>JAGFMF010011781.1:901883-1004841 GCA_019455555.1 Galemys pyrenaicus | reverse complement strand
TATTGTTATTATTATTGTTCTTATTCCTTTCCTTGATCCTCCTTTGGTTCCCTTATGTTCCTCCTAAGGGAAGAACCATCTGGTATTTTTCTTTTGCCTCTGACTTACTTCACTAAGCATAATCCCCTCCAGATCCATCCATGTTCCCATGAATGAGTCTAGTTTTTCATTTCTGATCAACTTCTCTTGTCATCAGAGAAATGCAAATCAAAACCACTATGAGATACCACCTCACCGCAGTGAGAATGGCACATATCAAAAAAAGTACAACAAATGTTGGCAGGGATGTGGAGAAAAAGGAACTCTCTTATACTGCTGGTGGGAATGCAAGCTGGTCCAACCATTATGGAAAGCAGTATGGCAGTTCCTCAGTCTACTAAGAATGGAACTTCCATAGGATCCAACAATCCCACTCCTAGGAATATACCCAAAAGACACAAATACAATGATTCAAAAGAATACCTGTACCCCTATGTTTATAGCAGCACTCTTTACAATAGGTAAGACCTGGAAACAACCTAAATGCCCAAAAACAGATGAGTGGATCGGGAAGCTGTGGTACATATACACGATGGAATAGAACACCTATCTTTTTGACTGTAGGGATGGTGCTGTATAGATCTCTAGAATTTACTCACTTTGTGTAACTGAACTTTAAACCCTTTGAACAGCAACTCTCTGTTTCTTCCCTACCTCTACCCCTTGCAATTACCATTCTGTCTCTGTTTCTATGAGTCTGATGTTTTGAGATGCTTTACATAAGTAGAATCACACTTATTTCACTTAGAAGTTAGTCTCACCCATGTTGTGACATAGTGAAAAATTTCCTGCTTTTAAAAGGATGAGTAGTATTTATTGTATGGGAACTCATGATTGAATTGATTTTATACAGATAATCCAGGATAATCTCCTCACTTCAAGATCATTCACTTTGATCCTAAATGCAGTGTCTCTTTGGCCATGAGAAGTATCATATTCATCAGAGGTTCTGGGGATTAGTGCATGCCCTTCTTTTGGGGCCTTTATCCTGCCAACCACAGAGCTCACTTGCTCTGACTCCAAGGTCTTGTGGTTGTCCACTGTGATCTTTTGTTATTTTAAGAACATCCTGTACAACATAGAACTTTAAGAGAGATTTCCTTAGTTCAGAATAGCAGCAATACGAGTAGTAAAAATGTACACAGGGAGCAGGTCTGGGAGAAGCTGTGTGGCTCTCCAGGGTCTCAGGACACAAAAGTGACTATGAAATGCTCATATTTTGGGGGCAAACATGTCAGAGTTGGCACGCTTCAGTAAACTCTGCACAAACTTCTCAAATCTTTAGAAAAGCAGTAAGCAAAAAGAGAAAGTGAACACTCAAATATGATTTTGTGTTTTCTCTGGTCATATCTCCCTGATAAACTACTCTCTGACTTTATGAAAGGCCATTTGTTTGTAGGTGATTTATTTCTAAAACTCGCTATAGTAATATAAACCAGGGGCAGGAAAATTGCTTTATTTATTTCTTACACGAGCAGAACTTTGTTCTTTCCATTTCAGACTTTAGTAAACCACAAACTTGAGGATTCTCATAGGGATCCTTTTCCTCTCCCATACTCAGCACTGTTTTTTGAGTAGTTTCTGATATGGCAAGTAGCATACAGTGGGACACTTATTATGTCCTGACTATAACACACAGCCTTTTCCAGCTGTCCAGTATGTGTTCCATTATGTGAGGAGGCTCACATACTTAGCACTATACTGTATCTTAAGTATTTTCACTCATTTCTTTTTTACTTAATGGAAAGTGGTGGTTCACAGTAATTACCCACCTGGGATAGAGTGGCTTAATTTTCTACATATATCTGAAGGCATGTGACCCTATGTCCGAGTCATACACAGTGTGATAAACCATGTTATCTCAATCAAAAAAATTAAATAAGTCAGTCCTTGTCAAGTAAATATGAATAACATTGTAGTATTGGGCACTGTGGAAAGCAAAGATGTATTGAGCCCTTGTAATTGAAGAATTTATATCTGTCACCTCACATCACTTCATTGACACTACCCTTTCTCATCACTTAATGTATTCTTCAGTCATACTGTTTTTCAATATTTATTTTGCAAACATTTTGCAAATATTTCCTTTCTGTGGCTTATGTTTCATTTTCTTAAGAGGTTCTTTTTCAGAGAAGAAGTTTTTTAAAATTAAAAAGAAAAATAACATGCTGAATATTTTGAATGTATTACTGCAGCAACATAAATTAAACACCCCCAGTGACTCTGGCATTCTGCAAAGCCTTTACCGCATCATTGTACTCTGGTTGCTTGTAGCATTCCTGTGAAATAGATGTCACTTCCTTTTCCTTTTTGCACAGATGGACACTGATACTTTAGAAATCCAAGTAAATTGTCTATATAAATTGCATTATTCCTTGGCTTCCAGTATTACTTTGCAAAACCAATTATTTTACAATATTTTTCCATTTATTAGCAGGGTGCAAATGTATTTATGTGAAAGGGAGCCATATTAGGCTCCCTCCATGAATAACACTGTAACTAGAATTTGTACATCTAAGAATAATTCATTCAGAGACACAGTGACCATATTATGTGAAATCAATGAAGTTTCCCTTTAGACTCTTCCAATTTGTTACAAAGAACCAGGAAATGGTAATGCAAGAAACTTGTTCTACTTAACTTAGTATTTGCACCTTGCTTACAATTCTCATTAAAATGATCCCTTTCTCTGTCCTGTGGGATATTATAATGAACTGCTAGTCCCTTGATATTACTGCATACAAAAAAAATTGTAAGTAGCAAGCAAAGGCAGCACAATAACTCATTCATTTAAGTCACTGTTTTGTTCAGATATATTAATGTGTATTTAATTCTGCTATCTATGAATTTATTTCTAAGATTAATACATTATTGTTGCTTATTATGCTACTTCTTTAGTCCTCTTACTGACTTGTGGTTGTCCAACACTGTACCAATATTGAATTTTTTTAGGGCCAACCCAATCTATCCAGGAATTATGTATAATGATGTTCACATTTCCAATACACATCCTGGATTGATTGGCCGTGTGTATCAATAACGGCCATCTAAGACTAATTGCCAAGTGCTTTACTATGACTGGTTTTATTAGTCACTCAATGAGAATTTTAAAAAAAGAAAATCTAACAAGAAAACAAAAAGGCTGAGATTTATTATCCAAATTCTAAAAGGACTACATTTAAGTAGTAGCAGTCTTTATTGTTCCCTTTACAAAAAGCCCAGTCTGAGTCTGTGAAATGCCTTCTTCAACTTGAGGTCAGAGGACAAATTTTGGTACAGTCATTGTATGTATGAAATAAGTAAATAATGCATTGTTTTGTAAAAAGATAGTCTAATATCTAGCTGGTAAGATAATAAAAGTCTTACCAAAATTGGTTATCTTCTTTAATAAGCCCATACTCACAATGCAAGTGAGACTTTACAATGACCTAACCCTGAACTGACAAAGGAAGAACAAGAAAAATTTACACATCCTATTTCTTGGTAAAAATGGGATCTAAATAAACTTTTGCTCAATTTAGGATGAACAAATAGAAATGACAACATGGAAGCTATATAAAACAGATTGCAAAAAAGGGATTTCTATCACAGATGACTAAGGGGAGTCATAGGACCATGAACTTAATTTACTTCTTCAAGCAAAGTACAAGTTCAGACAAATATACAGTCTCAAGAGGATAGAAAGCATGGCCAACTCCTTTTCATTAGGTTAGTTCCTTATCATTCTTTTATTCTTGGCCTGAAAGTCATTTTCTCAAGGGATAGGAAGTGGGAGGGGCATTCCTGAACATTGCATAAATTAGATCGGTGTTGATTTTCAACTTATTTGTTCAGTTTATTTACTTCCTTCACAGTGCTAATCATAATTTTCAATTATGTGCTTAGTTGTTCTTTTAATTTTATCCTCTGACTCCTGTAATAGGATATAACTCTGTAAGACAGTTGTAATATAGCATCCAATAGATTTCCTGCCTAAAAGTAATTATAAGATCTTGGTAGATGATTTAATGAACCAATTAAGGAATAAGAAGCTCTGTGGAGAGACCAGGTTGACCTAGGAAAAAATGAAAATTTTGGAAAAAAATTATAATAGAATTTTGTGTCAGAAAGACTTATAAATCAGGCAGTAAAGGTACAGTCTTTCAAATGTTCTACGTCGTGATTGTGTTGTTACATTTACAAGCAAAAGAACATAACAGGGAATGCACCAGTTCACGAAACATTGTGGTTAATAGCATAAAACTATGATCCCTGAAGGAATATCATTGGCGAGGTGCATCTGCCATCATCAAGGGTATAACAATAAACAAAATACATAGAGATGCTCCAATCTATAATTTCATTTATAAAATGAGCAATGAAAATATCCATTAAACATAGTTGTTATGAGGACTTATTAATGAAATTTTACATAAATGTAACATCATAGGATATAGGTAGAGAATAATGAGTAAATACTTATCTATCCGAACATGAAGTAAATAATAAACATTTATTACATTGAGGCTATTACTATTATTTTTATCCTAAGTGTATAAATACTGCTAGTGAAAAAAAAAACACATAGCTTGTGTTGCAATAATTTTTAAGAAATGACCACCTGGACTTACCATTGCC
Source organism: Galemys pyrenaicus (assembly GCA_019455555.1). NCBI lineage: Eukaryota > Metazoa > Chordata > Mammalia > Eulipotyphla > Talpidae > Galemys > Galemys pyrenaicus. The sequence goes on along the minus strand of JAGFMF010011781.1, from coordinate 1,000,185 downwards.
ATTACTAAATAAAGATACATGGTGAGTTAATAGTCAATTCATTAGCTCATTTATTAGATGTTTTAAGAAGAAAATAATAATATGATGGAATACTTGAAATACATTAAAAATAAATTAAACAGGTCATTGTTGTTTAAAAATAACTTTTACAAAATTAGAACTAATGGAAATGTCCAGATCATTTAAAGAATACATCAATTCTGTAGCTTTCCCTTATTCGCATAGACAACAAATATGCATTAAGTAAGTACCAGTTATGATAGGCATTAAGGGTGTTGTGGTAAGAAGAATAATGGCCTTCCCCAAATGTTTACATCTTAATCCCTGAAACATATAAATATGTTATTTTATAAAGGAAAATTAAAGTTGTAGACAGAATGAAAGTTGTTAAAGGGGATGTGGCCTTATGGGTTATGGTGGAGGACTATGGGTTCCTTGGTGTGGGTGTGCTATAGGTGTGTGAACCTATACCTTTGAATCATGTGCAGTGTTATAAACCAATATTACTTCAATGATAAAATGTAGTTTAAGCAGAAATTCTTAAAAATAATATAGGGAGATTGTCCTGGATTATTTGAGTGGGTTCAATTGAATCACAAGTGTCCTTAAAAAATATCCATTAAACATAGTTGTTACGAGGGCTTATTAATAGATAAACTGGGGCCTCCCTTGTGGTGCAGCAGGTTGAGCGCTGCTCTGGGAAGCATCTGCAGCACAGAAGCGCGAGTTCTATCCCCAGCCAGGGAGGGGATCCACGTGGTGCAGCAGACCTCTCCTGCCTTGACCCCTGCTCCCCTCAGCACTGTATTTCAGTAGATCTGCCTGTTCTGCTCCCCGCTCTCTCTCTCTCTGATGAATCTTCTCACCTACTGCAACTCTGGCCTGTACCCCAGCTCTTGTGTGTATGAATAAATAAATCTTTTAAAAAAAACTAGATAAGTCAGAATGAAGACCAGGTGATAGTGAGGACTTAGCCCACCATTGCTGGCTTTAAAAGTATAGGAAGGAGAAAAAAAAAGTATAGGAAGGAGGCCAAAAAGCATGAATCCTGCCCTGGTAGAACTTAGAGTCTAGTAGAAGAGTAAATACTCTTTTAATACAGTATTTATCATTGTAAAATAGTATCTGTGTGAAGTACTATGAAAGATGACAAACTTAGAGATGTTTATATTTAAAATAATTGTGTTATGCCCAATACCAGTATAAAAAGCACACATTGTCATAGTTACAGTTAATTCTGAATAACTCTTAAATTGTCCACAGAAAATTCATTATACATGCTTTTGGCATCTAGGCTAGGACAGTAATTCTGAACCACATTAAAACATGATAACCAATAAAATGGATTAGCATAACAAAACCAGAGTCTGCATGCAGGATGTTTGGCTACGAAATGTGTCCTTTGTAGAAAACCATCAAATGTCTGAAAGTGACTGGAGTAGGGAATGTAGAAAATGCTAAAATATTTGTCTAGAATAGCCAAATTCTTGTCAAAGACCTTCATTATATTCCTCATTCATGTTCCTCTCCTTGCATTTGCTTTTCACCTGTGAACAGTTGACTTAGACATTGGATCAAGCGGATTTCCTTCCAAGATGCTGCAAACTCTAGAAAGAGGAATATGTAGGTGACTTTCCATGCATCTTTCTTTGGACCTTAATGAGGCAATTAGAAACATCAATACATGATAGAACATAATCTTGGGTCACACAGATCTGAACTTTTTTATTCTTTTGTTCATTCACTTATTTATTCAACATATTTTACCAAATACTTACTATGCACCAACTTCTGTGCCAAGTCTTGTTTTTTGATGACAGTCTCTATGGTCTAGGAACTAAGATGTGAAGGTTACATGAAATACCAAGCATGTGCTAAGACTTTGAGTTGGAAGAAAAGCATGGTATGCACAGAGATTGAGAAAAGTACGCCATGGAGCTAGAGTGGAATAAGTGAACCTGAATGTATTCCTAGATCTCAGTGGAAGACTAACTATTGAAATCATTCAGACCATGTAGGAAGTTCATCTTCATTCTAAGAGTAATAATTAGCTCTTGAGTTTAAAAAAAAATTCAGCTTCTCACATTTGAAATCTGATCCAGAATTTAAAGCAAAACTAAAATATTGTCTTGTTAAACATAAACAATTCTCAAGGGCCTCCGTGGTGGCACAGGGGGTGAAGTCGCAACACTAAAGCATCTGTAGCCACTGCAGCAACAGTTTGATCCCTGGCCAGGAAAGTGACCCACATGGCACAGCAGACCTCTCCTACTCACCCACTGCTCCCCTCAGCAGTGTATTTCAGTCAATCTGCCTGTTCTGCTTTCCCTTCTGTCTCTGGTGAATCCTCTCACCCTCTACTCCCCACACCACTGTATTCCAGATCTTGTACACATAAATAAATAAATCTTTTTTAAAAAAGCAATTCTCACAGAATACCAATCTCAGACAGGTGATTTAGAAAGCATAATAAAATGAGACAAAACTGTAATTTTGTCTGAATAGAGACAAAGAAAAATCACTGTGCTATCTACAAAAGACCAAACACCCCTTTCATGCCTATAATACATGACTGTTGCTTCTTTACCAATTTTGGTTTTATCTTTGTCATAGATATGATTTATTGAGCTATCCTATCATAGAATAATTCCTGAGGTAAAACTTTGTTTCTCTAGTCTCTTCTCCCCCAAAATACTCAAGTAAATCCCAAGTTGTAAAATATGTTCTTTTTTATCATTTTCTTATAAGGTACCTCATTGTCTTCTGTGGTATGTACTTTCTCATATCCACAAGAAATAACAAACCCAGCTTGTTGAACTACAAATATATTCCTGGATTTTGGTAGAAAAAGAATTACATTATTAAGAGATATTAATAGATTTAGCCTAAATTTTGATAATATTTATTAAGCGATCTTATAAAATGCAAAATAAACGCAGTGGAGTAACTTTAATTCCTTGTAGAACAAGGACGATTTACATTGTGCTTCCTGGATTGTTTCTCTCCCTATCTTTCAGTCCTTTCTATGAGTTCAGGTGCAGAACCTCACCTTCCTTTCCATGCTGATCCCCACATATATTCTTGGAACACTAGAGCTAATTCTGTATCACAGAATATGAGTAAAATTAAGTCTGTGACTCCAAAGAAAACTGGAGGAGATTTATTCCTCAATCCATTTTTTTAGTTCATAGTTCTCTGAAATAAGACTTTAAGATAGGAGACTTGTGCCAGTGATTTGTTAAAGAATTGCTCCTAGGAGAAATTTGTAAGACAGTGAAGGAAAAGGAATAGATGAAGTCAGGCAAAGATGCAATTACAAGCAAGATCCCAGCATCAACCAGGTCTATAGGGAACTCTGAAGTATAAATTACACTTTCGAAATTTGTATCAGCTTTAGGCAAGGATCTGAGTTATCATAGTCTGACATCAATTAGTCATTGGTTAATGGCTGCTAAAGGGAAACACAACTTTGCAGACATTTCAAATTCTAGCAGTAGAGAAAATCTAAGAAAATCACAAATAGTGGTAGCATGAAGCAAAGCCAAAAGGGCAGTGTTACACAAATGGCCAGAGATATCCAAGGGAATCTGATAAAACACCTCCACTTTTTAATGACATGTATCTCCCCACCATCTTTTCCTGTCAATGGACTAACCATCCCAACAATGATGCCAATGGGAGTATGTGCTAGCTTTAGAGAAAACCCTACAGGGATATTGTGTGGACCTATGACTCTGACCACTTTCTGCAGCGAACCCTTAGCCTGTTTCCTAAAATTAATTTGAATACAGTCTCCCTGGAGTTCTTAATTTTAAATACCACTCCATGAGAAGCGTCTCATGGCAAATTTAGATTCCTCTATAACAGGTTCTATTTTGTTTCTTTTTTCATTCCCTACGCCCTCAGTCAGTTCAAGTAAGTATGGAACTGGGTGACCATCTGCCCCATTATTAGGTATTAATCATATAGCACATTGCCTGGCACTGTGGAGACCCTAAGTAGATAGTAGCTACCTTAGGAGTTTTTTGTTGTAAAACCCTGAATGCATGAGAGTTAAATGCTAGGGAAGGGAATTACATCTTCTTGGCTGTTATCGGCCACTTCTCTACTGTTCTTTTTGTCCTCCTAAGATCTGAAAGATGTGTTGGCCATAGCCATGTGACAGGACCATCTGTAACTTGTGCTTTTTGGGACCAGGATATTTTCTTCTCCTAGGTTTATATTAAATGGCTGAAATGGCTCAGTAACAAACACATGACTTGCATGACTTTGTGGAAAGAAGATTTCCAGAAGTCTCTATGACTGCTTGGAGGAAGCAAAGGGAGGTAAAGGGAGGCTACCAAGATATCTCTTCCACCATAATAAGCACTAATTGAATGTCTTGTTTGAAAAATATGTAAAACTATAAAGACATGTCACTCAGATGATTTGGTCTGCAGCCTGGCCAGATGCAGTTCTGTGTCTCAGACATGATGTCATAAGTCAGTTAAGACATGTTACATATTTTAAAATGTTGGATTTGCTTGGAGTGTGCAAGTATTGTTGGACCTTTTCTGGACTAGCGCTCTGGAAAACAGTATAGATACTTCTACTCTAAACTTTATTGGGACTCTGACACTTTCTACCCTTGTGGGCTATAATCTAAGAATACTCTGCTTTCCCAAAGTAGTGGTCTTTTCTGTCTTCACTTAAAACTTGTCCAATGGATGTCAACTCACTAGTCAATTGGTCAAGAAACAGGGCATGGTTGAAGTGTATTTTTCACTGAATTTTTTGATAAGAATAGGAATGGAATTTTGGTTTTGTTTTGAGGGAATTGCAGCCAGGGTCTATAGAATGCCTGGATACTGTTCTGTCACCTTTCCCATTTCAACAAGCGCATAAAGGAAAAAAGAATAGAGAGAAAGAGAATACATTTATTTGAAATATATTGACAAGTAGCTAATGACCTCTAATGCAATGCTTTTTGGCAAAACATGGTCTGTTTATGAAAGGAATGTCCTGGAATCTAATCAATCAAGTTACCTCCGTTGGGAAAGTGGCATTTTCAGATTCAGTTCTAGAATTGGAAGAGCTAGATGTTTTTCCTATCTAACTTTGCTGTGTTTTTGTTCTAACAGTTAGCCTAGCATAATATCAAACAAAGTTTTGGTTGTTTTACTCTACCTCTGTGAGATTGTTCCCCTAATTATCCTAAGGTAGTTTTAATCTGTGTAGTACCATTGAAATAGTTGTTTCTGAAACTGACCAGAAAAAAATAAGTTTAACTTTAAGGCCAACCTGTTTATTAGGTTGAAATTGTACTTTAAAATACATTTACAACCTTATGTTATGGAAAAGAACCTTCAACCTAACTAATCCTAGGATGAGAGTTCAAGTAAAGTCAAACAAAAATATTCCAAATGGATAAACTCTTTGGTCTGACCCTCACTTTATCTGACTCCTGACTATCTCGGAGAAAACAAGGTCCAGTGCTTAAGACATCAAGCTCGAGGCAGGCATGCCTGTTCGAGTGTAGGCTCAAGCACAGGAAGTGAGTGATATATTGACCAAGCTGGTTATACAATATGACTCATACTTGTAATCTCTAAAATGAGATGAGACTAGTACAACCCTATAAAGATTGTACTAATTAAAGAGCTATTATATGTGTACCATTTTGAATAGTACCTGGCAAGAACCTGGAGAATGTTATAAAACATTTATTTTATTAGCACATTTATTTAAAAAATGTGCCTTTATGCATTCTCTTACAGGAGAGTTCCTAGATTGTGGGGTATTAGATCAGACATTCTCTTGTGTTTGAGGTAGAGTTAAGATTTAGACTAAGAGGTAGGATTAGACTAAGAAGACTAAAAATGTGCTCCAGCACTTCAGTTATCTTTATCACCAAAAACAGAACAAACTGAAGGAAAAGGGAGGTGGAATATTGCCCTGAGACCCCAGGGTAAAAGGCAGAAATTTGGGGATAGCACATCAAAATCATGCTATTCACTTAAAGATACTTCCCACAAAAAAAAAAATGGATTATTTCATCTACATACAAGCATTTCAGACCTATTAATACAAGAAGTCTTCACTTAATACCATTAATGTTAAGGAGTTGCCTTTTATTGAGGTCTTTATTTTTAAAAACAACCGTTTCTATATGAAAGGTGAATGAAAACATGACAATACTATATTTTCACTGTGGTGAAATTCAGGATGAGTCTGATATTACAGGAATAAAGAAAATTATGTGTTATAATGTACTAGATTTATATAGTGGGGAAAGAAGGGATCAGGTACAGATAATCTGGGAAGAATCTTGCTTGATGAACTGCTTCTTTTGGATTGGCTATTCCTGGTTCATTTGTAAATGAGCAACTTCTCTGCAGTCATCATGTGTAAATGTAGTTCTCACCAAGCCTTTATGAAAAGATGAAGAGTGGATCTTTGATGATAGATGTTACTGCTGTACCAGGGGAAATTGTCTTAGCAGATAACAGGCATTTGTTGCAGGATATGTTGACACTGCAGGATAAAGCAAGCAGCAATTTGTTATTTGGTGACTGGCCAGGGTTTGAGAATGCTGATTTAATGGACAGAGAAAACTAACAAACAGTGACCACACAGGTCATAAGAAAACTTGGGGAAGTAGCAGACTTTTCTATTGAAATTTTCCTATATCATAATGGATAAATTCCCTTTTTAAGTTTTCAGTTCTGTTGGAATCAAATGACGAATCCAGTGTGGCTCTAAAAATGTTAACAAAACCACTAATTAAACCCACTAGCACAGTCTCTGGCACAGGTAAGGAACTTAATAAATACAGTTTAGTTAGTTCTGTGATTTGTTTCTTTGTTTAAATATATTACAAGTCTCTATTAATTTTTTTCTTTAAATGTTTACTTTCCATATCCCACCTCGTGTCACCAATCACTTACCTGTGAATGTCCACATTGCCCTGTAATGATTTTGCATGTGAGATCAGTTTTATGGCTCAATTTAACACAAAGTCAAGGGGTACCAGATGTTCATTTGAAGCAATCTGGCTATATACCTGAATGTCCTCAGTATTGCGTGACCCTAATGCATTAATAAATGATACGATAATCTTTGGAAAAAGACATGAATTCTTCAGTCCAAGGGGTAAGACATTTAACTCATAAGTCCCATCTGGTGCCCCAAATGGTATTTGGGGTTTCATTTTCTCATCTGAGGACATCTGCCAAAACCTTTTAAATAAAATAAAACTTGTGATTATTTTTGTAGTTCCCAAATGATCCACCAATACAGCCTAGGATTTATATCAGTTGTCATTCTAAAGCATACTTTTCTTTAAAGTACATAGAATTAAATTGCACCATTTGCAATGGAGATAAGTATCTTTAAGATACAGAGATTTCCATATCTTATAAAATCTAATTGTAACATATATTCTGTGTAATTCCCACTGTTTGTTTTTGTTTTTATATTGTTCCCATCAGTAAATGAAGTGAAATTTAGCTCCCATTTGTAGCTCAATTTTTCCCATCATGTTTTGCCCTAAAAGATGCTTCATATACCCCATCTAAATATAAAGCATTTTATGATTGAATGAAGAAAATACTGAAGTACTTTCTTACCAATCTGTTAACATTCACCATATATATACTTATAGTTCTTTGAATTATTTCTAAGGAGAAAAATTCCAAATCCTCATAATTCTGCTCATTCTCACCAAATGAGTGACTTCATCAAATGGCAAATAAGTTGACATGCTTGAACCCAATATTCCCATTAACACGTCCTAAAACTCATATTTTCATCTTCTGCTGTTACATCATGGAGAAGATGAAATAAGCCAAAAATTATGTTAACATTATTATTCACTTATTGTAGGGTTTTTTCCCCCTGAAACTCTGAAAGTACAAAATTGTATATTACACCATAATTCCCACTACCATTTTGTGTATGTTTTGATAATTTAAAAAAATTCCTAAAGAGCCTTTATAATTATAAGGTACTAAAAGAATATGGCAAATTACTATCTTTTTTGACCCCCCCCAAATTACTTATCTTTATTGCCATAAAATTAGTTATCTGAGGATATGTTTTCTTTATGGTTAAAATAACTATGTCTTTGGTCAAAGAAGGAATCACTTTGATGAAATAAGCAAATGCACAGCAGAACCTCTTGTACAGAATGGATCACATCTTAAAAGGACAATGATGATCAATATAGTTAGAGTTATTCACCCAAGAGTTTGGGCTATAGATAGACTACTTATTTCTCCTTTCAGAGTTATTATATGATAATTATCTAGCTCAGAGCTGCCTCACATATAGAACACACACAATTATTGCATAAATAGATGAGTAGATGAATAAATGAATGAATTTCCAAAAAATCTTGCTACCTCTAAACTAAGAAACACTGCTGTGTAATCTTTTTTCTGTGAATGTTATTTCTGCTTCCCTAAAGAATTGTGAAGAGCTTACTTCTCTGTTCATCGTATTAGTACAATACCTGCATACTCTGATGTATGTGAGAAATATTTCTATCTATTCATGATGAAGTATTGGGAGGAATCCATTTGGTAATAGATAGAAATATTTCTATCCATTCATGATGAAGTATTGGGAGGAATCCATTTGGTGTCATTGTATTCTGAGAAGACTGACAACATGTTAGAGCAGAAGAGGGAATGATTTCCTCTGTCAGACTCTCTCTCAAATATTTCGGTCCTACTGTCTTGACGAGGAGGTATGAATTTGGAATTATAAGATACAGTTATGGACATGGTGAAAGAAAACAAATAACAGCTTTTAGGGTAGCACAGGTCTTAACAAAATCCATAATGCAAACAAGAAATCAAGAAAGCTTCACAGAATGTAACAGAACATTGAGACTACCATGGAGGCATGGGATGAATCCCAGTGTGCTACTTTACGACTGGGGCCTTCATTTACAACCCGAGTCATTGCATCTTTTCACCAATTTCATATTAAATTTCCATTAAGGACCTGAGGCTCAAGTTACTTATTTTTCTGGGACCCCTACTCATCATTAATTAACATTGGTTTTCAATTTTTTTAATGAGAGAAAATGGATTAGTACCTGACTCCAAATTCTCCCTAGAGAAAAATGTGTGGCTTTCAAAGTGATCCGGTACTTAATAGTCCGTCATCATCATCATCATGCTCGATGTCATCATTAGTATTGACTCAGCATTTACTATGTGGCTGAAACCTTGAAGACCCTTACATGGGTCATTTAATTGAATCCTCCCAAAGCTGAGAAAGGTAAATGCTGTTATCCCTATTATAATAAAGTGGGACTCGAGGAAGTTGAATAGTTCTGAGTCAGTATTTAAACCTAGACAATCTAGGGAAAGAGAAGTGTGTGTGAAGTGTTAAACTTTGCTAACTATAGCTGTGCTGCCAGATATGAAATTGGTCATCTAGAGAAACAAGCCAAAATGGAAGTAAGAGTCTAGCCTTTATCATTTACTGCTTTAATATAAGCAGGAAGTTAAAGCACAGATAATAGCAAATCTCCCCTGTTCCATTTTCCCCTGTGGAACAGTACAGTGGTTGAGGATTGATATATCACTACAGGACTTTGGCAGTCCTCTGGTCCCTGGACCTGAGTAGAAGGCAAGGGGAGAGTTAATCATGGAAAGGACTGAGTACTATGTTAGAGGGGCATGGGAGTTAGGCTGAGTTCCCTTCTCTCCCCATCTCCTTAAGGAATTCTTAGCACAGGCACCTGAAGAATGATTTTGCCCCAGTATTTTGAATACTAGTAAGTATTGAATATATGAGTAAGAGCAGAGTCTGGCAGAACATCCAATGTCTTTGTGTACAACTCCCTTTAGGATTATAGTACATTAGATTGTATACTAAATCTGGTGTAGAGATGGAGAAGCTTACTGTTTTATAATTACTTCTAGTAAAGCCTGAAAAATCACATACAGGCTTTTAGGCTTGAACTGGACCTCCTCAGTATACAAACATAATTGGAAAGAGAGCCAAGACATCTGCTCTCTCCCTAACCCCTAGTAATTCTTACATAACCAATTTTGAAAATCTCTCCGTAAAGGTCCTACTATGACTGACAGGATTATGTCTCCAGTGCATAGGGTTAGAAAATAATTACTTTTAATGCACACCAGAAATCTATAGTTACTACCTTTTTTTTTTTTTAGCAAAAGGGAAGATTAAAATTCAGAGCAAAGAAAACATTTTCCTTTCAAAATATAATATATAAGTAGTGTAAGAAGAAGCATTAGAATGCAGGTCTATTGGACTTCCAAATCTGTAATTTTTTCTACTTCTAGAAGTGTGGCAGGATACTCTGCTAAAATAAAAATTTGTGTTTTCTTCCACTGTATTCAAAGGAATGTGAAATGCATTTCTTTCTCACAATACTTGTATCTACCTCTCTAAGAAAAGAATTATGTTGGATTTAACAGGACCATGAGTCTGCATCAGGACGTTTCCCATTTCCCATGGCCCTTTGTTTGTGCAAGTCCCTTAATCTTTTCAAGAATAAACCTAGATGTTCTGAGGCTCTCTAACTCAATTATTGGGGCATTAGGGAGCAGCCAAGCCCAGAAGATGGAAAGAGACACAGTTTTCTGAATGCTACAAAAGTAACTTAAAGGAATTTCTGGGTTAGTGGAGACCTTGGCCTCACTTGCGTTCACTGAGACCAGAGCCCCAGTTAATCAGAGAGCTGGTGATATAAACACTAAAGATATCCATGGTGGACATAACTCATGTTATCTGACACATTGTTCTCTCTTCATCCAGATTCATAGAGATTTTTTTCTTTTTTAGAAAAAATATTTATATGTATTTGACATCAATTGTAGTCCCCATGTAGTTCCCACCACCACTTCATCAGTCCACCATCACCTCAGTCCCTTTTGCTCTTTCTGCTCTCATTCCAGTCCCTCCCCCTGCCTACACAGGTACCCCTGATTTGTCTTCCTCTTTTTGTTTTTGATTTTTTTTTTGTTCTTATTCTTTTCCTTGAACCTCCCCCCGCCATTTTTTTTTGGGTTCCTTTTTACTCCTCCTAAAGATGAAACCATTCGATATTTTTCTCTTGCCTTCTGACTTATTTCACTGAGCATAATTCCTTCTAGCTCCATCCATGTTTCTATAAATGACTCTAATTTATCATTTTTGATTGCTGAATAGTATTCCATTGTGTAAATGTACCACGTGTTCTTGATTCAGTCATCTATTTTTGGGCATTTGGGTTGTTTCCAGGTCTTACCAATTACAAATAGTGCTGCGATAAACATAGGAGTACAGGTATTTTTTGGGGTTAGTGTTTTTGTGTGCTTTGGGTAGATCCCTAGGAGCGGTATTGCTGGGTCATATGGTAGCTCTATTTTCAGTAGACTGAGGAACCTCCACCTCAGTGCAACCTACCCACCAGCAATGTAGTAGAGTTCCTTTTTCTCCACATCCTCACCAACATTTGTTGTTGTTGGTTTTTTTGATTCTTACTGGTGTAAGGTGGTATCTCATTGTGGTTTTAATTTGCATTTCCCTGATTATGAGGGATGTTGAGCATTTTCTCATGTGCCTGTTGGCCATTCAGATGCAATGAGATTTAATTACTGTTTACATATGTTCCTGTTGTTCTTTATGCGCAATGAAAAGTGAAAAGGAGAGTGTTACTACCTGTCTGAAGCATTTCATTGCCTGTGTTTGCCTCTCTTGTCTTGGGCAGGTTGTTATGTAAATATGTTCATCAGCTGGGAGAAGGAGGGGAACCATATATAAATCCATCTTTCCTCTTTTTCTCTTACAAATCAAAAAGTAGTTCTCATTGAGAGGTTGAGGAGGGGGAAGTTGTACATGGAGGAGAGGAAGGAGCTCCTTCTTTTTCCTCTTCCTGTTTCCTGTTGGTCAAGGGTCATGAAAATAGGGGCAAACTCACTCACATTTCAGTTGCAGTTTTGTATCATCCGTATATTATATCTAGAAGATCTTTTAGAAAGCCAGACCCCATGCCTTTCATGTGAAATTCACTCAAGTCTGAAAGTGGAAAAGCTACTCAGCAAGAAGGGTTAATAACCAGGGAAAGATAAAAGCAGCAATTGAGGAAATATGAGGAAGCACACCCATTTTTTTCCCCCTAATAGAAGAGTACTGACAATGTTTGCCCAAAACAACTTCAAAATGGCTGTGGGTCAGTGAGTGCTGTGTAGTTCCCATTCTTCTTTTTGAAGTGAATGTTTATTGTTTCTATTCTATCCTAGTTTTATCAGTTTATGCTGGGTTCTTGAAAACATGTGTGTGTGTGTTTTTTTTTTCCAGTCCCTAATTCTCCTAACTAAAGGAGTCACTTTTGCACCTATTGTAAGAGTCATCTTCCATCATGTGTGTATGCTGGAATTTGGGGGAGCTTCCTCTTCAAGGAATTTAAAATAAACCAAATATATATTGACTAGATGATTGAATTGTGATAGCATTATATTTACTAGTATGATCATTAATATCTAATTCTCATTTACTTCTGGGTGCATGAAAAATCGTATTTCTCTGCCCACTTGAAGTTAGGCATAGTAAATAGTTTAGGTCTGGTTAAGGAAATATGAATAAACCAGATGGATATATATTTCACACTAGATCATTCACTAGGCCAGTGTTCTTTCTTCTGGAGCTATGCTATATGGAAGGAAAAACATGTTAAAATAGCGGTGTACTAGGTTGGTTGAATATCTGTTAACCTGTGTCTTAGATTGACCACAATGAACATATTTTTCTGGTCTATTTCACTGAACATGCAGTGCAAGAGAGGAATGAACCTTTGTTACTTTCAGTGACGGACAATTTGGAGTTATGAATTTAGGTTTTTCTAAATGGTTAGGGCTGTTACCTAGCCTCTACTGACAGTCCACAAAAGATTTTATTCCCCCGAAAAAACCCAGGTTAGACACTGGATTACTTCAGTGGGGACTGTAAGACAGATTTAAGTAGACTTAGAAACAAACAAAAGTGATTTTATTGCTTTCAATTATAATTGACCAAACTTTAGCTTATAAGTAAAATGTCTTCTCCGATAAGGAAAAAAAAAAAAAAAAACCACCATGATGGACACTTATTTCTGCTTCTGTTTATTGATCTTAATTAATTATTAACTGTGTCAAATGCAGTGTTTTAAATGCAGTGCCACAGAATGGATGCATTAAAGTGACTTCAAGGAGTGAAGTTGCTGCACTGTCATTCATTCCACAGACTTGCTTACAGAAATATGTGTTTTGTCCTAAAATTTTTCAGACTATTTGTTCCACACTAATAGCTTGGAAACATGACTTCTGGAAGTAATTTACTTAAACCATAAATCCTCACTACTACTTTTCACTTGGTTACATGGAGTCTGAGCTAGTCACAGTGTATTGATCACATGGCAAGGGTAAATGGGACGTCCTTATTTCTCTGACCCTGAGCACTTGCAGAGCTTTAAGGTCTTTCCATGGTACTTTCAATTCTTCTATGTGGTCTACACATGAATCTCCCCAGATCATTATTCACATGGGATTTTTCTATAGTTTGCGTGGGACTTTGGCTTTTCAACCCAGAGAAGGCCAAAGCTTCTGATAATTGTAATACTACCTTTAAAATCCTAAACATAACCAATGGGACAAATGTACTAAGAATGATCAGAAACCCATGAAAGGTTAGCTCATTCATAAACATTTTTCAATCAAAGAAAATAATATAAATGGTAGTCTCTTACATTCTCCTTACCACTCTTAGAGTGGTCTATTTACAATCAATATTTATCCATAAGTGAGCATCTTGTTTCAATTTAAGCTTGACTTTATGTGGGGATATAAACAAATCTCACCCAGAAAAATATAGAAATAATGTATAACAGTACCAATCTGAAACATTTGTAGAGATAAATTTTGTTCCTGATTAGTATTCCTTGCAATCTCTTAAAATTATCCTTCTCACTCAAGTAGCATGCTGTATTTTGGTGTTGGTCTCAAGCATGCGTTACTGAGAAAAAGGAAGGCTGTTCAGAGAATGGGGATATGAGAAGGGGGAAAGGGATTCCAAGATGGATCATTACCATTAAGGAGCAGGGAAATGGAGTTAAAACAATGTTAATCATATCATGAACTTGAATTCTCAGAGTCTGTGATCCTTGTTTCTCTGCATTCTTTTGCTCAATGCTTCAAGCTGTTGTTTTGTACTTTTAACACAATGTCAAGCAGAAATGAATTTCAGATGATATTAAAATGACATGTGAGTAGAGCCAGAAAGACTATTTTGCACTTTACTTTTCAAGCAGAAATATAATTTTTAAGTGTTTAGTGAAAATTTAAAGTGGGTTCATTTTAACCAAATTCATAAATGAATGTGGTTAAGTAAAATGTATATTAGGTAATTTCATATGGGAAATAAAAGAAATTTAAAAATGGTAATTATTGAGTGAGCATATTCTGCACAATCTATGCGTATAATCATATCTATATGACATAAAATGTCATATATAAAAAGCATAGCATAAAAGGAGTGGATTAATAATGTAATGGCTAAAATTGAAAGCGGTATACATCTTGTCAAAAAGGATAGCCTCAAAATTAGTACTAGAATACTCAAAACATTTTAACATATTCAGTTACCCGAACTTCAATGAAAAAGTGACTGCCATTTCACAACTCAGTAATTCTTTCTACTTCCAATTCTGAACCCATGGTTCACTTACCTTTGTTGGCAGTTTTTCTGGTTTGGTTGTGATTCTGAAAGCTATTTATGTTTCTTTACAGTATTTTTTATTATTTATATGTTTACATTTCAGGTTTGAATGTTAAATTTTTTTATCTCATTTATGATTTTGTAGAGCTACCTCTTTGTTTTTTCTCTATTAATAATAATGGTTTCTTTGTCATTCAGGAGACTTTGCTTTTCAGCTCCTGAGAGTGATACCTACTTTCAAGGTACTCTAATTATCTAACAGTGCTGGCTGCTTTTTGTTCTACCAGCAATGATTCGTGTTTATGGGCTTCAGTTAGCTGATCTGTTTTGTGACTATGCTGAAATATAGACTATAATTTAGATTTTATAAGTAATGAAATGTTTGTTTACTATCTGCATTTTATTTAACTGAACTGCTCAGTGAGAGAGAAGTAATAACCACTGGTCTGTTTGAAGAAATCAAACATTTGAGATTTTTGAGAAATATTGCTTTAATTTGATTGTGTGGAAGGAACGTTGGTCTCAATTTTAGGTCTCATATCCTTATAATTTTAAGATGTGAACTTAGGAAACACTTCACTTCTCTGGGAATCCATTTTCCATTGTAAGATACAGTAGATTAGGATGGATGGTTTCTTAGAAGTCATTAGGTTGTGAGTAAGTTGTGACTTTTCATGGATTGATCAAGTGCAGTAACTGAGGTGTAGAGGTACATGAATAGCCTTAGCTGGTATATCAAGGGGCTTTTTTTCTAGATCAAATAAAATAGCTATCCCCTGTCTTTCTCTATAAAGTCATCTGGATGACTCTTCCATTCCTTACTGACTGTGGAAATCTTTAGGCATGTTGGATTTTTCATATGTTGATTTTATTCACATTTTCCCTTTCTAGTTACATAGCTATTTTACCCTAATAATCTTTCCTCTATCCAACCCTTATAGTCTCAGAATGACTATGTCATCATCAGAAAATACACAATTTCTGAAATTTGGGTATTTATTATCTCCCATTCTTCCAATATATTGATGTATATAACCCAATTTAATAATGTCTTGACCTCACTGAGAATAGATTTTACTAATTAAAATTTCTCTGTGTGTGTATTACTACTTTCATGTTTTCCTACCTTCTTTAACTTAGTTTAGATATCATAATCATTGTAATTACCATCTCATTGGAAATAATCTTAATCCATGAAAAAAATTTCCTGGAAAATTCTGACTCTGACTTAATCCATGCAATGGGTCTCACTTTAAATTCATCACCAGAAATTTAAAACGGTAATTCAACATTGCTTGGAGATAATCATTTTATGTCTCTAGGCTGTTTGGTATCTTAAACTATGCATTTACTTTTTTTTTTTTTTTAAGTCCACCAACTACTTAAACCTACTCCTTTTGCCCTCCACTGTCAGCTAATTCAGCAGTTATTGCCCATCCTAAATATTTCCACTGATACTCTTCTGCTTCACCTTTTCTATCTAGTTCTCCCACTGTTCCATGGAATTAGTCAGAAACTCCTCTTATGTTTAGAACTCTATTCTTTCTGGCATTTTCCCAAGAATTTGTTGTTATAAGTATTCTTTTTGTCCTCTTCATTTCGAGTAGATACTTCTGTATGCATCAGTCTATAGACATTCCTTAAGGTGTCCACCTTACAAGGCACAACTACAACAACAAAAAGAATCCTTGAACACAACATTTCTTCCAATTTATGATCCAACTTTTGGCTCTCTTCACAGTAAAGACTTGTAAAGTTGCCTGTACTTGTTATTTCCATTTCCTTTCCATATTATTACCAATATTGTACAAAATGTAAATTCTGTTATTTTTCTCTTTTGAACATGTATAGAGATGACTGTTTTTTACCTTCTCTACTAACACATTATTCCATACAATCATTAATTCTCACCTTAGTTATAAAATGAATCTGAAAAACTTCCCCATATCACTATTCATACTTTTGTCATTATCTGTAAAAGAGTCAGGATTATCTTCTTTTAAATAAAAGCATAATCATGTAATTTTCTCCCTTAATTTTTTAGAGTCTTCAGATTATACTAAGGATGAAATCAGTAGATTTATATGTAATTATTAAAAGTCATTATTACACCCATAATCTGCCTACAATTCTTGTCTCATCTCATGTTGCCCACACCTTCATGCTTTGTTATGTTCATCCTAACTTTCTGTTCCTAAGACATTTTACACAAGCCATTCTTTCTGCCTTAAGATGCTTTCCTTCCTAGATCTCATTCATATGTCTTATCTTGCCTTAAGTGGCACTTCTACAAAGAAGGAAGTTTTCCATGAAAAGCCATGTTTAGTTCTGTTGTATGGCACCTAGTATGTATTTTATTTAATAATAAGCATATAACTTTAACTTAATATTTACTTGCAAGTTATATTGTCTACATAACTTTTTCATGTGACTATAAACTTCATAAAGAAGGGATAATACCAGAGTGTTGATTCCTACATTCCCCTCTTCTTGGAATCAGTTCACTCTCATTAATTATTCTTAAATGAACAGATAAATGATTACATTTGAGGGAAAAAAACAAAAATGTCTTTTATTGAAGAACCATCTGCCCTATGCCTGGCACTTCAGTTGATATATTTTCTAGATGAAGAAATTAAGTACAGCATATCATATCAACTTGTTTAAGATACCTAACAGAATAGAAAACATTTGAACTCATTTCTGGGTGTTGGAATCTTTGGTTTCTTCTGAAACCTGAGTCTTTGGACTTTGTCCTAATATGAGTCTCTAAGAAGTATCTTCTATAATAGTTACTGTATATTTTTGCAGCTTAAATTCTGAGGTTTCCTTTTAAAAAATTTCCAGTTACACTCTGTTTCCTATCTGGTATTCTGGTGAGTTCCTTAATTTCCAAATTTATCTCTAGACATTTGGTTTCACCTTATCTTCCACTTTTCCACATAATTTTGTATATATACTGAATGTTAATTTACCACTTTTTTCAACAAATATCATATGAGTTGTTATTCTGTAAGGGCATCTTAATATCTTCTGACATCAAAGCCTCTGGAATAAAAGGAAAGTAAGAGAGCAATACTGGATTCCTTTATGTTCAGTCCATTTCTTTGTTGGCCCTGTTCAACCTCAGAGAGCGTAAGAGTTAAAGTTACAATAGACCAGAGTAGAAAATGACACAGATAATAAAAGAGACAGCAGAAATAGCTCGCTGTTCTGCTGCAGGGCCTTTAGGAGTATTACAAACTATGACTATATATACATTTATGTGTACTTATAAATACGTCACATGTAAATATTTTGCTGGAAGACTGGAAGGGTTGAATCAATGTAAGACCATTTTTCCTCCTGTCAGAAGCAATAGAACTTTTATTAGCACAATTTCCATTACTCAGCACTGACTATGGTATCTTTGATCAAACTAATTAGAAATAGTTACACTTTGTACTGTGAGATTTATCAAATTTATTAGAAAAAATTATGTATGTGCACACATGGAAAATAAATAGGGTTATTAAATATAAAAATATGACATTTATGCTACTGGTTGGAGTGAGGAGGCATTCTAATTAGACAGTGAATATTCTTAAAGTATAGATTTTCATATGTGGAGACTATTCAACTAAAAGTACAGTTGCATAGGGGCTGACAAAGACTTTTATTTTTTTAGCAGCCAAGTTAATCTACATTATTTGTTCACTTGTTATATGTCTTTGCTAGATGATATGATGAGGAATATGGAGATATCTTCTAATATATCATGTGGACAAAGGTTACTTTAAGTAGCTAGTGTACAAAGATGAACAGTTATAATACCTTCAATTGTAAAAGAAAGTACTGATGGAGTTTTTCAGAGAAAAGGTAGAAACTTGTAATCAGGAGATACAGGTATAGAGAAGAAGAAATGCAAGTGGTTTTAAAAATTAGTTTGTTGGGGGGGGGATACAAATAGGAAGTTTGTGTCAGAAAGGGGAGGGGAGGGGATAAAACTGGAGTTTCCTTCTTGTACCCAAGGACTTAAATTATAAATGATGGAGAGATTCAGACTCCAGAAATGAATATACAAGTTTCCAGTGAATATTTTTGAGAATTTTGAGGCAGGTACAATACTGGGAGTTTTTGGAAAAATAAATAAAAAATTGTAGTTTCTCTTGATGTTCTTATTATAACTTTTAACATCCTTATGTAGAAGCAGGGTTGATGTGAAAAGGAATGCTTCAAATCATGGCAGCTGTAGGAAGCATCTACATAACTTACAGAACCTATATATCCACAACATTTACCAGTCTGTGGTAACTATCGACGGAGTCATGTTATTACAATAACCCATATTCTCTCAAGTTTTGCCTCACCTGTGCATAAGCGAGAGTGACAGTGCATAGCTACCAACATGGAAGAATTGTGTGCTCTCACACAGGACCCCTTGGAATCCCTCCCTGTGGTTGTAGCATCTAATGATTTCTAGAATGAGGATCTCCAACTCTGAATTCTGACAATGCTCCAATCACAAGCAATTTTTCCTAATCTTGGTAATTTATACCTGCAGAGACCCTGAGAAACTTACATTGAACTAAAATTAATGCCTGTTCATCTGTGAAGAGCTATAAGAAAGCAATCATACAATTTACCAACTCTTAACTGAGAGCCCTCCTGCTTCACTTGATGGACATTCAAACTTGGCACCGGAGCTGTCATTCCTCCTGAAGGTGGGAGAAATTATCCTTCCTCCTCAGAGACTTTTATGTATTTGATTTTCAACTACAAGATTTCTGAACTCATATAATTTGGTTATTTTGTTTTTCATGCTGATGGAAAAAATCAAATATACTTCAGTTATTTCAAAATCAAGTTCCATCAAGTAAGTACTATTTAAAGAGCTGACTTCTGTTTTCCTCGGCATTCTTCCCACTTTTTTGTTCAGAAATATACAATGATTGTCTCAAAGCAGTATTTCTCTTTGAGAAAACTAACGTGCATTGGTCAGTGTCAGCAGAGTAAGTGGAATGTTATTTAAATTACTGGTAATTAAGCAATCACATGCACACTCAAATATGAAAGGCACAGTTACAACTTTCAACCCATGGAAGGCAATAAGGTTGGAAGCAAACTGAAAAACCTTTATTGTATTCTCCTTCTCTTATCCTCTGATCTCATTTTATGGTCCTTTAAACTAAGATACTTAGACTACTGAATACTGAAAGGGTTGAAAATAAGAATGAGAGTGGTACACAGATATGTGTCCATATACACTTACATTCAGTATAAACCTCTCTGAGAAGATGTATTTTCATATGTTTTTTTTTTCCCTTGGGGGAAAAAAAAATCTGTCTAGGTGTTAGAGATGAGAGACAGGCTGAGTCTGGGATTACTTGGGCTGTGCGGGTGCAAGGTGCAAGGATCATTATTTCACAAGGACTACTTCAGCTACCTCTATACCATTTGTTAAAAAAAAAAAAAACTAGTTTTTTCCCATTGAATGGGCTTGGTATTATAAAAAATATTGATTATGAGGGCCTTCCTGGTGGTGCAAGACTAAGTGACAGCACTATGAAGCTATCTGTAGCCATTGCAGCTCAAGCTTGATCCTGGGCCAGGGAGGTGACCCACATGGTACACCACACAGCAGACCTCTCCTGTCTTACCCACTGCTCCCCTCAGAAGTGTATATCAGTAGATCTGCCTGTTCTGCTCCCCACTCTGGCTCTGGCAAATCCTCTCAACCTCTGCTCCTCTGGCCTATACCCCAGTTCTTGTATGTATAAATAAATAAAAAAAATTTAAAAATATGTTGATTATAAATACATGGCTTTATTTCTGGATTATCAGTTCTTTTCCATCGAGCTATATACCTATCCTATGTCAGTATCACATCATCTTGATTATTTTGTAGTAAGTTTTGAAATGGAGAGATGTGAAGCCTTCTATTTCATTTTTAAAATTGCTTTAGTAATTTTTAGTTCCCTGCAGTTTCTATTGGTTTTTAGAATCATCTTGTCAATTTCTACAAAGATGACATCTAGAATCCGATTAGAGATTGCACTGAAATAGTAGGTTGGCTTGGGAAGAGTTGGCATCTTAACAATGTTGGTATTAAATCTAATCAGAACACAAGATTTTATTTCATTCATTTAGATCTTATTTATATCATATATACTATCTGTTATTATTACTGTATATAAGTTTATGTGTTTAAATACATTAAAAAGAGAAAGGAGAAAATGGCATGAGTTTTAGTTTTTGCTATAATAATCATCTCAGTTATCATTTCTTATATGTTCCTGTGGATTTGAGTTACTGCCTGAAATCTTTTCCTTAGCCTATATAAATTTGCTACTTATCAACTCTTTTGTGCTGTTGTTAGAAAATATTATTGGTTTTCTATTTGTAATTGACTTACCAATACATATTTACACATTGTTTTATACAATATCAAAGTTGAGTAGTGAAGAATGAGCTATATGGCCTCAAATACTAAAATATTTATGATCTGACTTTTATAGAAGAAAGTTTGACAATGCTTGTCCTAAGAGACTAAAATCACTTAGTTGTAATTCTTTATAGATGTTGGGAAGTACAGAATCGAATTTCTATTTTATTTTCAGAAACTACAAAGAGTGATATGGTGGGCACATATTTCCTTTAGTACAATTTAATTCTTAGTATTCTCGATCAACTGTCCTACAGCATTTCACAAAATGAATAGTACTTAAAATTAAACTCTGGAATTTATAGCTAGGTAACTAAAGGCTGCATAATCTAAACACTTCTTTGAAATAATAAGTTATGTTAATATTACCCAGTGTATGCTGTGATAAGTAACTGAACTCTTAAAAAAGTCTGCTTTTCTCATATCTATTCATTACAGCAAAACATTTTGTAGAACAGTGATCTGTGACATACCAGTTTGAATGAGTCTGCCTTAATTCATTCATTTATTTTATGCTTTGTATTTTAAGTGTTTTTTTTTTTTTTTTTTTTTTTCTAAATTTTCTTTAAATTTGTCATTTGAGGAGAGCTAGAGAGACCACCTGGTCTCCAGAATAAGGGAGAAAGTGATTTCATTTAACTCTTATGGGTTAGTTTACACCTAAGAAGTTGTATGCCCCTTTCATATCAGTATTTTCTCTTTCCCCTCAATGCATTTTAAATGATATTTTCCCACTTTCATTTTTAAAAAGTTTACCATTAGGATTTGTATATCAATTTGTATACCAGGAGAAAAACACAAATGACTTTGAGACTGTGTAGTGAACACCTGCTGATATTTTTAAAATCTGGTAGGTTCTTGTGAAAAGAATCCAATATTGCAGAATAATGTAAAATTATGAATATTACCACTTCCATTATTGTTGTTGATAACTTTTTGACTTTAATTCAGAAAAAAATCAGTAAATTAATATTAGGAGTTATACATATTTAAAAACAAAATTATCATTACTAACTTTTGACTTTTACCCCTTAAAATATATCTTGGGGAATTTTCTAAGTAATTATAAAATACAGTTGCCTCGTTATATTTTGAGTTACATATCATTGAAGAAAGAACAACTTAACCACACTCCTGTTAAAACCTTGGCACAAACTGGGTCAGTTCTCAGCAAGAGGAATCTTAAGTCTAAAAGTGGGCGTCCATTTATATAACACCAAAGATAAATGAAATTTCCATTTTCTTGGTGTCATCACATTTTAAGAAAGATATTGTGAAACCAACATACATGTAGTGAAAATGCTGAAAGTGTCTAGAAACCAAGTCATGTGATACAAGTTAATAACAGTGAGCTATTGATGTTCAGCTAGAAAACGTACAGAAAATGAACTAATTTGCATTAAAGTATAAATGGATTCTATTCATCTTACTTAACCTTCCCAGTGCAGCTATATTTCACAAGAAAACTATTTTAGCATGAGTTATTTTCTAATTATAGGTTTTAGACAATGAAGGAAATTATTAAGTACAGCTAAAATTGAAAAAACAAAACACAGGAGATGTCAGAGTTTTTGACTTAAAGGGTTTGATAGTCTTCTAACAGCTTCCTTCTGAAGACTTTTCATATTTTTTCTAGATTTATTTACTTATGCATACAAGAACTGGGGTACAGATCAGAGGTGTGGGGGTGAGAGAATTCACCACAGACAGAGCAGGGAGCAGAACAGGCAGATCAACAGAAGTACACTGCTGAGGTGAGCAGCGGGTGAGGCAGGAGAGGTCTGCTGTGCCATGTGTGTCCCCTCCCTGGCCAGCAGCAGGGATCGAACTCATGCTGCAATGGCTGTGGTTTGCTTCATAGTGCATTGCTTAACCCACTGCGCCACCAGGGAGGCCCTAGACTTTTCATATTTACCCTCTTTTGAAAGGCAAGTGTAATAAGAGGGTTAAAAAGAAACATAGATGATTTATACTGCAGGTGAAAATAACTTATTATTTTGTTTATTAACATGAAATTCTGGCAAATACAACTGATGGCTTTGGTTGGTAGGAATGGGAGTGAAAGGAAAAGTGTTTTATTTTGTATTGTGATTTCAGATGAATGACTGAATTGAACTTAGAGCTACATGGAGGGTGGGCAGAGACATTGTGCAGTTGAAAAATAGTCAGTGGAAAACAAAAAACTGTCTCAACAATGAAGTTGAGTCTCAAAATGGGAATTTAGAAACCACCCAAAGACAAGTTCACAAGTATCATGAATGTTTCCCAAGTTCCTATTTTCCCACAGTTTTCAACCCTTCCCTTCTTTATTCCATGCTTTCTTTCTCCCTCCCTTGCTCCCATTCTAAACTCTTCTCTCTCTTACTTACTCTTCCTTTCCTCTGCTCTTCTCTCCTTTGCTCTGTTTTGTTGAAAACTTAGTACTATCTAGTCAGTAATGTTTTGCTGAGAAAGTATAAGGTTAGTTATAGCCTTCTAACCCCTCTTGTCCAAGAACTAAGAATGTAGGGTTAGGGTTTTCAACCAATTTCCTGTCAGATCCTCTTTCCATGATTTCTCTATAACATAAACATTGCCTTGGAATCCTCAAATGATTGCCATTACTTTCCTTGCCTTCTAGGAAGTGCTGCTTCTCCTGTATTATTCATGAGATTCTATTAGTGTAGATTACATTCCACATACCTAGGAAATTATGCTCCTTATCTGGATTTTATTGATATAAAGAAGGGATGTGAGCTAGTTTGGTCAAGCAGGCTTGTCAGATTTGAAAATATTAAAACATACTGAAAATTTGGAAGTCAGATCCTCTGTGGAAATTTCATAAATCATATTTCACACATATTTAGTTGACTATCCATTTGCAACTCAGATTTTTAGAACTCCTAACATAGACATTGTGCTAGATCCAACACCAGTGTGCTTCCAACCCTCTCTCTGATCATCCTTACATGGGAGCTCTCTTCTTCATGTCATCCTCAAAAGTACATTTGAATTGACCTCAATGACTCATGAAAGTTATTGGAGCACAAGTAAGCAAAAGATAAACTCTGGTTTGCATATGTCCTAAATGAGTTTTTTTACTCATGATGTAATAGAAAAATCAAACCAATGGAAGGACAGATTTATTTCTGTAATATATGGTCTAGTTCTAGATCCTACTCCAAATGCAAAATACTGTAATTGATTGGTATCATACTTTTAGTTTATAGCTTCCCAATTTTTCAACACTGGGTAACTCTGCAAATAAGATACTTTGACAAAACTCAGAAATAATTACATTTTGGTGGAGCAACCATGGATTCTCCTTGATCCTCTCATGTTCTTTCCATATTTTTTCCAAACTAAAATAAAGGAGTATGATTGAATTTCTCTTATGCATTTGCATCCAGTGAATCTTTTTCCAAATTGGAAGCAGCATAAATACCATAGGGAATTTGTGAGGAAGATTAATTGCTTTTCATTTCAAAAATGCTCCTTCATTTCATACCAGTGGTGTGTATAGTATATGGTGAGATTTTGCTATTTCCTTGTTATTGCTCAGTCAGTTTAAACTACTTCTAATTATTCACTCACCTTATCAAGCACACATTCACTGCACTCAAATTTCTGCTTGTGTGCTTGAAAAAGTAAAATATGAGAACAAAAGAAAATATCTGCTAAACCCAGCATACAAAAAACTAATCCAGAAAGATTCTACCTATTATTGTGAAATGTCTTATGTTATTAAGGTTAGAATTCTCAGTCTGATCTCACCAAGTTATAATCCTTCCTTGATACAAATATAAGTCCCTGAAGAAAGTATAAACAATTGGTAAATAGAGCATTCCTTCATTGTCTAAAATTAAAATTTATGTGAAAGGCAGGAAAGTAGAAAGTAATTCATAAAATTATATGATACAAACAAATTCAGAGGAAAACTTGCATTTTCAAAGGTAGATGGGAGGTTTTAATGTTGTTTCTTAAGCATGAAAAAAGAGGCCGTATCTTACTTGGAAGACAGCAATCAACTTTTAAATGTCAAATTTCACTCTGAAGATCTACTACAAGCTAGGCATTATCAGAGGATGTAGACAATGCCTCCTTGTCCTGTGTTCTCATGGCATTTCTGTTCTGTCTATAAATTTTTTTCAATCACTGTGTATCCCCAAGCAAGGACTTCAGACCCTTGGCCTCTCAAACCTGCTTTCTCCATCTTGATTTCCCTAAGAAAATATGATGATCTAGATATCACATTTTTTCAGTGTTCTTTTACTGTTATGCTAAAGCCATTAATTCAAATATCCAAACTGGTAGACAGATTATTGCTTGCAATATATCCCTTGTGGTCAGTGCATAGGAGTCTGCAGTCAGAAAGTGAATAGGATTGGGACCTCCTGGTGGCGCAGTGGGTTAAGCAATGCACTATGAAGCAAACAGCAGCCACTGTAGCATAAGTTCGATCCCTGCCCCAGGCCAGGGAGGTGACCCACATGGTGCAGCAGACCTCTCCTGTCTCACCTATTGCTGCCCCCAGCGGTGTGGTGTATTTTAGTTGATCTGCCTGTTCTGCTCCCCACTCTGTCTCTGGTGATTCCTCTCATCCCTCCCTGGATTTCTGGTCTGTACCCCAGTTCTTGTATGCATAAATAAATAAATCTTTAAAAAAATAAAGTGAACAGAATCAATATTTTTTTCCAATGAGAATACAAACAACAACAAAAAAAAAAACCCTCCCCGCAAAAGTCATAAAGCAACATGGCTGACAAAGATTATTTTCATCTTCATAAAATATTTAATAAGGCAAATGTTTAGTTCATTTCAAACTAAAGATAAACCAGTTGACAGAATTTTAGGTAACCCTGTTGGCCAAATAAAGAAACTTTCTCAGAAGGCACATTACATGTTTTTGGGTAGCCATTTGCTTCATCTTTTGCTTTGATTCCAAGTTTCATTTAGCAGCTTCTAGTTGCTCAGTGGTATTCTAGAAATAAAGTAACATGTTCAGTCTACTATTGAATCAGCTGTTTCATATGTTCAATCTAGTATTGAACAGTACCTACTGTGGTTGAAACAAATCAGCATACCTAAACTCAACCCATTTATTTTCCAGGGTCCCTTTTTTTTTATTATTACAAATGAGACCAGAACTAAAAATGTCAACTTTTTTGGGCAATCCGCATACATCACACTACTTATGTATGCAAGGCCCTCAGTCATAATCTCTCTCTCATCTCTATCAAGAAGATGGAGCAGAAGGTCTGGGGAAACAGGGCACCAGGTTGTGGCTTGTGATCCATGCTCTCAGTAGTAAGATCAAAATAAAAGAGGACCAATCCTCAACCCTTCATCTATTTCACACAAGAACAGGCAGTGCTGAGACATCCTTGGCCCCCATCCAGCATGGCAGCTGTGACTCTCGAAGCTGTGGATTGATGCTGGCAATGAAATTCTTGACAAGATATTTTCCTGCCATATGTTCTGGGAGTGCCCAGGGCATCAGGATTCCAATGACAATGTAATTTAATGACTTAAGAGTGTCTTAACCATATTTCCTTTCAGAAATTTCAGAACTGGGGGAGAAGGACTGCATGGAGATCTACTTCTGGATATTGGCCATTTATTTATTCAAACGATTAATAACCTAGTTGTGGCCCATAGATACCATCCCTTTGGTACTCTGCTATTGCTGAGTTATTTTTTTACTTGGATTCTATATGTTAGGGTTGTAAATGTCTCTGTGGAAAAATTGCCATAGTGATGGTGAAAAAAGGCTTTTTTTTATGGTTAATCTGTCTCTGTTCAATCTTAGGCAACTTTATTTCCCCCCATTTACCTGAGTTGAATAAACCTATGAAAATATAGTTTAAAATTCAATGGCCTTTCTTGATATTTAACTGTCTTCTTTCACATCAAATCTGAAACAGTGTGTGTGTGAGAGAGAAAAGAGAATTTCTATTTCTTCCTGTTACTGCAAGTGTGAATCTTAAATCTCCTCTTTGTCCCTTAAACTATTTCTGTCTCCTATGCTCTTAGTCTACTTAAAAAATCTTTATTGTTAGAAATGTTGTTGCCATCAATCTCTGTATCTTTGTGATGGCAAATTAACAATTCTACCTGCAACTCACCTCTTATCTATTTCTGCCATTATTACTGCAGTTCAGTGGATCAGCATTATGTTTCATAGCCACACTATAGATTTATACATATGTCCTTTGCTTTGAGATACTTTCTGGGTTATATTTTCCAAACTGTCAACATAATTACTTTCTTCATGTCAGCTATGATCACTTTTCTCATTAAATACTCCTGATTACATCTAGTCCAAGAAGAATGACACTCTAACGCCTTACCAGGGCATACAAGACACTACTGTTTACTCTTAACTTCCAATACATTTACTCACTATGCTTCAGTCACCTTGGCCTTATTACCATTTCCTGAATGGGGCATGTGTTTCCCTAACAGTGTGCATTTGGATAAGTTTTATATTCTTTAGAATGTCTTTGTCCCATTATCTTTTTTTAAAAAAAATATTTATTTATGGATACAAAAACCTGGGTATAGGCCAAAAATGTGGGGGTGGAGGTGAGAGGATTCACAAGAGTCAGAGCGGGGAGCAGAACAGGCAAATTGAAACACACTGCTGAGGGGAGCAGCAGGGGAGGCAGGAGAGGTCTGCTGCACCATGTGGGTCGCTTCCCTGGCCAGGGATCCAACGTATGCTGCAGGGGCTACAGATGCTTCATAGTGCAGTGTTTAACCCCTTGTGCCACCAGAGACACCCCCCATTATCTTCTTAATGAATTCTCACAAATCAATGCTCTATTCCAAATTCCCCTTAACTTTTTCGTATTTACTTCTGCCCTGCTTCTCACCCTCATTCCTGCATTGTAATACGTGTTCAATTTCCTTAACTTACATATTAGCCCCTTTGAGGGTCTCCAGATTTGTTTTGTTAGCCCTCCTTGCAGTTTAAAAGCTCATGTACTTGTTGGGGAGATTAATTTACATGAAATGATACAGAATGATAAAAAAAGTGTGGCATCTCAATAATGCAGGAGACTAAAGTACTACATGGTACAGAAATGAAAAAGTTAAAAGACTAGGTAGAGTCATTGGAAGAAATCCTGTTGTTCAGTTGACAATGAGTAATGGTATGTTCTGTATGACTCAGAGATTTTATATGTGTATTAGGTACAACTGAATGGAAAAAGAATAACTATTTTTTAAATATAGCTTTTGGACAGTATATGATTTTTCTCCTCAGATGTGGAGATCACCATAGTTGTCCCACTATCAGAGCACTTGGGGTTCATCACCATATTGTAGTCCCCCTGCTGTTTTCATGACTCTTCAACTCCATCCCCACCCTTCCCCTCGTGGATACCTTATATCTTTGGTCAGCTTTCAAGGTTTGTCTTTGACCCTTTGTTTGGTTATTCTATATTCCAGACATAAATGAAACCATCTGATATTTATCTTTTTTTCTTCTGACTTATTTTGCTTAGCATCAACCCATCCAGCAACATCCATGCTCTTGCAAATGGCATGAGTTTCTTCTCTGATCACTCAGTAATAGTCCATTATTTGTATAAACCACATTTTCTTGATCCACTCATTTGTCTTGGGGCATTTAGGTGATTTCCATATCGTGGCTATTGTAAATAGTGCTGCAATAGTCGTGAGTGCAGGTTTCCTTTCAAATGAGTATTTTTGTGTTCTTCGGGTATATTCATATGAGAGAAGTAGCTGGAGCCTATGGCAGATACATTTCTAATGTTTTAAGGACTCTCCACACAGCTTCCTATAGTGACTGGACCAGGTTACATTTACATAAGCAGTGTAAGGGAGTTTATTTTTTTCCACATCCTTGCCAATACTTGTTGGTTGGATTGTGTTTTTTAATCCAGCCTGGCTACTCTGTGTCATTTTATTGCTGAGTTTAGTCCATTTACATTAAGAGTTAAAATTGTTATGCTGGCATCTGTGTTTGCCATGTTATCTCTTTTTGTTTTGTTTTTCCCTGCCTTATCCTGTTCCTCTCTTTCATTTTCCTGGTGGTATTGGCTTTAGTACCTGTTGCAGACTTTTTTGGAGAGGGGGTTTGGTCGTAATGAATCTCTGAAATTTCTGTTTGTCTGGGAAAATCCATACTTTTTCTTCGTATAGAAAGGATAATTTTGCAGGATAAAGAATTCATGGCTGGCATTTGTTGTCTTGCAGTGTTTTGTATATATCCTTCCATTCTCTTCTGGACTGTAGTGTGGCCTCAGATAGGTCTGAGGTTATGATTCTATTTTTTTTTTTTAATATGAACATTCTTACCCATATGCTATGGTATCTCATTATGGTTTTGATTTATTTATATTTCCCTGATAACAAATGATGAACATTTTTTTTTCATATGAAAGAGCTTTTGCATTTCTTCTTTGGAGACGTGTCTATTTAGTACTCCTGTTCATTTTTTTGATTAGGTTGTTTTCATTTGTTTTTGTTGAATTGTAGGAACCCTTTCTAGATCTCTGATGTCAGTCCCTTATCAGATGTATGGCGTGCAAATATTTTCACATAGTCAGTGGGCTGTTTCTTCATTTTGGTTACTGTTTCCTTGCTAAGAGAAGCTTTTTAATTTGTTAAAGTTCCAACTGTTTATATTCTCCTTTGTTTCTTCAGTTCTGGAGACGAGATCTCAAAGGTGTTCCTGCAATTTGTGTCATGGAGTATTTTGCCTAAGTTTTCTTTTATATATTTTATGGTTTTCAGTTCTTACATGTATGTTTTTTATCTATTGTAAGTGGGTTTTTGTGTATTGTATGAGATAGTAGTTTAGTCATTTTTTATTTTGCATGCATCAATCCATTTTCCGAACCCTACTTGTTGAAGAGACTTTCCTTTGCTCCTTTGTCATACATTAATTGACCATATATGTGTAGTTTTATTTATGGACTTTCAATTCTATTCCATTGGTCTGTGTATCTATTTTTATTCCAGGACTGTGCTCTTTTATTATCATGCTTTGCAGTATAATTTGAAGTCTGGAAGTATAATACCACTATTCTTCTGATTTTCAGTCAGTAGAGCTTTGACTATTCAGGGCATTTT
The DNA here is from genome assembly GCA_019455555.1 of Galemys pyrenaicus. Lineage (NCBI taxonomy): Eukaryota > Metazoa > Chordata > Mammalia > Eulipotyphla > Talpidae > Galemys > Galemys pyrenaicus. The sequence continues at coordinate 969,986 of JAGFMF010011781.1, read as the reverse complement.
GTTATCCCATACAATTTTCAGCATTATTTGTTTCATTTCTTTGAAGAACACCATTGAGATTTTTAGTGTAATGGTATTAAATGTGTAAATTGCTTTGGGTAGGATTGCCATTTTGATAATGTTGATTCTTGAGCAGGAAATATATTTCCATTTTTTTATTCTTCTATTTCTTTTTTAAATTAAATTATTATTATTATTATACAATATTTGTTTTCTCAGGTGTAGTACCCACAGAATTTCCACCACTGATTTACTCATGCATCATCACCATAGTCCCCTGTGCTCTTCCCACCTTCTTTTGATCCCTTTCCTACTCCCTTCCCTGAAGAATGTCTCTAATTTGTAGGTGTCTGTTTATTTTTGTTTTGTTGTATTTTTCCCTTTGGTGGTTGTTATTTGTTGTTATTTTTTCCTTTTGCTCCCCTATATTCCTCCTATAAGTGAAACTATCTGATATTTTCCTTTTTCCTTCTGACTTATTGCACTGAGCACAATCACTTTAAGCTACATCCATGTTGCTACAAATGGCATTAGTTTTCTTTTTTGATTGCTGAGTAGTATTCCATTGTATATATGGGGTGTGTGTGTGTGTGTATATATATATATATACCATATCTTCTTGATCCAGTCATCTATTTTTAGGCATTTGGATAGAGTCCAAGTCTTACCTATTATAAATAAATAGTGCTGCAATAAATATAGGGGTACAGGTATCCTTTTGGATTGATGTTTCTGTATCCTTTGGGTAGATCCCTAGTAGTGGAATTGCTGGGTCATATGGTCGCTCCATTTTTAGTAGTCTGAAGAACTGCCATACAGCTATCTGTTGGACCAGTTTTCATCCTCACCAGCAGTATAGGAGAGTTCTTTAGTCTCCACATCCTTGTCAACATTTTTTGTTGCTAGTTTTTTGAAATGTGCCATTCTTACTGGTGTACGGTGGTATCTCATGGTGGTTTTAATTTGCATTTCCCTGATTATGAGGGGTGTTGAACAGTTTTTCATATGCCTAATGACTATTTGTGTTTCCTTTCCGGAGAAGTGTCTTTGGAGTTCTTTTGCCCTTTTTTGACTGAGGTTTTTACTTTGTTGAGTCATATAAATTCTTTGTGGATCCTTGTGATTAATCTCTTATCAGTTGTATGGAGTACAAAAATTTTCTCCCAATCAGTGGGGTATCTCTTTGTTTTGGTTAATGTCTCTTTTGCTGTACAGAAGCTCTTTAATTTGATGTAGTTCCAGATGTTTATCTTTTCTTTCACTTTCTTTGCTTTAGGTGATATATCTTTAAAGATGTTATTGAGATGTGTGTCATATAATGTTTTGCCTGATTTTCTTCTATTTATTTTATGGCTTCAGGTCTTATGTCTAATTTTTAATCCATTTTGTGTTGGTTTTTGAACATGGTTAAGAGGCAGTAGCCTAGCTTCATCCTTTTGCATGTAGCAGTCCAAATTTGTTTGTTTTTTTTAAAGATTTATTTACTTACGCATGCAAAAACTGGGGTACAGGCCAGAGGTGTGGGGGATGAGAGGATCCACCAGAGATAGAGTGGGGAGAACAGGCAGACTGACTGAAACACACTGCTGAGGGGAGCTGCAGGCAAGGCAGGAGAGATCCACCGTGCCATGTGTGCTACCTCCCTGGCCTGCGGCAAGGATCGAACTTGTGCTGCAGTGGCTGTGTTTGCCCCATAGTGTGTAGTTTAATCCATTGCACCACCAGGGAAGTCCCTTGTAGCAGTCCAGTTTTACCAGCACCATATATTGAACAAACTATCTTTGTTCCATTGCATATTCTTTGCTCCTTTGTCAAAGATTAGTTGTCCATAAATCTGGGTTTATTTCTGGGGTTTCTATTAGATTCCATTCTACTTCTTTTTACAGTGTTTTATAATTTTCCTTGTATAAGTCCATCACCTCTTTGTTAGGTTTATTCCCAGGTTTTTAATTTTTGTGGCACAATTGTAAATGGAATGGGTTTATTAATTTATTCCTCTTAAGGCTGGTTGTTTGCAAATCGGAAGGCTACTGATTTTTGTGTAATGATTTTGTAACCTTCTTCTTTACTGAACTGGTTAATTAATTTTCTGTGTATATTTTTAGGATTTTATCTGTATTATCAGATCATCTGCAAATAATTATAGCTTTGCTTCTTTCCCAATTTAGTTTCCTTTTATGTCTTTCCTTTCCTGTAGCTAGGACTTCCAGTACCATGTTGAATAGTAATGGTGAGAGTGGATATCCTTGTTTTGTACAAAATCATAGTGGAAAGGCTTTTAGTTTTTCTGCCTTGATAATGATGCTATCTCTGGTTTTGTCATCTGTGGCTTTTTTTTGTTGAAATATGTTTCTTTTATCCCATATTTTTTATTGACTTTCAGCATAAATTTTTGTTGAACTTTATCAAATGCTTTCTTGGCATCTATTGATATTATCACATGGCTTTTATCTTTCTTTTTGTTTATGTGGTTAACTACATTGACTGACCTCATTATGCTATGTCTCAGAAATTCCAGCAGTTGGGCAGAAAATCCTTCTGTCTTAAAGGGGGAGCTAGGGTGTACCTCACAACTTTACTGTATTAATTATTCAAATTACAGAATAACATGAAATCTAACATGCCCTTTATATAAAGTCCTAATATAGGTAAAACAACATTATATGTTGTTTTTAGGTACCTGTATAAGATATAATGAACATTTGATTCTGGATATTGGCTTTGGATTTGGGATGTGGCTGAAGGGAAAAGAAAGATGCATGTGTGTGCCTTGGCAGTGGCTGTGATGCAGTAACATACACCTGAAGAAGTGGGTTCCTGTATTTCAAACCATATACAGTGTTGTAAATCAATATTAACTTAATTTAAAAAATTAAAAACAGGAGGTAGCCAGATATATTTATATTCTTGTAAATAGAGAAAATACTAAGATTTCTTAAAGCTGAATGAGCTCATATTTCGAGTATCAGTCTGTTTATGTTTGAGCATTTCTATTAAGTCACAATGAAAGTACTATTGGTACCATTACATTATTTTAGTATTGCCTGGCCTCAACAAAAGACCCGTGCTGAGTCTTAAGTAAATGGGCAATAATTTGTGTTTATGGTAAAAGATCAACAGTACAGAAGTGCACTACATGAAAAATAGCAGCTGCCCTTAACCATACCCTTGTGATCTCAACGTCTTCCCTAGGTTCCCCTTTGCCAGAAAGTAAACTTTCTTAATGTTGATTTATGTTTCTTTCTAGAAATATTCTCTTTCTTGACAAGACTATTGTATTATTTCATATATACTCTCTTATAGCCACTTTTTTTCTTTTTATTTAACAGTAAATCTTGAATGTATTTATTTATAATCACTTATAGACCTAATTCATTTTTCTAATATCTGCATACTATTTTATTGAATGACCAAAATATTAATGGTATTTAAATTTTCTCCAAACATTTTTTTCTTTGTGATATATGCCCAATAAAGTGTTAATTTATGTGTTCCCCTGTCTCAGTTGAAGGGCATTACTTTTGAGAATCAATAGTGGAAAGGGAAAAGGTCCACAGTTCTTAGTATCATATCATGGTGTTATCATTTCCTCTTCAAATATATTATTTTCCTTCACCATATTTAGCCTCATAGTAATAACAGTAATAATGCTATCATAGCCTCTCTAGAATATATTCATATTTACCAAGAATATAACGAGTGTTCACTTTTGAACTTTGAAAGAAGACCAGATCAAGCAAGATCCGTTGAGTTCCAGAGACATGAAGGAATGGCTCAGAAAAATCATCTTGTCATCAGAAATCTGAAGTTGTTACCTCAATTATCCAAAGAATTTTACTTTGAAAGACATCTTTATAGAAGAACCCGCATATTTTGGGATTCCTTAGAACTTAGTCACATCTACATACTTTTGCTATGATAGAGTGTCTTCTGTTGGATTTTCCCATTTTTTAGATCATACCAATTCATCTCAATGTATGTTAGTGATATACAAACAAAGTTATCACTGTATTCTATATTTTGCATTTGTATTAGCCTAATAACAGTAACTTATAAGTCAGAGATCTGAAAAATTCCCCCAAATAAAATGGAATCATTGTTAGATATAATTAACAGGGGTATCTATATAGTTTTTTTTTTTTTTAAAGATTTATTTATTTATGCATACAAGCACTGGAGTACAGACCAGAAGTGCGGAAGGTGAGAGAATCCACCAGACAGAGCAGGGGATAGAACAGGCAGATTGACTGAAACACACTGCTGAGGGGAGCAGCAGGCCAGGCAGGAGAGGTCTGCCTGCACCATGTGGGTCACCTCCCCAGCCGGGGGCAGGGATTGAACTTGTGCTGCAGTGGCTGCTGTTTGCTTCATAGTGCATTGCTTAAACCACTGTGCCACTAGGAGGGCCCTCTATATAGTTTAAACAACTTCGCTATAAACTGAAAAAATCCAGGTTGATGTGAATGAGATGAGTTATGTAAGTCCTCGTCAAACACTGGGAAGAACTCTATAGGTCTTATGGCTTCTCAGAATTCACTGATTTATAGAATCAAAGACAGTGGTGTTTCTTCTTGACAACATTTGTCTACTCAACAATGCTACTTAATAAGAGATATCAAGAGGGGATAAATAATTTATCAAAGCTTTCACAGTTGATTAATGCAGAATGAAACCTAGAGCCAAGATCACCTGACTCTCAGAGGTCATTGCCCCATTGTCTCCCATTTGTCTGTGTGCTTTTGGTACCAGTAAGCCCAAACATTTATGACAGTTTTGGCAAAATTGATTTGTAATTAAAATGAATAATTAAGAACTTTGTTGTTGTTGTGGCCATTTTGAACAGAGGTTTAAACTCAAACTATTGATTGATTTTCTGCAAGCAGTTTAAGGGAGAAATTCAAAAACAATTACTCAACTATTAAGGGGTAATTTTCAAATTATTCAGTGCACTTTTATTAATGCATGAGAAGTCATGTAGTACCATTTTAAGAATTGGGCAGTTTAGGGCCTCATTGGTGGCACAGTGGGTTAAGCAACGCACTATGAAGCAAACCGCAGCCACTGCAGCACAAGTTCGATCCCTGCTGTCGGCCAGGGAGGGGACCCACATGGCGCAGGCAGACCTCTCCTGCTGTGCCCGCTGCTCCCGTCAGCAGTGTACTTCCATTGATCTGCCTGTTCTGCTCCCCGCTCTCTGTGGTGAATCCTCTTACCACCCCTACACCTCTGGCCTGTACCCCAGTGCTTGTACGCATAAATAAAATAAATCTTTAAAAAAAAAAAAAGAATTGGGCTTTTGACCCAACAACAGCAACTTGATTGAAGCATTTATGGTCTGTATTTCAGAGGGGAATCACTGAGACCAATGCCATAGAAAATACTATAGTGGTATGATTTTGTAAGTTCAAGTATTCCACTTTCTTTGAGTGAAACATACAGACTGAAAAAGATCAATTCAGCTATAGCCCCGAATTACACAGAATTTTTCAAAAATTACTGTTTGGGATTTTATTTACATTATAACAAGTAATAGATTGTATGAAAACAATGGAAGCATTTACTTTCTCTGCATCTTGAAACATTCAGTGACTGAGATCACCTCCTTGTGCAAATAGGAAATCACTTAGAATCTAGAATCTACTGTAGTAACTTTTTACCAAGCCAAAATTTGAACTTTGGATCTTGAGTTTTAGGACTGAGACTTATGATGTTTCCCACCTGTCTTTGGGAAGAAAGCCTCTGATCTTTTGCTGACTGAGACTGTGAGTTCTCTGTAATAACTAAATTTCTATTTAATTTTACTCAGGATGCCAGGGACAGATCTTATTTTTTAAGTTCTTCCTGTTTCAGCTATCAGAGCCTTAGCTACTGTATTATATACAGGCTAATTATGAAATCTCTGACTGTAAGATGAATGTCTGTGTGTGAGGAGTGTGTGTGTGTGTGTATACACACAATGTCTACATTGAGATATTATTGAGGTCTATGTCTTAGGCATTATAGTTTGCCAATGAGAAAATTGGAAATGCTTCACTTGAGAGAACTCCTGCAGGTTTCCTCAACCATTCTAATTCCTTCCATTTTAATACATCAGGAGATTTCAGAAAATCTTTCCAAGTTACCAACAGTAATTTTAGTCTTGGGAGGAACTAGCTTAAACTCTTTCTCTCTCAATCCCCAAATATGGTGGAATTCAATTTGAAATAAGGAAAAGTCTTGGCCAAAGAAAACAGGAGTCTGCAGCTTCCCCGGCCCCATAAATAGCAATTTTTCTGATCATTCCTACTCGCTCCGTCCACTGAACCAGAATCTGGCACCTAACATCTCTTTTAAGGAATAGTAATGTGGTATTATCATAGGAGATGACTCACATACACACTGAGATTTGGGCCTTAGTTAACCTGGGGAGAAACTACTCTTCTCTCTTTGCCACCTTCGGGGCAGATTTTCCATAAATGCATCACTGAAAGAATGATAGCTGCATACCTGATGCTATAGAAATGATTATCATAAACTTTATATAAGTAAGCACATAGTCTAGACTATTGTTGGCTCATAAATTGACTCCCCTCCACAGAAAGCCAGGAGAGATTGAAATAATAGGCATGCCACTCCAGATGGGTATGTAGCAACTTTAACAAACAAGGGAACTTAGAAATAAGTGTCTTGGCAGACAGGACAAGTAGATCTCTGCATATACGTGCCTGAAACTTAAAAGTTTACACAGAGACCTTCACTGGGCTCAGTGACATATACTATCCAGATGGTCTCAACAGCACATTGCTCTTTCAAGCCTGCATTTTGAAACTGGATCCTACTGTGGAACAGTGGACAAAACATACATTCCAAGGACAGGGGAGAAGCATCTGATTACTGCAGTGCAACTTGTGGATTAACGTTCTTTTATTCTCTTGATGATCTCTTCCAACAAGTCCTAAAACAAATATTTAGCAATCATAATAAAGTGGAAACACCTGACCAATCCTATTTTAATAGATTTTATAACTGCAATAATCAGTATTGTGGTATTGGGTGAAGGATGAACACATAGATGTGCCACAAAAAAATAGAAAACATAGAAAGACACTGTCAAATATTCCCAATTGAATTTTGGGAAAAATGCAAAGGCAATTGAATGGGAGATGGACCATTTTTCAGCAAATACTCATGTAGCAAGTATACATTCAAGAGCAAAAAACAAAACTAAAAATAAGCAACTTTGACCTAAGTTTCACACTTTATGAAGAAGCTAACTCAAGATACATAATAGACTAAAAAACATAAAAGTATAAAACTTTTAGGAAAATTTTAAAAGAACATCTTTGGAACATAGGAATTTGCAACATTTCTCAAACGTGACACTAAAAGCACAATATGGAGAAGGAAAAATTGAACTTTCACTCTGCAAAAGACATGATTAATATAATGAAAAGATAAGCAACAAAATAGGAGCAAATATTTGTAAAGCATATATCTGACAAAGGGCTAAAATAGAACACAAAGAAATCTCAGAATGAAGCAATAATAAACAATCCATTTAGAAAACAGGCAAACTATATTCACTGGAGAGAACTGAAAGGTTGCAAATGGGTATATGAAAGGTTGTCCAAGATCGTTAGGGAAATAATATAAGTCAATGTTACTTCAATAAAAATGGGAATCTGTACAGAGAAAAAAATATATATAATACATTTAGAAAAAGCGTAGCACAAGAAAATAAAAAATATTAAATTGCCTTTGTAAGAAAACTATCCTGCATATAAATTATTTCAAATTTAATAGGTAAAATAAAAGGTAATATATGAGTTATATTAATCATATAGCAATATTTAATATCAGAAACTTAATTAACAAGTATTGAAAGAGAGCTGACATTTTAGTTTATTTTAAAGAAAATATAATTGATTTATATTGTATAAAAATGAAGCCCAATTGGGTTCCATCATGACCACTTACTTTATCAAAACCAGCAAAGAGACAGTCTCCTGGTTTTTACAGTCTTATGGATACAATGATGGGAAGTGACATTCATCTCCTTTTTGATGTGCTGTTAAAACATGGTGAGGTTAAAACAAACCTCATGTGCCAGCTACACACAAGGGGAGAAATTGTACATTATGACCATCATAATAAGTCTATTTCTCATGTTCTTTTAGGAATTTTTTAAATTTTCTGACTGTATTATAGCCCGTTCACCCCATGTTATAATGATAGCCCCATGATTTGCTTTACAAATAGAAATGTCTATATTTTGATCACCTATCCCTCATACTCATTCCCCTGTATCATTGAGACTGGTGTTTCTTTGTTTAGCTTTTCAGATTCTACCTATAATGACATCAGGTATTATTTGTCTTTCTCCCTCTGGTCTATTTTGCATAGTCTAATACCCTTTGGTTCATTCATACTGAAATGGCAAGATTTTTAAAAAAATTTTTTTATTAATATAATTTTTCTTAAATTTACATATACTTGCCATCAATTGTAATCCCCATGTATTCCCCATCACCATCTCACCAGTGCACCATCACCTCAGTCCCTTGTGCCCCCATCTTCCCTCAACCCTCTCCCTCCCCTCCCCACCAGGTGTCCCCAGTCTGTCCTTGTCTCCTCATTTTTGGTTTCTGTGTCTTTATTGCTGTTATTGTTATTATTGTTGTTCTTATTCCTTTCCTTGATCCTTATTTGGTTCCCTTATGTTCCTCCTGAGGGAGGAACCATCTGGTATTTTTCTTTTGCCTCTGACTTACTTCGCTGAGAATAATCCCCTCCAGACCATCCATGTTCCTATGAATGCGTCTAGTTTTTCATTTCTGATTGCTGAGTAGTATTCCATCGTGTATATGTACCACAGCTTCCCAATCCACTCATCTGTTTTTGGGCATTTAGGTTGTTTCCAGGTCTTACCTATGGTAAAGAGTGCTGCTATAAACATAGGGGTGCAGGTATTTTTTTGAATCATTGTATTTGTGTCTTTTGGGTATATTCCTAGGAGTGGGATTGCTGGATCATATGGAAGTTCCATTCTTAGTAGATTGAGGAATCGTGAAATGGAAAGATTTTGTTGTTTTTTATGGGTGACTAGTTTTCCACTGTGTATATATGTGTGTGTGTGTATACACACATACATACCTTATCTTCTTTATCCATTAATTCTTTGATGGACACTTACATTGGCTTTGTATCTTGGTTACTATAAATAATACAATGAACATAAGAACGCATATATCTTTCAAAGTAGTGTTTTCATTTCTTCATATAAATACACAGATAGGGAATTATTGGATCATATGGCGGTGCTATTTAAAAATTTTTTGAGGAAACTGGATACTGTTTTCCATAGTGACTGTAGCAATTTACATAACTACCAATGGTTCACAAGTGTTTCCTTTACATGCTTACCAACAGTCGTTATAGTTGTTATTGTTTTTTTTTTAAGTTTTTAGTTAACCATTTTGTCAGGTATGAGGCGATGTTTCATATTTGTATGTTCCATTCCAGAGGATATTAGAAATGGCTTGCTGTCACAGGCTGGCACAGATCACAAGAGTGGTATGAACTTAGATTCCCTTTTTTTTTTTTAAGATTTATTTATGCATACAAAAGCTGGGGTATAGGCTAGAGTCGCGGTAGGTGAGAGGATTCACCTGAGACAGAGCGGGGAACAGAACAAGCAGATCTATGGAAATACACTGCTGAGGGGAGGAGCAGGCCAGGCAGGAGAAGTCTGCCTCACCATGTGGGTCCCCTCCCTGGCTGGGGATCAAACTCACACTGTTATGCCATGGATGCTGGACAGTGCGGCACTCAACCCACTGCACCACCAAGGAGGCCCTGAACTTAGATTCTTAGTCTGAATAATCATTCCAGGCAGGGCTGTAAAAAGTTCCCAGGTATAGATGGCCTGCTAACTTTCATGGTCAACATGTATAACAACTAAATAATACTTAAAAGCTCAAAACAGATTCATTTCTACAAATACATGTTATCTGACAAGGTGGTTGTTTTTAATCACATTCTATTCTCACACTTCAAGTACCTGACAACATGCATCCATGTTTCCAAAGGTGTGAATTTCTATTAGAATTAATGTGCATTTCTTTGTAGCTTTTTTATCAGTCTCAGTCTTAATACTAGTCTTAGACTTAACTAAACTTGTATTAACACAAAGGATACGTAAAGTCATAAACCTTGTCTGTTAAATTTGAGCTTCCAAACATTGCATTTGATAAATGCAATAATTGAAAACAAAGTATTTTGATGTCTTGCAAGGTAACTACTTTAAAGTGCCTCTCATTTTATTTTTTTTTAAATAAGGAAGCGGTTCCTTGTGTCTAATCTGATTATAGAAGGAAAAGAAAGAAATTCCTAGCCTCTTCTTTCCTTGAGCGACTTCTTGAATAGTAAAGTTTCTTTTCTACTTTCAAGTGTTCTGTCCCCAGTGACTTTTATATTTCTGATCTCAAAATAGTGACTCTAAAAGGGCTTGTCAACAACCATTTAAATCCTGGGGCTAGCAGTGGGTTCATGACTGCAGTGGGTTCATATGAACCCCCCATGCAGCTAAGTGGACTCTCCCCTATGAAGCCTCATTAGCCCAGAGAGATTTCATGTCATGAACCCACCCTGTGGCTAGGTGGCAGTTCCCCTAGGTGAAGGAGACACCACTATTCCAGTGGGGGTCATGGTGGCATATGATCAATATTGTGACCCCTCACTGTGGCTAAGTAGAGGCTTCCCTAGGCAAAGGAGGCCCCACTAGGGACATGGTGAATTGTTAATGGGGAGGGTGAAGGGTACCCTGGATCCCCAAACCTGTCCACTTTGAATGGGTCCTGCCATCCACTATATCATGTCAAAACATACTCTAGTGCCTAAGCTTTTCAACAGAAAAGAACTTTAATACAATTAGTGTGCAACAAAGAGAAGCAAAAAAGAATATATTTTCCAAATTAAGCACCCAAAGTCACCCATCCCCTTGTGGGCATATACCCAGCCATACAGGGTTTGCCCAAAGCAGGGCAGCTGAGGCACAAAACTGTGCCTCAAGCCTAAGGCATCTTCTGCTAGGAATTATGGGAAGGGGGAAGACAGGTCCAAGCAAGTCTGGAAAGAAAAGAGCAACATCAGAATTAAGATAAAGGTTGTCATTGTCAGCTTCCATACAGGTCTCCCACCTTTGTTTTTTTCAAGTGTCTTCTTCCATGTCCTCCAATTCCCTAGTACAAGTCCAAAGCTGAGAAGCAGTTGTGGCTTCACGTCTTTCTGTCCTATGTGCCCCCTCTGCCAGTCTACACCTCAGTTCCCCTGCTGCTGCTTCATCTCGGTCATTTTTCTCAGTCTTTATTACTTCACTCAGTTACAATTCCTAGCTTCACCTTCCAGTCCAGCTCCATTCTCCCTTAATGTGGGGCCAGTTCATTTCATGAATTCCGCCCTGCTCCTAAGTGGGGGCTTCCCCAGGCAAGGGAAGCTCCACTAGGGCAAGTGGCAGGTTCATGTCATGGCTCTTGGGACTAAACTCCTTCAGTGTTTAATGAAGAAACGATGATCCAGTTAAGTGTAGTGAAAAAAACAACTTTGACTCTACTATGAGTGGAGTCTCTGATATTGTGTCTGAGTGATTTGTGGTCTATGTTCATTTAAATATGATGCGATACCTCAGATCAATTGTATATTTTATATTGTGATATATACAAATACATTAATGTAGTTCTATTTAGATTTATACTTTTAATAATGTTTTATTAAAATCGGTGGTGAATTTGACAAAATTATTTTAAAAACATATTTTCTTGATTCTGAAATGATGTTAAAAAACACCATTGTTTTTGATAACAGCTTTGTTGGGAAAACCACACAAATTGGCAAAAAATATTTAGCTGGCAGCGTCATCTGATTGGGAGAAAAATTTTGCATGCAATACTAATGATAAAGGACTGATCACAAAGATCTATGAAGAGCTAAGAAGCTCAACAAAAACAAAGTAAACAACCCAGTCAAAAAATAGGCAGAAGAGCTAAAAAGACACTTTGCCAAAGAAGAAATGCAAATAGCCAACAGGCATATGAAAAAATGCTCAACATCACTTGTAATCAGAGAAATGCAAATCAAAACCAGTGTGAATGGCACATAATAAAAAAACTAGCAGCCACAAATGTTGGCGAGGATGTGGTGAAAAAGGAACTCTTCTACACTGCTGGTGGGAATGCAAACTGGTCCAACCTCTATGGTAAACTGTCTGGAGGTACCTCAGTCTGCTAAAAATGGAGCTACCATGTGATGCAGCAATCCCACTCCTAGGGACTTTCCCAAAGGGTACAAAAACATTAATTCAAAAGAATACCTGCACACCTATGTTTGTAGTAGCATTATTTATAATAGCTAAGATTTGAAATCAACCCAAATGCCCAAAAATAGGTGACTGGATCAAGAAGATGTGGTATATTTTACAATGAAATACTATTTAGCAATCAAAAAGAAATATCATGCCATTTGCAGCAACATGGATGGAGTTTAAAGGGATTATGCTCAGTGAAATAGAAGGAAAGAAAAATACTAGGTGGTTTTACTTATAGGGAGAATATAGGGGATCAAGGGTAAAAATAACATCAGCAGCATCAGAAAAAGAAACCCCACAACAAAACAAAACAAAAATAAACAGACAACTACAAAACAGAGACATTCTGCAGGGAAGAGGGAGGGATTGGGATTAAGGCAGGGATGGGAAGAGCACGAGGGACTATTGCGATGGTGCATGGGTGAATAGGTGGTGGGGATTCTATGGGGTCTACACCTAGAAAAGAAAGCAAACATTGTGAGAAAAATAAAATAAATATAATTAAGTAAAAAAGAGATTTTATTTGCATTTCTAATTTAAGTAAAATGATAGTTCTTTCCCTAACTTTGAATTGTGTATCATTGAAAATTAACTTCTTGAAAGGCCACTGAAAACTTTTGACAAATAGATTGTCTCTGCTTTTCAAATAGTTCTTCACTATATGAAAATTAGCCATGTCAATCCTTCTAGGTTTGCAAATGCTTGGTCTATTCTGAAAGGTTTGACAGTTCCAAGAGCCCTTGATTGCAATGCGTGGCAGGTGTCAGGAAACACCTTTTTTGGTGTCTTAATGACAAAAAGCTCATGGTTTTGGGGTGTCTTTTTTTCTAAAGTCTTATGAAGTATCTGGTTGTTGCTTTATAAGTTATTTTACAAGTTGGTTTCAAACTTCCCTTTTAAAAGTAAAAGTATCTTACCACTTAAATTCTATGTTCTTTTTGTATTTTATTTCACTCGTAGCATTGCATCTAAGTACAATTTTGGTAAAATAATTCAGTGATGATGAAATATAAACCTAAGTTATAATTTAATTGCATTTGGTGATAGCTATCAAATCACTGAACTGAGGAAATAGTCTCAGAAGCAGATATCTCTCCAACATGGCACAATTCGTTCATGTTCAGCAGTGAGGTCTACGTTGGCATTTATGTCACTTACGTCTTTCAAGGGTTGGCAAGATTATTTTAAAATGAACTTGAAGACTGATCTATTTTGGGTATAGTCAAAAGGTGGGGGAAAGACCTCCAAAATCAGTAATTATGTATACAAATGCACCTATATTTATTATTATATATGAATACAGACATAGTTATTTAAATAGCAATGTCTTAACTATAACATGAATGCTACCTTTGAATAAGGAAATGTCACAGATTTCAGACCTTTAAATGGAGCAGGACTTCCTCTGGGAACGTTGGTGATATATTCACTTTACTTTGGCAGTTGTATTCTTATTACAAAATCTTTGCCAAAGTCTTGTGATGAAACATATAAATTCCTTCTCTAAAAGGAATCTTTCCACACATTTCAGTGTTTCCCTTTTAACGCACACAATACAACCACCTACAAAACTATATAGCCTTAGACGTGCCGTCAAATAGATTCAGAGTTCAGTAGTTGAGACTTGCTTCAATTAATTAGCGTATATCCTTTTAAGCTGTGATTCTCTATACGTGGTTAGTGTCCGTTTTTCAGGTTTCCAATATCCCGTTACTGTACTACTTACTCTTAATCCTAGAAAAAGTTGGAATAAACAGAAAAAAGCAAGACCCATAATTAAGAGTGCAAGTGAAAAAAAAAAAAAAACAAAAACAAAACCATTAGGGTAGACAAATATGCAGCATGACAAATAGAAGTGTCCCAAGATATATCTGGTGTCCCTGACTTCCCAGGCTCAGGCCTTATCTCACATTCTACTCATAGTTTCTGAGTTTGCACTAAATGTAATTTCAAAATACCTGAAAGTATTCAGACAGTTCATGGCTATTCCCCTAGGAGAAGAGAGCTATGTCTACAGAGTGATGGATGCCATGCTTATTAACCCATCATAAAAATCACAAGTAAAGGGGAAAGTACATAAATCAGGTATGCTTTTGTGTTCTGTTTGTCTTTTGCCTTTTAATTTACACTGGAAATAAATGAAGACCACCCAAACGAGACCCAGTAAAGGGTGTTTATTTACTCTGAGTTTGCTATAGGAAAGGAGAGAGGGGCCTCCCTGGTGGCACAGTGGGTTAAGCAACGCACTATGAAGCAAACCGCAGCCACTGCAGCACGACTTCAATCCCTGCCCCTGGCTGGGGAGGGGACACACATGGTGCAGCAGACCTCTCCTGCCTGGCCCACAGCTCCCCTCAGCAGTGTGTTTCAGTCAATCTGCCTGTTCTACTCCCCACTCTGTCTCTGGTGAACCCTCTTACCACCCTGGACTCTGGTCTGTACCCCAGCTCTTGTATGTATAAATAAATAAATCTTTAAAAAAAATAAGAAGAAAAGGAAGGAGTCAGTACCACTTGAAACTGGCAGAAACTCAAAGGCAGCCAGGGGAGTGGGAAAGTTCCATAGTGAGAAAGTGGTTATATCAAGTAGGATGAGAGCCTGTTGGCTTGTGGAAGCTGGAGGCATTGATTAACAATAAATTTGACAAAAGCAAAACAAAAAGGCCACACACTTTCAATCAAGCCATTTCAAATTTTCTTTCAATCATGTTGGGAGTGCAACTTTATATCAATTATGATAATCAGAATTAAATAACATATACAACTGTATGATTTTCACATGCTCAATTAAAATGTGTATTTGAAATTAATAGAATTAGATGAACTGTACTTCAACATCCTACATAACAGTATTTCTATTTTAACTGAGAGTTTATTTAGAAAAAAATGTTCCTTCTACTATCTAAGCCTACTTTATTATTTATGTATCAGAGTGAAGCATTCTAACTCCAGTCACGTTAATACCATGTAAAATAAACCAATACTTTTTCACAATATACAGACCTCCCGGTGAAAGAATTGCTTCCAGGTAAGGTCAGGAAAATACCTGAAAACACTAATCTAGACATCTTCATTTCCCCAGTTCCCTTGCTAAGCATCCAATTTAAAAAATCGATTTCTTTTATTTTTAAGTGAAAATTCTCATCTGATTGTTGATAAACTATGCACCATGGCTGTCAGCAACACGTTATAAATGTTTTTTACTTCACATATCAGTTGGCTTTGCCTTGAATGAATTGCACTATAACAGCAGGTAATTGCTTTTTCTGCTTTGGCTGAGTCTAGCAACACATTCTCTCTCTTCTGCTACAGGAAGTCCATTCCCTCTGCAGAAAAGGAAGAACGTATCCCAAGGCATTATTTTTTATAAAGCAGAGGACTAAGGCAAAGCTGGAGTGAGACATCACACTTGAAGTGTATAGTTGAGAATAATAAAAGAATAATCAAAGTTGAAAAAAAGTAGTGCTTGAGACTGAGGATTCTGTGCCAATTTGGTTCTGATCGTACAAGGGGCGAGGCCTATGTTGCTCATCTAACTATTTGCCTCATAATTGTGTGAGTGAATGAACGAATAAAGGTGCAAGAAGCAAAGCAGTAATAGCAGGGAACCTCCTGAATTAGCTAGGGGTATATTAAGAAAATCTTAAATGTAAGTGTTTTCTTCTTTGATTAAGAATGTGGCAAGGGTGATTCTTTCCTAATATATGTGTCAATTTGCTCATTGCTTCTGAACTTCTTAAAAAGTGCAGTAGGACAAGAAAATACAGAAATGGTATAATGTGGTAAATATATCACAAGAGATTAAATAAGACATAAATTTATCATCATATATAACATTGTATATATAAAATATGAAAAATTCTAAAATAAAGTGTACAATTTTAAAATTAAGTCACTTCATATAAACTTGAATATAAAAATTAATGATACTTTATATGCCATACGTTCATCATCATAAAATGAAAAATTCTAAATGATGACTTTTTGGTAGTCTCAAAATAATTAGAATAATCAAAAAATGTAGATAAAAGTCTATAAACACATAATCCTATAAACATATTGAGAGAAATTAAACAGACCTAAACAAATAATATGACCAAGAATGTTTAGAATAAAAAATAAAATATTTAAATGTGTTGCTTTCTAATCTATGAATGAAACCATACGATATAGTCTAATGTTTTGGGTTTGGGGGGGGCCATAGTGGCATGATTATGATAAAATGTATATGGAGTGCAGGAAAAGCAATGGTCTTTCTAATAGTGCTAGGTGAATTGGATACCCAAACAAGGAACACTGAATTTGAATAATCTGAATACCTCAGATCATAATTAAGAGTCAAGTCCTGGTAAAATAGATATATAAACAAGAACATAAACATCAGTGAAATTTCAAAAAGATAAAGATAGGAGAAAATCTTTATGAATTTCAGGTTGAGAAACGCAGATATAACTTGTAATCTATTTATATGGAGTATATTTAAAGTACTTCCACAAATCAATAAAGAAAATCTCCTAGGGTAAAAAAATGGACAAAAGATTTGAATAGCCTCTTTAGAATAGATAGGCTATTCAAATCAATAAGCATGAAAAACTACTCAACTTTATGAGAATTTAATTAAATGAAAATTAAAACTAGTAAAACATTCAACTACCCACAAACTGGAATGATTAAAACTTAAAAGGCTGATATTTGCTTTTGATGAGATTGCTGAACAATTAGAACTCTCAAGTAATTGCTAGAGAGTGTATATATTGATAAACTCCTTTGGATATTTTTTTTGGCACTACTTAATAAGGTGGAAAATGTGTGAACATAATACCCAGCAATTCCATCGATAGGTAGTTAGCAGCACAAATGCATCCCATTGTATACCAAAGACAAATACAAAAAGGTCGTAGCAGCTTTGCTATTATTAAACTGAAATTAGAAACAATCCAAAGGGTCATCAATGGTAGAATAGATAAATAGACTATGGTATATTTATTCAATGCAACATTCTAGACAGTTAATAGGTACAAGCTAAAGTTGTACTCAACAAAGATGAATCTCATACATAATTACAAATAAACATAGCATCCCATTAATTTACATTTTAAATAGTCAAAGAATCTTTGATATTAGAATTCAGAATAGTGTTTGCTTTTAGGAAGGAGGTTGGAGGTAGAGATTAGTTGGGTGTATGGGGTCTATTTCTCAGTGATGGTTACATTCTATGTCTTTATGGATGTTAAGGTTATACAATTGTATTTCCTTCTAAACTATTCATTCTAATAAACACTAGTGAGTTGGGGGTCTGGTTGTCTGAGCAGACATTTTTATTTTCCTGGAAGAAAAAAAGAGAGTTTTTTCCCCCCATTTCTATCCTTCCTGCTTAACTATGCATTGGTGCAATATTAACTATTGTACAAAGACTTGCTGGACTGATAAGAGTAAAATGTAAAAGAGTAAAAAGGTATAATTTAGTGGTGATTGAAATATAACTTTGCATGGTCTACAGAAAGAAACATTTCAGGTTACTTCAAACCTTAAGTTTTACGACTTCGATGTGTGTTTACAGTATCAGGTATCTGGAGGATGGAGAAAATGAACAGAAAATAATTGTTTTTGTATCAATAACCCAAGTTAGCAATTTTATTTTTTAAAAAAATTTTATTTATGCACACAAGAACCGAGGTACAGGCCAAAGGCACAGGGGGTTAGAGGACTCACCAGAGACAGAGTGGGAAGCAGAACTGGCAGATCCACTGAAGTACACTGCTGAGGGAAGCACCGGGCAAGGCAGGAGAGGTCTGCCGCGCCATGTGGGTCCCTTCCCTGGCAGAGGATTGAACTCATGCTGCAGTGGCTGCAAAAGCCCCACAATGCCACCCTTAACCCCTTCCGCCACCAGGGAGGCCCTGAGTTAGTGATTTTAAAGGCATCAGAAAACCTATTATTTTAAGTGTCTCATTTTCTTAATAGATCAACCTCTGTCACCTGGACCCAGCTTCATATATTTGTTTAAAATCCATTAAGTCTGTATTATTTCTAATTTATCTACATATAAAAAGGAAATACTAAATTTTGTAACAAGCAAGTTTTGTGACAAGTTGATAAGCCAATCACATCTAGAATTTCCATGAGAAAACCCACCTGTTCCTGGTCTTTCAAAGTGTGAATGAATATTTTTCTTGATTTCTTCTTCTTCACATTGGTTGTTTGTATATAGAAAGGCTACTGACTTTTGTGCATTGATCTTGTAACCTGCTACTTTACTAAACTGGTTGATTGTTTTAATTAGATTTTCTGTAGAGTTTTTAGGGTTTTCCAGGTATATTATCATATCACCAGCAAAAAGTGATAGCTTTACTTCTTCTTTCCCTATTTGGATGCCTTGTCTGTCTTTTTCCAGTCTTATTGCTCTGGCTAGGACTTCCAGTGTTATGTTGAATAGTAGGGGAGTGTGGGCATCCTTGTCTTGTTCCTGATCTTAAAGGGAATGCTTTCAATTTTTCACCATTGAGGATAATATTGGCTGTGGGTTTGTCATATATAGCTTTTATCATATTGAGATATGGTCCTTCTATCCGAAGGGTTTTGAGAGTCTTCATCATGAATGGATGTTGAACTTTGTCAAATGCCTTCTCTGCATCAATAGATATGATCATGTGGTTTTTATCCTTCCTTTTGTTGATGTGTTGGATTACGTTGATTGATTTTCTGATATTGAGCCATCCTTGTGCCTCTGGGATAAATCCCACTTGGTCATGATGTATTATCCCTTTGATGCATTGTTGGATTCTGTTGGCTAGGATTTTATTGAGGATTTTTGCACCAGTGTTCATTAGAGAGATTGGCCTGTAGTTCTCTTTCTTTGTGTTGTCTTTGTTTGTTTTTGGTATTAGTGTAATGTTGGCTTCATAGAACGTATTTGGTAGTGATCCTTCTTCCTCATTTCTTTTGAAAGAGTTTGTGTAGGATAGGTACTAGTTCGTTTCTGAATGTTTGGTAGAATTCATTTGTGAAGCCGTCTGCTCATAATTGGCCTGTTTAGAATTCATTTGTGAAGCCGTCTGCTCATAATTGGCCTGTTTAGAAGTTCTATTTCCCACTGATTGGGAAAAAATATTTGCACCCATACAACTGACAAGGAACTGACCACAAAGATATACAAAGAACTTAAAAGACTCAAGAAAATCAAAGCAAACAACCCAATAAAAAATGGGCAGAAGAACTTAAAAGACACTTCTCCAAGGATGACATGCAGATGGCCAACAGGCTTATGAGAAAATGCTCAACATCCCTCATAATCAGGGAAATGCAAAGTAAAACCACAATGAGATACCACCTTACACCAGTAAGAATGGCACATATCAAAAAAACCAATAGCAACAAATGTTGGCGAGGATGTGGAGAAAGAGGAACTCTACTACATTGTTGGTGGGAATGCAAATTAATCCAACCACTATGGAAGGCCGTATGGTGGTTCCTCTGTCTACTAAAAATAAAGTGACCATATGACCCAGAAATCCCACTACTAGGGATCTACCCAAAGGACACAAAAACAGCAATCCAAAAAAATAACTGTTCCCCAGTGTTCATTGCAACACTATTTATAATAGGCAAGACCTGGAAACAACCCAAATGTCCGAAAGTAGATGACTGGATCAAGAAGATGTGGTACATATACACAATGGAATACTATTCAGCAATCAAAAATGATAAACTAGGTCCATTTATTGAAATGTGGATGGAGAGAAAGAATTATATTCAGTTAAATAAGTCAGAAGGCAAGAGACATATCGGATGACTTCACTCTTAGGAAGAATGTAAAGGAACGATAACTACAAAATAAATAAATAATAATAAGAGAGCGCTCAAGGAAATGAATAATTACAACTAAAAGCAAACAAACAAAAAACACAACAAGAACAAAAGGACAAAGATAAACCAAAGTGATCGCTGGGGGAGGTGGGGAGGGCAGGGTAGAGACTGGGATGAGGGCAGAAAGAGCACAAGGGTCTGAGGTGATGGTGCACAGGTGAAATGGTGGTGGGGATTTCCTGGGGAATACAAATGATGTCAAACATAATTAAATAAATCTTAAAAAAAAATACAAAACAAAAAACAAAGTGTGAATGAAATTCTCCAAACTTTGAACGTTATTTCATCAGCACTGCATTCACCCATTGAACCAATAACATTCAACAAAGAATGAATGAAGAAAGAGATGTTCCAGAGAGAAAAGTAGCAGGAGAACATTTTATTCATGTTGGGTAATTTACCTGTAAGTCACTCTTGGGGCTAAATTGACTTTGAAAAAGAAGTCAGCTCCCTCACAGCAGAGATACACAACATCACCACTGCATCCAGGAAGCCATGAGAAGGAGATGAAAAGACAATAGTACTTTTTTCTACCGAGGAATGAATGTCATTTACTGGTATGTCATCCTTCAGTGAAGGGGGCTTCTTGCATTTCACCGATTTGGATGTCCAAGAAACTGTCATTTAGGTATTGGACAATGGAGATGGAAAAACTGTAAGAGCAGGAAGATAATCTTTAGATGCAGGGGATTAAATTTGACCCTTAGAAAGATTTCAAAATAGATCCTGCTTATTAGGCTACAAATATGCTTCCAGGCCATTACAATTCTGTCCAATTTAACAAATGTTTATCATACTTAGAATATTTTAGAGGTCTAAATGGAAGTGGAAGACCTCATAAATGTAGTGAAGTTATTCCAAAAGGGAACATAGGGCATAGAGAATTGGATTTTGACACAAGATAGGATGAAATTTTTGTAGTAATAAGGTTGATATGGTCAAGCTTTAAGAAAACAAACTCAAGAGCAATATACAAAATAGTTAAGACCCTAGGATATGGAATTAGCCCACTGTGGGCTTGATGCCTGAGTAATAGCACCTTTCATGCTAGTGTGTGAAGATTCTGCTTCAGAATACATCTTTATTTGCGGAGAGAAAAGATGTGTTTCATATTATCAAAGTCAAGCAAACTTGTTGATAAAAAAATGATTGAGTTTTAAACCTCTTCCTTTGTGAAAGTGACTGTTACTAGAACTTTTCTAAGGTAGTTGAGGTTAAATGTCAGGGAAGAGTAGGACTTGCAGATGAAATATTTTCTATGAGCAAAGGGGGTGCTGCATTTTTTGGAAAAGATTTATTTTTGTATAGAACTGGGGTGTAGGCCAGAGGTGCAGGAAGTGAGAGGATTCACCAGACAGAGTGGGGAGCAGAGCTGGTATATTTACTGAACACTGATAAGGGGAACAGCGGGTGAGACAGGAGAAGTCTTCTGTGCCATATGTGGATTAGCTCCCTGGGCAGGGATTGAACCCAAACTGTTGTGGTGGGCCATTGTGGTGATAGTACTGAGACTTAAACCCTAGGCCACAAAGGAGGCTGGGGACTCTGCATTGTTGATAGGATTTCTACATTAAGGGCAAGGCACTTCCCCCACCTATGGGGTAAGTGGGGAAGTGGCTGGTTGTAAAATACTACAAAGGCTAAAGCTGGAAGCTTTCCGCAGCTGTGCTGCACTGGGTAGGTAGACTCAGAACAGTAGCTGAGAAAGATTAACACATACCAAAACAAGCACTAAGGTTGTGGTCTGAGAATGGATTCTTCTCTGTCCAGTGTAAGACTCTGTGCCAGGTGGAGAGTAATTGCATAGTGAAAATGAATGAGTAAGTTTTATCTGATCAGTTTTCAACAGTAACAGTATGATTCTGTAATCACTAAGGATGAGTCAGGAATGTTATCTACTTCTCCAAATAAACTGGAGGAAAGAACTTTGAAGGAAAGGATTTGAAGTTTGAGTTTATTATATACTCACACACAGGTTGTGTAGGGGTGTGTGTGTGCCTCTGTATTTAACGCAGAAGCATTTAATGGGTTCTGTATGATGATACAAGTATGTGTTTAGCGACTTATAATAAAGGATTAAATTTAAGTACAAGTAGTGGTCGCTAACACACATGTATATACATCAAATGTCCCCTTATAATTTACTCTCACTAATGTGATCTCACCTGATCTATATAACGTGCCATTTTATATCATGAGACTAAGGGTGAGTAATAGAGATAGCTAATGGCTGGGAAGAGGGAGTAGGTTTGGAATAAAAATTCAATATTCTAACTTTTTCTCCAACATTACACAAATATAATCTGACTATTGCTGTGTTTATTTTTAAAATTTTTTTCTTACAATGTTTACTTTCTTTTCTTCGTGTAGTCCCCTTAGAATTTCCACCACCAAACCATTATGGAAAGCAGTTTGGCGGTTCCTCAGTCTACTAAGAATGGAACTTCCATAGGATCCAGCAATCCCACTCCTAGGAATATACCCAAAAGACACAAATACACTGATTCAAAAGAATACCTGCACCCCTATATTTATAGAAGCACTCTTTACAATAGGTAAGACCTGGAAACAACCCAAATGCCCAAAAACAGATGAGTGGATCGGGAAGCTGTGGCACATATACACAATGGAATACTATTCAGCAACCAAAAATGAAAAACGAGACACATTCATGGGAACATGGATGGAACTGGAAAGGATTATGCTCAGCAAAGTAAGCCAGAAGGCAAAAGAAAAATACCAGGTGGTTCCTCCCTAGGAGGAATATAAGGGAACCAAATAAGGATCAAGGAAATGAATAAGAACAATAATAATAATAATAACAATAAAGACACAAAAACCAAAAATGAAAAGACAAGGACAAATTGGGGACACTTGGTGGGGAGGGAAGAGGAGGAGGGTTGAGGGCAGATGGGAGCACGGGGGACTGAGGTGATGGTGCACTGGTGATATGGTGATGGGGACTATATGGGGATTACAATTGATGTCAAATATATGTAAATAAAAAAAGTTAAAATTAAAAAAAAAAGAATTTCCACTACCAGTTCACCTGTGCAACATCACCAGAGCCCCTTGTGCTCTTCTCGTCCCTGCCCTGATCCCAGTCCCTCCCTCGTCCCTCCATAATGCTTCTGACTTTTCTGATTTGTAGTTGTCTGCTTGTTTATGTTTATGTTTTAGTTGTGGTTTTGTCATTGTTGTTAATGTCATTATTATTTTTTTCTTGATCCCCTATATTCCTCCTGTGAGACCGCCAGTATTTTTCTTTTTCCTTCTGACTTATTTCACTGAGCATAATCCCTTCCAGCTCCATCCATGTTTCTGAGAATATCTCTGGTTTATCTTTTTTGATTGCTAATTCCCAGCATGGTTTGCCTATTACCACTACAATATATAAATTATAAAAAAGCAAAAATATTAGCATGCTCTTGTCCCATCCTGGTAAATATTCCAGCCTCTCCCCTCCCACACCTGCCTTCCTTTGTCTACTCTCCCCAGTCCTCTCTCTTTTATAGGCACACTGCTCTTCATTCACTCCTCAAGCATATAGTCCCTTAGCAGCTTGTACTCCTTCATGATAGCTGACATATTTAGTTTTATTATTAAGTGCTAGCAATTATTTGATATCTGCCTTCCCAACTGTAAATTGGGCTATAAATTTTGTGTTGGCTCTTCCATTATATAGTGATGACTTAGTCTATTCCTAATGTTTCACATATTAGCTATAAAAATTCCTACTGCATGTTTCTTAATTCAAATACTACCCCAAGAAAAATGATCTTCATGACACGACAGTCCCTTCTCCGATACCATCTTTGTGGTACTGAGCATGTTATATTCACTTCCTTTGGATAACCTATGTATCTTTTGCCCATTCTTTTAATCCAGTGGAAGGATACAGAACAATTCTCTGTTCCACTTCCCATTTTCTCACCTATAGCAGTTAGAATCATAAATAACCACTTGACTACATTCATTTTTATAAAAATATGTATATTTTGTGAGTATGTTTTCTTTTACTTCAGTAAGATTTATTTTAAAAAGAACTTCTGGAAGTCTTTTTCTTTTCATTTCTTTAAAGGCTAATGCCTGCTGGGCATTCGTAAGGTGTTGAATGACAACTTGCTGACATTGATTTGGAAGACACTGAAAAGTAGAGATCAGTTAGAAGACAAAGGTTTTTGATAGAGCCATGGTCTAAGACTGATCAAAGGAGGGCTTAGGGAAGACAGTTATTTCTCTTTTATTTCCTTCCGATTTTTTAAGAGACTGCATATCTAGAATATTTCAAAACCTATCTGAGTAAATAACAGAATACGTACCTGTTTCTCAGAAGACCTTTGTGGAAAATTTATCGACGAAGTCATTGTGAAAACTAATAAGAAAATCAAGATTAATAGGAGACATATTGCTTGAGATCTCCAAACACAATATTCATAAAAGTTCTAATTTAACCTCATATGAAAAAAGCAACACAAAATGTAAAGCAAAGTCCACTGGAGTTTTAATCACTTACAATCACCTGTGTACTTATTTGGCCCTTTTAACTCAAATGTTATTGGAGTTTTCAAACATTAAACCCAACCCAACAGTACAAAAATTGGCAATCTGACAGAAAGGAAATAATTGAATAGAAATTCTTCTTTCAACATGAATAGAACTTGCAGACTGAGGAAAACTATTTGTTTCCTATTCATTCCATGTCATAAATCTATAGAACTGAACAACCTTATTCTGAAAATCCTTTTCAGACAGTGCACATGAGGTTCTTAATCTCAAAATCCTATGTCCCGGCCTGTGTTGAGTTGATAGGTTTGTTTTTATCTTGCTTAACTCTGAATTCCTGGGGCCCAAGTAATTTTTTTTTTTTGGCATGTCTATCAGTTATTTAGTGTCTGGCTTTTTATAAGGCTTTCTAAAAGTGAAAGGGTGAATGAAAGAATACACAAATATGCTTTTGTGAACTATAATATTTATAAGACATGAAAATCTCTTGGCTATAGTTTGGGGAGATGCATTTTTAACCAGACTTAAGTAGAAATAGAGATGATGACCCTCCTATTGTAACATACTTCCAGAATTTCCCATCTAGACTACCTCATATCTCCTTTGATAGTTCAGCTTTCTACCAAGACATTGATGACTCCTATTAAAGTATTAATGTAGTATTTGGGATATGAGTACTTTATTCAACTAATACCTGTAAATTGAATTAGTATATCAGTTACATCTAGACAAAACTAGTTGAGGGGACATAGGTAAGATATGTTTTGACAAGATGGCATAAAGAGATTTATAGTTCCGGCCTTACAAAGGCTAGAAGAAAGTCTTAATTATTAGTCCAAGGCAAGGAGGTAGTGAGGTAGTGGTTAGAAAGGGGGTGGGGGGAGGGGTGGGAGAGAGAGAGAGAGAGAGAGAGAGAGAGAGAGAGAGAGAGCGAGAGAGAGAGAGAGAGAGAGAGAGAACCATAATATCCAGTTCATCCTTTTNGGGGGAGAGAGAGAGAGAGAGAGAGAGAGAGAGAGAGAGAGAGAGCGAGAGAGAGAGAGAGAGAGAGAGAGAACCATAATATCCAGTTCATCCTTTTGAAGTTGACCTGACACAGTTCAACTTAATGGTGTGAGTCCCTATTTGTTTAGGATACTTTGCTGTGATCTGAGAAGGAATTACAGAAGTGAGAAAAGGGTACCATCATAAAGGTGTGACTGCAAAGGAAAGAAATATATCTTCTATCTCCAAGGCTTATGATAAGCCATTTTCATGACTGGCCACTCAGCAGAGTTACTTTACTATCTCTAAGCCTGTTGTGGGTTAGCACTAAACCCCTGTGCACGCAATGCTTACAGTAAGCAAGGAGGCACTCGGGTTGTGCAGGAGCTGGTCCTTAGATTTGGTGATGCTGCTCTCCATATCAAATAGTGATGGGACTCTTCCCTTGTATTTTTTCCTTTTCCACCCCAAATCAAAGTTTGCACTATCTCAATACATTCTGTTTCCTATCTAAATACAGATGAAATCATGGATGTGTATACTTGTATTAGACTTATAACAATTACAAAATATCATTTCTCAGAAATTTTGGGTGGGCATATTGGCACCTGGTAGAAGTTGGAAGTGAGCATGGAACACAGATTTCCTTTACTTTTTTCTCTCTGATGCTAGCTCATGTGGTAGTCAGAATTGCTAACATGACTACCTCAAAAATATCTTGGGCCTCCCAGGTAGCCTATGGGTTAGATCTCAGTGCTATTACCACAACAGATAGAGTTCAATCTCTAGGCAGGGAGCTAACCTACATAGCACAGCAGACCTCTCCTGTCTTTCCTGCTGCTCCCCTCAACAGTATATTTCAGTTTATCTACCTGTTCTGCTTCCCATTCTGTCTCTGGTGAATCCCCTCACCCTCTATACCTCTGGCCTACACCCCAGTTTTTCTATGCAAACAAAGTGTGGTCCTTATATTACTACCTGTAAAATTGATGTGGTATCACATGTGCAAATATATTATCTTACAGAGGAATAGGGACTTTGTAGACATAATAAGTTACAAATCAGTTGACCTTAAGATAAGAACATTATATTGAGTTATCCATGTGGATACAAAGTCACAGTGCCCTTAAAACTAGAGCTCTTTCTTAAACTGGTTGGCAGGACAGGAAGGAAAAAGTGGAGGCCACAGGGATTTAAAGCATGAGAAGGATGGCCTTGCAGTATAAAGATGAGGGACACACTGATGAAATGCAGGCAGCTCAAGAGCTAAAAGGGGAGACATTGACAGGTAGTAAGGACACAGGAAACTAGACCTGCAGCCTTATGGAACTGGATTCTGCCAACTGCCTGAATAAGCATGGAAATGGATGTTGTCCCCACTTCCCATAGCCTCCAGGTAAAATCCCAACCTGGTGAACATTTGATTGTAGCCTTGTAATATCCCAAACAGGGATTCCAGATAAACCTCCTTGAAACTCTGCCCATAGAACTATGAAATTGTAAATGGGTGATGTTTGCAGAGGTTGTTTGTGGCAATTTGTTATTTGAATAGAAAACCGATACAACTACATTTATGCATGAAATTATGTGATGAGGGACTTGCATCAAAATACCTATTGGTGTGGGGTGAGGGTTGGGAATATATGAGGCATAACTCACCATGTACTAATAATTGGTGGAGGTTGATAGGTCCTGGGAGGTTCATTACTCTATTCTCTCTATATTTGAAACTTTCCATAACAACAGAGCTTGGAGAAAGTTTGGGAAGTATGCCTGAGACAGGGACAGTAGTTGAAAATGTGTTCCACAACTCTAGGAAAGCCCTTACCCATTTTACATCACCAATAGTGTAAAGCAAGAGGAGAGTCTGGGAGCAGTGAGTAAATTCTATGTCTGTTCTAAAGGACAGGGATGCCATGGTAGATAGAGAGACAGGTTCCATTTGGGGTAAATGAAGAGTCCCGCCAACAGATGTGCAAAGATCGTGAATATTTCCATGACTAGGTTTGGAATCCTAGGAGGCAATATTAAGGGACTGACTACTGTAGGTTTTGGGAAACCAACTGACCTCTGAAATAGTGCGTTTCTTCTCTTCAGACCTAACGATGAACGATCTGTAGTGATGGGAATATCCGAGGGACCCAAAGATGGTAATGGATTCGACTTTGTAAGACAGTGCCCTTTCCCCATTATTTTCTGATTGATCCTGCCCTGCAGAGATCTGAACCCTTCTTAAATTTCTGGGAGTGGGGAGAGCCATAGGTCAGATGATCTGGAAAGAACACAATTTTCACCTAGCTCTGACTCTATCCTACATGGGAGGAAGAGAGGTGATTTAATACCAAAACAAGTGTGGTGTGTAATTATTTCACAAGACTGGACTTTCAAATTGTTAGATGGAGACTGTTTTCATGGCTTATAGTGGTGACAACATTGTCATTATAGGAGAGGACCATGAATGTGTCTATGATACATCCCAGAGTAAAGTGATGGGGTGCTGGGCTAGGAGGTGGAACAGTGCTCTCAGTCATGTGCTCCTGGGTTCTGTGAATGTCTAATGCTACCATACAGAAACACACATGTCCCAAGAGATGGTGATCTTCCTGGTAGCAGAGAGATGAGACTTTGTACTCAGAGCACAAACATCTACCTCGCTCCTCATATCCTTATTCTCAGTTCCTCTTTATCTCACTTGGACTACTCTTTTTTAAAAGATTTTATTTATTTATGCATACAAGAGCTGGGGCACAGGCCAGAGGTGTGGGGATGGAGGGTAAGAGGATTCAGAGACAGGGCAGGAAACAGAACAGGCTGAATTACTGAAATACACTGGTGAGGGGAGCAGCGGGAAAGGCAGGAGAGGTCTGCTATGTCATGTGTGTTCCCTCCTTGACCAGGGATCGAACTCTTGCTGTGGTGGCTATGGATGCCCCGCAGTGCGGTGCTCAACCCTTTGTGCCACCAGGGAGGCCCTCATTTGAACTATTGAAATAACTTTATAGCTGCTCCCTTTGTTGCCAGAGATTCACACACTCTCAACATGTTTTTTCAAACCACACCCAAATGGTATTTCTAGAACTTAGTGTTGATTATATAGTTTCATTTTTTAGGGAATTAGCTTGAGGATTAACTCTTTATAACTTCCAAGATGAAATCCAAACACCAAAGCAAACATTTACATTCCTCTCAGATCTGTATCCTTCTTCTTTTTGGCTTCCTATTTTATTTAACCTGTAGACTGTCTAAACCACTTGTGATTTAGGGAATGTCTGTCTCCTCAACAAGGTGAAAGTGATTGAATAAAAGGAGGAAGTTAGATTCCAGATTTTTCTTTCTGATAGTCTTAGATTTTTGTATATTGGTTAGATTCATTTTGAAAAATAGGAACACTGAATTCCTTGAGGTTAAAGCTATGCTGATTGTGTTCATTGCTGTATTCTCAGGTTCAAGCCCCTTTTTGAGAAAGAGAAAGAGCCTCTGGGTTCTTATTCTGTGTGCTCATTCTTCATGGTTTCAGGACAAGTGGAATATGTCTAATAGAAGAGTTTGAAGTGGATTGTATGCAATAGGATGTGGTTTTCTTTTTAAAGTAAACGTGCATATTTACATTTGTTTCTCTGTGATTTTCCTATTGAAATTTAAGTTCTAGTGAAAAAATATTTTTCATTAAAAATTATTTAAGTTTATTTGCTTAGCTGCATTTTTCTGCAAGCAGAGTTAAGAAATGAAACTTCGCATTATTGCTTGGCTGTTAATTTTCAATGTAATTCTCTATAATATATCTTAAGGCTGACATGTACAATAAAGGAAATGAACTTAATTTTTCTAGAAGCCTTTTATACCTAAAATAATCAACACAAATAGAAATTCTTTAATGTCTTGAGTTGTTAGTATACTTCAGATACTAGGAATGCTTCCTGATTTAAGTCTCATAATTATATAAAAAGTGGCATTGTTTCCTTTTAGAGATAAGGAAACTGAAGTTGAAGTCAGAGGTTTGCTGTCACCTTCTTTTTTTTTTTTCAAAGATTTACTTATGCATACAAGAACTGGCTTACAGGTCAGAGGTATGGGGGGTGGGGTGACAGGATTCACCAGAGACAGAGTGGGGAACAGAATGGGCAGGTGGAATGAAATACACTGCTGAGGGGAGCAGTGGGCGAAGCAGGAGAGGTCTGTGGTGCCATGTGCATCACCTCCCAGGCCGGGGACTGAACTCCTGTGGCAGTAGCTGCAGATTGTTTTGTAGGTCTTTGACTTAACCCCTTGCACCACCAGGAAGGCACACTTTGTTAATTTTTTCATGGCTAGTGGGTCAAAAGAAATGCTGAATACTTTAATATAATAAGTAGTTATAGGTTCAGACAACTTAAATGTTTATGTCCTAAACATTAATAACTGTTTGAAAAAATATAAATGGAAAGAAAAAATATTTCAGCTTCTTAAATAACATCAATTAGTTACTAATGGGATATGTATAGCTACTGGGTATTTCCCAACTTCTGAAATATTGGAATCAGACTGAATTCACAAATCTAATTTCCTATTCCACATGGTCCTTTTTTTGGATTTGCTTTTGTTGTTAAATTGTAGTTTACAGTGAGTTCAGCTTCAGAAAAATTAGTCATGGAAAGGAATGTAGTATGATATAATAATGCAAATGTGAACTAAATTAAGCAAGTAGTTTCCAAGATTCTGACAGATGTCAATTATCACTGTGCTTCCCTCAGTAAATAGAATATCCTGTGGTACTCCTTTGGGGTCACTACAAAGCCCCAACAAAGTTGGAACTGCAGAGTTGATTTGCTCATGATCAAATCAGTAGAAATGAATAGAATTGAGATGTAAACCCAATTTTCAGTGCACCAGCACCAGAGTTGGGACTATAATTTCTTGTGTTCACATAAAAATTGCCAGGGTCCATAGAAAGACATACATAGCAAGAATATTGGCAAGACCTCATGAATATTTTTCTCCTAGTAATTAACATTAAATTGTGCTTAGTTACTAAAAACTTTATTAATGGTGGAGTCTACAAGAAAGTATAGAAACAAAACACAACAGCCCCTACTTTCAAAAGTTTAGTCTCTAGTTGAGGAAAGAACATATGTATTCAAAATTTAACTGAAACTCTTCAATACTAACAATCTAATATCTTTTAATTCTTCTCAGAGAAGCATTTCAACTGTATTTTTTGCTTGCAGGAAAGTAATGTTTATCCCCGCAATATAATGTGTCAGTTTAACTAAACACTGGACTTTTAACAACTACTTTGATTTTTCTGTGTGCTTATTGTATTTCAGTTGTTATTTAAAACAAAATCATGTTTTCTTTCATAAATATACATTTCGTTATCTCAAGTATTTATTCATTTTGATGTTACTGTATAGAATACTTTTAAGACAAAAATTCAAAAATACTGCTTTTCTGAGTATACTTGCTCTTTTTTTATAGCATTACTTTTTGCTCAGCTAAAAGTAGTTATAAGAATTACAAAAACAGACATACATATAATGGAGTAGAATTGATAGTCCAGTAATAATCTCACACTTATATGGATAGCTAATTTATGACAAAGGAGCCAAGAGATACAATTAATAAAGCAAAGCCTCTTCAATAAATGATGCTGGGGAAAATGGACTACATTCAAAAGATTGACACTAGACAACTATCTCTCACCATATACCAGTGTTTTTTTTTTCTTTTTCTACTTTTAATTTTTAATATTACTTATATTTTTTAATTGAAGTAACACAGGCTTACATTTTTACTGTTGGTATTTTGAAAGTATAGAATCCCTTCCTTAAGTATCACCACAGTAGTGCATGCTTCACCAAATCATCACCAAGGTCCATTGTATCTCCCTTCCACATTGTTCTTACCCCTCCCCTAACCACTTTCCCCTCTGCAAGGTTCATTTCTATTGTCAGATTTCAAGGGTTAGTTATTAAACTTGTCTTTATTTGATCTTTAGTTTGGTTTGTAAAACTATGGAATGCTTCAGGAATTTGTATAGTATTCTTGCCTTGGAGCTTTGCTTATCTTCTCTGTATCATTCCAGTTTTAGTATATATGTTGCCAAAGCAAGTACCATTCACAAAAATTAACTCAGATGAATTAAAGACTTGAATATAATACTTGAAGCCATAAGACACATAAAAGAAAGTAAGGATGATAAGCTCTTTATCACTAACCTAATGATGTCTTTGTAGGTTTTTCTTCAATGGCAAGGTCAACAAAAGCAAAAATAAATAAATAAATAGAACTGAACTAAACCAAAGAGCTTATGTATATGAAAGAAACCATGGATTAAAAAGGCACCATCTTGAATGGAAGAGGCCATTTGTAATCTATATATCAGCTATAGGGTTAATATCCAAAATATATAACCAACTCATAAACTCAAAGGCAAAAACACAAACAACCTAATTGAAAATTGCAGAAGAATTCAATGGGCACTTCACCAAGGATGATTGTACAAGGACAACAGACACATGAAAGGTGTTTTCATTGCTTATCATTTGGGAAATGTAAATCAACACCACAATGATATTTTACCTTCCATCTGCTAGAATGGATATTACCAAGGAAATATAAGAAAAACTAAGTGCAGGAGAGAGTGTGGAGAAAAAGATACATTTTTACACTCCTGGAAGGAATGTAAATTGGTCTAACCAATATGGAAAACAGTATGGAGGATCCTCAAAAAATTAAAACTACCATATGATCCAGCAATTCCACTTCTAGATATTTACCCAAAAATATGCAAATACTAACTTATAAAGATATATAGGCACTTATGTTCATTGCAATGATAATTATGATAGCCGAGGTGTGAGAACCACCAAAGTACTCATGGATGGATGGTTGGATAAAGAAGATGATTGGGGGCCTCCTGGTGGCGTAGTGGATTAAACAGTGCACTATGAAGCAGACCACTGCCATTGCAGCACGAGTTTGATCCCTGCTGCCAGCCAGGGAGGGAACCCACATGGCGCAGCAGACCTCTCCTGCCTCACCTGCTGCTCCCCTCAGCAGTGTGTTTCAGTCAGTCTGCCTGTTCTGTTCCCGGCTCTGTCTCTGGTGACTCCTCTCACCTCCCTGGACTCTGGCCTGTACCCTAGCTCTTATATGCATAAATAAATAAATCTTTAAAAAAAATGATTGAGTAAAGAAGATCACACACACACACTGCATATATATTGGCTATAAAAAAGATGGGATTTTGCCATTTGTAACAACATGGATGGGTGACTATGTTAAGCAAAACAAGTAAAGAGAAAGGCAAATTCTGAATATTTATACTAATATATGAGTTATAAAGAAACAAAAAATCCACAAAAAGCAAGCCAATATAGACTCCTATTATTCTGACAACAGAGTAAGAGTGATTACCAAAAGAGAAGAGGGTGGGGATGGTTGGGACAAGGAGAGGCATGGATAGGGTGGTAGCATATAATAGCTAGATTTTTAGTTCTGAGCATGATGTGGTAGATACATTGTTAAGGTATGAAGCTAATAATCCTGAAAACTTATTCAGTGTAAATCAATGTTGTCTTAAAAACAAAAAAAAATCAAAGACTCACGTGATCCAGAAAACAGTTGATCCACTACCAGTGTCCTGTATAATGAAATGTTTAATACCTTCTTTTATGATGTAATGGATCAATATTTTCTGAGTAACTTTTCTAATATATTCATTTTAAATGAAATTGTTTAAGAAAAATAAAATGTATAATCCTTTACAAATTGATTCTTCACAGTATCTAATTGTGAATCCCAGCACAGTACAAACAGATTTGAGAGGTAGGAACTTAAACAACCATTAAAGAACATTCAGGATCATTTTTACTTCAAATATTAAGAATTACAATCTCATTATTTACAAACACGGAAAGGAAGTCTCAGGATAGTGCCAAGGGCAAAAACTTACTTTCAGGAATTAAAACTGAGTAAGTTGCACAGTATATGCAAGGCCGCAAACTACCTCTGTTAAAGCACCTATGGATTGGAATGTGACTATATTTGTGTGTTGCTTACTCAAAGACTGCTGCCTTTGTGCATATTCACATGGCTGGGCACTGGTGCTGCAAGGGTTAACAGGCAGGAAGGAACTGGGGCAGTGTGGCCTCCGGTGAGCATCAAGGATTCAACCTTTCTACTGATGTGGATACCTGAGTTTTGTGGTGGCCACTCACAATGATCCCCTCCTCTATGCCCACAGTAGTCAACTTCCAGGCTCTCTTTGAGTCCTAGATGTAGTGCTGGGTGAGGCCTATCGTTGAGGCAGGACCACAAGCCTGGAATTGTACTCTCTGCTTTTTGAATGTGGCAACCTTGCCTGGGGTGCTTGCTCTGTTATCCAAGTTCTTAAACACTGACTAGTGAGGGTATTCAGTTGTCTAGGTCTCAATCTTGGGTAGAGATAAAGCAGGTTATTTTTTTTTTAAAAGATTTATTTATGTATACAAGAACTGGGGTATGGACCATAAGTATGGGGGAGAGGAGTGAGAGGATTCACCAGAGACTGAAAGGGGAGCAGAACAGGCAGATCTACTGAGATACACTGCTGAGGGGAGCAGTAGGTGAGGCAGGAGGGGTCTGCTATACCATGTGGGTCAG
The DNA here is from genome assembly GCA_019455555.1 of Galemys pyrenaicus. Lineage (NCBI taxonomy): Eukaryota > Metazoa > Chordata > Mammalia > Eulipotyphla > Talpidae > Galemys > Galemys pyrenaicus. The sequence continues at coordinate 935,669 of JAGFMF010011781.1, read as the reverse complement.
CTCCCTGGCCTGGGATCAAACTCTTGCTGCAGTGGCTGTTGATAGCTTCATAGTGCTGCGACTTAACCCCTGCGCCACCAGGGAGGCCCCAAGGCAGGTGTTTTAAATAGCACAGCTCAGGTTGAATATATCAATAGTAGCCTCACCTATGAGGAGACACAGCTGATCCAATGTGGTTCTCTTGGCTGTTCTAACTCTAATTGTTTGAGATTAGGAACCTTAGGCTCTAGCCAATAATCATCACTCTTCATCGTAGCTACTCTAGTTTTCTGGAAATGGAACTTCTGTCTTGCATGCCAACTCTGTGTGCCTCCTTCTCCAGTGCAGTGAACACCTGAAAAATCTCTAATGAGGACATGTGTTCTTGAGCTAACAACAGCACAGAGGTTCCATGCAGGACCCAACCTCCATCCCCCATGGGTTGCATTTACTCTTATCTGCTGCAAACACAATTTAATTAGTTTTTCCTGTTTCTTTCTGCTGCACTATTTTTTTGTTTTTGTCTCTGATTTGTATAAAAGTGGTAATGGTCCACTTATTTTCCAGGTATTCTTGACTTTGTTGTAATTTAGTTGTGAATACATGGAGGAGTAAAGCTCCGGCTCTTCACTCTGTAACCATATTGCCAGTTTCTAAGCCCTTTGCAAATTTACATGGATTATTGACCAAATAGTAAAAGGACTTAAGTAGCTAGAAAAAAAATGCGTTAGATAAAAGAACTTATATTAACCAAATGGAGAAAAGATGGCGTTGTTCACTAAGAAAAAAAAAATACATAAAAATCATTACTGTCACTTACTGGGTTAAACAATTCTCAAAGAAAATTCAATGCAGAAAATTAGAAGAAATATAAATTGAGCTGAGTAAATTCAATGTATAAGATTATAAAATGAGAACTTTAATATTAACCTGAATTACAATATAAATGAAAAGAATAAATCAACATATCTAGTTAGCTAAGATTTGTTAAGGTGGACAGGAAACCAGACAAATCCATACTAAATCTCATACTTATGATCTGGGATACAGACAAAAATGACTACGAAACATCATTAAACTTTCTCCATTTGCAAAACTATCACATTTTGTTATTACTTGTGCTATGACAAAAATGTTTCCCATAGCAAAACCTTAATAATTCCATTTCTTTTGTCAATCTATTATCCACTTAAATTCATGAAAATTTAACCTTAGAATTTAGTAAATAACTATGATTAGATCTCAAATAATAAACTTTTTTTCTGATTCTTGGTAATTATCTCTTTTGCACGTATCCTCCTCACCTCTCCTATAAATGGTGGGTCCCCAAATAGCTGCACCTCACATCAGTGCCAATGTTTGTACTTGCTCTAGTAGAAGTTACTCTTATTTATTTTTCAAAGCAACCCCTTGCTTTGTAGCAAGCAATCACTTGCTACAAACTAAACAGTGATCTTAATCTTCATCAATATTAACTCATAAATAACTGATGAGATTTCTTTCCCTTATTTTTAATAGCAATGTTAAAATCTCAATGTATGAACAAAATTCCAAACAGCTGACTTGCCTCTCCAGTTTCCTTACTTCCTCACTATCATCAGATACAATACAGTGGACTCAACGTTTCTGCATTTTATCTTTCCCTAGTTAGTATCAGGGTGTAGGCGATGCGGAGAAGTCAGTGAATGCACAGCACATTAACTTTGAGGAGTTTGAAAACGCTGTTGTGTTATTTGCAATGACAGTGTCCCACTGCTGTTTCATCATGGATTATCTGATCTTGTTGTTCATGCATACTCTCACAACTCAAGGTGAACAGCCACTAGTGATGGGAAAAGGCTGTTTATTGTTGTGGTAGAAGAGTTGAAGAATGTGCATGCTCAACATCCAGAAAGGAAAGGCTTCAGAGTAACAGTGCGCCCAGTTTGAAATGGAAGGTGTGCCAGCAAGAAGTTACATTCAGGATAGTGAGCTGGTCTAGACAGGCAGTGATGTTGTCAGTCAACTGGGTAGGCCAGATGACTAATGAGGGAGTCAAACTAAGAGAAAAGCATGATTGATAGGTCCTTGTACCTCCATGAGTCCCAGTTCTCCTCCCTCTTCACAAATCAGTCACCTCCCTTGTTCCTGGTTTCTTCCTTGCCTCCCCCATCTGAAAATTTGAGGGCTACTTGTCCTATTTCCTTAGCAATTCTGTTTTGTGATATTTCAAATTATATAAGTTAATTTATTAAGCAACATCTATGGTTGATAGCAGCTCAAAGTCTTTCCCCTTCTGGAGTATGTATTAACACACACATTAACAAACATGCCACTTTTAAAGGCTTACAGTCTCTTTATGCTGTGCAGGGCAGGCCGGTGGGAAGTGAAATCCTTTAGGAAGAGGCTTTGCATTTATTCAGAGAAAGCTCATACTGTGTTGATTGGTATTGAGAGGTACTTGTCTTATGCTAGCAGTTGAGAAGAGACTGGGAAGAAGTGGGAGTGATAAAGGAGGAAAAGGAATGCCGCTGGGAAATATAGTGGATATGACTCAAACTTTTCTGGCCAAGTAGAGTTTCTGCAGGTTTATTGATTTTCTTTTTGAAATACAATTTGAAAGGTTTCTCTCAAGTTTGAGAGTGGGGACATTTTTAAGCAAGGCTGTGACAAAGACATGTTTATGGTTGATGCTGTGTCATTTCTCAGTTTATGGTATCTGTTTGGGGAATATGTTTATATCCTTCTTAGTGCTGTCATTTACCAAGCAAAGATGCCACTGTAAAGGGTGACTTATTTTTGCACCATTATGATTTGAATGACTTTCAGGTTACTAGGAGCCTTTGAAATTAGAACTCATGATTTTAAGATTAATAACAGTAATTACAGAGCTTGGTTACAGCAGAAAAAGCTGTAGCTTCTTTTGTGAGATTGAATATGAAAAGTTCCTGGGCCGAGGGAATAATAAAAGCTTGTTCTTTCAGCAAGGACAGCCAGTAACAGTAAGACACTGTCTTCCTGAAAAATACACGGTGATGGTATGGGTTAAAGATTTTTCTGAAACTATGGTGATTCTCTATAACCTGGCCCTGAAGACCAATTCAGGTCATAATCACTTTTGTTTGATCTTTTTTCTGTGAAGCCAGCACTCACCTGGGAAATTAGAATTGTTTTGACCCTTTTTCCCCATACTTCAAAGTTTACAGTGATTTAAAATGTTCCCTCCAGTACTGCAGCTGGTAGACCTGCAATCTGGTTAGGCAGCCATGGTAGGAACATTCAGTTCTCTTAAAGGTGTGTTGTCAGGGTTGGGCAGAGATTGGATTGTCCACTCACAATTTGAGGGAATAAGAATTGTCCCCCAAAAACCCCTTAAGTATTTTTAATGATGAAAAATAGCAAAGTTAAAAGCAATTCTAATGATTTTCTCTCAGTTATTTAAGGGGTCATTTGGGGAGGAGAGAAGAATAGGTAAAATGAAAAGAAAAAAAAAAAACAGATTGAAAAATTGCCACAAAAGGTGAGCTAGAACGCATGAATGAAGGGCCAAAGACATAGACCAAGATAGAAAAACACATAACGTTTTACCTGGAAGATCGGGGTGTTGAAAGTGAGAAAGAAATTTAAAAAAGGATAATAAGAAGAGAATAAATTGACTAGAAAGAGAAATGGGGAAGGCTAGCAGCATTGAATGGCTAGTAGAGAAAGCAATGAAAAGGAATGCAAAGGATGAGATAGAAAAAAAAAAAGTGACCTAGACATGGAATTCTTTCCTCTGCTGCACTCAAAGAAAGGCCTTCGAATTCAGACTTAAACATAGACTCTCAGGGTTATATTAATGGAAAATTTAAAAATATGGAAATGGAAAGACAAACCTGAAGCCATTTCTCAGGATACCCCAGGATACCCAATAAAGATAATGCCTAGTCTTAAATGGCAGAACTTTCAGGAGGACATGGATTTGGAAGGATTTGGAAGTCATGGGGAATACACAGGGACCATAGAATACATTACCTCATTACCTATTCAGAGACTCTGGATCCTTCTATCAGCACTTCTGGATGAACAACATCTGGTGTACTTCTGCCTCTCCCTGTTCCTGCTCTCATCCTTCTCACCTTCTCAACTCTATTTTCAATCTGTCTCTTTCTTTCTTTCTGTCTGTCTCTCTTTCTCTCTCTTTATATTTTGATCCACAGTACACAGAATTATGTTTCTCAATTTCTTACCTCCCCTGTGTCCAGGTCCTATGCCATGTAATTTTTCAGAACAGGTGTGTATACTCTGGACTTGGCTGTGTAATTATTTTGGACCAGTGAACTATTGGTAGAGAAGATGCAGACATTGGCTTCAGAAAGGCACACATGAAGGAAATTGTCTCTTGTGCTTCTGCTATTGCCACAAAAAGAAGGTCTCCCTCTGGCCCTTCAGGTTTTCAGAGAATGAGGCACTCATGGAGCCTACCTGACCTAAACTGATGCTGTCAAGTCAAGTGAAAGCACCCCACGCTCAGCCAAACTCAGGAGAACTACTCTAGCCAAACCGCAGTTGCATGAACAGGAAATAAATGTTCAGTATTTTAAGACAGTGATATTTTAGAGTTGATGTTACAATATCGTTTTATTGTTTTAATGCTTTAACTGAATTTTAAGATTAGAGGCCAGTCCATTCTTTTTGAGCTGCTTATTTGCAAACTCCAACCACTTCCCTCACTGGGCTTCCTATTTCAGGGCTGTCATGCATCTAACCTAAGGTCTCTGCAGTTGGGCAATTAACAATTAGGGACAAAGCCATTCTTCAGAGTCTGTGAAAATTATTCAAATTGGCTAATGTACAGGGAGTTTGAGAAGCCTCCATAATCACACTTTATTTGCCTCAAGTTGGCCCCAGTTCCAGTTTGCTGTTAGCCTGCACTTGAACATGAACCTCTGTTTGACCCTGCCTGTTGGAGCTATAAGAAAAAGTTCTGTCTTTGATCTGTTCTAGTATGAGTGTGTTGTAACAGACATCAAAACAGTTCTTAAGTTTTATAAAACTGTTGTTGTTCCATCTTATTGAGGTTGTAGATGTCTGATATAGTAACTCATATTTATATAAGCGAAGACAAAGAAATTGCTTTGTTAGACTTAACCTTTGGGAAGGCTCACTTATATATTATATTTCACAGCTAAGTCATTTTTAGGTCAAGTGCTATCCCTTGAGTTATTTCACTGTAGACAGAGAAAGGGGCCAAGGTAGAAAAGTTGGCTGCAAAGCTGAAGGAAGTCTAGGATCACTTTTCTCAGCATAATTGCCTTGTCTGACAAAATCACTCTTTCCTTCCCCCATCCTTAAATCTCAAACACCTTTTTGTTATGTGTGATTTGGATTTTGAGTAATTGATCTGAAGTTTTAATATATATTAGGAATTATGGAATACTCATAGAACATTTTATTCATTTTTTAAATGAGTGAATTTAAATGAAATTTTGGGATGAGAAAATTATTTAATTTGCTTCAACCAATAGCATAAGCCAATCACTTTCTATTTCTTTAATTCCTGTTCTTTCTAGAGTATTAGAGTTTAAAGAGTTGGACCATCTGACAGTACTGCAACTGTTCTGTTATTAGTTCTGGCAGCATTGACATATCACTCTAGGTTTCAGTTTTTGATTGTACGAACTAATAGAAACGGACATGAAAAGCTACAAATAGGTAATTGCTATTTACAACTGTGGATTAATAGACTGATAATAAGATCGGTATAAGTACAGTTAAGAGTTTCACTAATTTCTAATAGCTTCATTACTATTTACAATTATTATTAATATGTTACTCACAAATTGTTAGAGATTTTTAGTTTCATAAGCTAAAGACTTCTAGAAAAAGAAATTTGCAACTAATTGAAAAATCCGTATAGTGACAGATGTCATGCAGCTCCCTAAAGTGCTTAACATTTATTTGTTTGGGAATATCTGACAACCTGGAGGAGTACTGGGAAAGCATATTTGTTCCTTAAAATAAGTCTACATGACTGGATTCTAGTCTCTAGGGAAAGTCTGAAATGAGAAGCAAGTTTAGAACTAAATTAAATAGAGTGTTTCCATAGAATCCTTGATTTATCACTGTTTGATGGCTTAGCATTCATCATTTGTGTAAGTGAAAGCATTAGCCTAACATTTTATTAAGGTGCTCATGCTTTCTGTATGTTCGATACTCCTGAAAAGAAAGAATAATTACATACTTCAGAGGAAAGGCTTGACAGGAGAGTGCGTGAAATTTGGATTCAGATGCCCTGTTATTTACTATTTGTTATACCTTAGAGAATTCACTTAGCCCCTATGGGTCTAATTTTTGTCATCTTTAAATTTGGATGATAAACCCTGTTTCACAGACTTAATGAGAGTAGCAAGGTTCATAATGTATGCGGAATGTGGAATGCATATTTCGGTACTTAGCAGGTACTGAAACACTTGTTATATTTTCTAAAAGGGTAGCAAATATGAAAAAGAGGATGAAAGTACAGGAAGAAAATAAAAGGAAGATGAAATTTAAAAAGAGGATTAGTTTTAGTTCCTTACAAAATTTTATAACAAGAAAGAAAATCTCTTATCTTTGTAAGAATGCAACTAGAATGGAAAACACATCCTTGGTAGGATACCAATTCAGTAGTTCATATGATTATTCAAATATTTTTGATATGTACTGCTCTTGGCAATTTGGAAGTCACCATGTCATTTACAAAGGTATATAAGACACATAATAGGGAATAAAGTAGTAGGGCAAGTAAGAGAGATAACACTTAAAAATAACTATTAATCAACATATCCCAAAGAATCTGTCAAAAGAAATCTAATGTTATGCAATCCAGTTTCCATGGCCAAATCAGGTTAGAAAAAGCACACTACATACTTTCCATCAATCCTTGTAAATTCACAAATTGAAACTCCTCTGAGTGTTCTGAGGATCCTATGTAACTAGTGTTCATATCATGTGTAGGAAATACATGTTTATGGTTTTATGTGTCTGTTTCCTCCCAACTAACTCCTATGAAAAATTTGTAAAGATGTTGTTTCATGGGTCACATTAAAAAATTATTCAATAAGTGAAAGTATAGGTGAGTGGTCATTAAATTGCAGCACTGTGGTCACAAGATACAAATGGGGGAAGCACTTCTCTAAGAGAAAAGAAACTGGAAAGTGTTGGTGACATAACCATTTATGAAGGTTAAAAACTAACCCCGCACTCCTTGTCCATCAGAGGGCTTGAACAGATAAAGGAATCCATTAGGCTGCCATGGGAATTTGCTATAAGACCTACCACAATGGCCAGAAAAACCAGCCTAGCTCCAGGAATGCAGAAGCAGAGGCTAGGACAAATTCTGTGTCAAAGGCCAATACTGAGACCAGACATCTCAGTGGATAATTGGTACAAACTGGTGCCCAGATTAGAAAGCCTGTGAAAGCTGTTCATACAACCGTGGTTTAGCTAGAGTAGGTCTTCTGAGTTTGGTTGAGTTCAGGATGCCTTGACTTGACAGTACCATTTTAGTTCAGGTTTGCTCCATAAATGCCTCATTCTCTGAAAATCTGCATGACCAGAGGGACACCCCGATATTACACTGCCCCAGAACATTGTAGAGGGAGCCACATTAGAGTGATGCTGGAAGAGTGGGTAAGGACTGCAGAACTAGAAATTGAATGGAAAATATGGGGCCCCAGATTCTTCCCCACAAGGGAGAGATGAATTAAATGAGCTAAAAGGAGGGAGGAGGTTTAGATGTTTGTGGTCTGCAAAATATTGACCTAGTACAGATGGAGGAGGAATCTGATTTATGTGATGCTGCAGCAGCAGCAAGGAGACTGGTTTTAAAAAATAAATATACAGACATTTTAAGGAATAGAACCAGGTATAAATAGAGTAGATTGTCGGTTTCTGAGCCTTGAAGTATTTCAGTGGAGGCTGCGCATGGGATGAACCCGCATTTGGATTCAGGTACCAAATAAGTGGTGAGATGAATAGACCCCTGAGGATAATCAACTGGAAGTTAGCCTTTAACTTCATGAGTGAAAAGTTTATTCTGTCAACTGTGAAGAGCTATTGTGGAAATTTCAAGTAGGAAGATACCTGATCTGAACTGTTACCGGGAAGATTAATTTTGTAGTTCTTCTTGAGAAGGAGGCATTAGAAAAAGACAGTAAGGTGGCAAGGTGGCCACTTACAAAGAATCATGTACAAGCCCCACAGTCATCGTCTTTTCCACGAAGAGAGTGATAAGACATAAAAACCAAAATGAAGCTGTCAGAGCCTGGAAAGGAGGCTGTGCCGCAGGCAGGTGATACCCCAGGTTGGGACTCTAGGAAGAAACTGAAACAAAGCTAGCCTGCCGGAGACTACCCAGGGTTGAAACTCAATGAATCACTCCTTGACTAATTCTTCACTGAATTTGTACCAAGCAGGACTGGACTGTCTTGATGCCTAATTTGCATAACACAAATGAGTGAAAATAGCCCACTTTTTTTTTTTTCCCTTTCTATACGCCATCTCTATTCCAGGACAACCTGGATTTGGGTGATTTCAGGGTTTCTTAGGTCTGTGTCTCTCAGACTGCCTTCCTAAAGTTCCATGTAAATGCCTTTGTTTAGCAAAAGATGCCCATCAAATTCCTTCTGCATTCTTCCCAAGGAGATGAGGAGAAGGTTGGATTTAAGTTTATTTGCCTGTGATTCTGTGTAACTCAATCTGAAATTTACCTTGTGCTCTGGTAGTGAAGAGGTATGTATTGATTTAGGTTTTGAAATGAAATTTTTTCCTATTACAAAATACTGACATAAAAACTGTTGATAATGTTTAACAAATCATGATGCCTCACATTTATTATTAAACACAAAATTTTAAGGAAATAACAGTAGTAAAGATTTAAAGTTCACATGAGACTAAACTAAGGCTTTGATAATATAGCAATATAATCCCCATAGAAAGAAGAGGTTCCATGTTCCTTGGCCCACCTAAGGAAGGGTGGAGCTGAATAGCAAGGGGAAGCTAAAAAGAACTTGGGAGAGAAGGCTGATGGGAGAAGACTTAGAGGAGGCATGTGGAACAGAGACATGTGAAGAAGAAGCAGTGCTTGTTTGTTGGCCTTGGACTTACCTCAGGGACTTGGGGTATAGGAGACACTTGAAAGAAACAGAGGTGGATGAGAGACATGTGAGGAGGGTGCCTTAGCCTTGTGGCAGTTTCAGGTCTTAGGCCCCACTTTGGGCCACCCCTGTTTGGCTGTACATTTACTCATGAGGGGATGGGTGCTTCATTTGAAAACTATATTCTTTCTCTTCTCTCTATTGCACACTAATTCTTTAAAGTTCTTTTCTTCTTATGCAAACTTCTTATGCACTGAGAGTATGCTTTGTCTTTATGCTAGAACCCATTCATGGCAGGCAGATCTGCCTGTTAATAGTATTATAGTAAATAACACCTGATTTGACTGTAAGAGAATTACAGAATAGGTTTAAGGCACCATTTTATTGCTTTCATTATTTATTTTATTAATACTTGCATAGAAGGTAAAGAAGTAATTCTCTGCTGTTTAGTGAAAATAGGACTAAAACACTATCAGGTTCAAGGTCTGAGAGTAGGCCTTCTTTTCCCTCTAGTGCTTCCGTAGTTTCATATAGTACTCCCTTGCAAGAATTACTTTGATCTTTCAGCTTTACCCCTGAACCAACATATATTTTCAGGCACAGTGACACTCACCAACTACATGGGTCTGGCACAGTAAACTTAAGTTTCTTTCTATGGTCATTGGTTTCATAAATTTCTAGCCAAACTTCCCCACCCTCTGCTAATGAAAGGATAGCTTCTCTGAGCTCTTAGCTGGCATCAGGGATTCTCATTTCCTTTCAAACCAGAGGGCCAGTTATACCTTCAACTACCAACTTTTAAATATAGAGAACAAAAAGGAACTAATTGTCATATTCCCTACTGATAACTCCATTTAGCATTGCTTGTGTGTCAAGAATTAGTCAGGTGTGCCACTGTAGTTATCAAGAAAGTTATGGTTTCATGTCCCCATAGAAAAGTCAGACAAGGAAAGCTATCATGCTATTAAAGTTTAGCTGTCATCTAGTGCATCAATTTCATTTAACAGATCAAAAGACCATGAGCAAAGAAGGCCACTGACTTATCCAAGCCACATGGGATGTTGGTGGGACTACGGAAATAATTCAGGATGATCTTTTTCTTTCATTCAATTGGTCACCCTGATCTGTTATTTAAATTGCATTTCTCTGACTTACAATTGGCAATCAGTGGGCCAAGATTCAACTCAAGGTGGCAGTTGGAGGTGCTCACAGGTAGACCAATGAGATGATACATTACCCGGGCCAGTGTTCTTTAGTGAATTCTAAATCTCAGGGCACATATTAATTTACCTCTCTTATCCTTGCCTTTTTTTTTTTAATTTGAAAGCCACTGAACTCTTTCCCCCACCCTGAGTTACATCCATTACTTCATAACCATGTCTTTGATAAATCTCCTTAAGCCTCCTTATCTGTTTGTCATTTGACTCCCCAAGGATTTTTTGAGGTTCCTTTTGTTGATTGCTATTACCAACACTGCTAGCCAATTAACTTCACTCTTGCCAAATTTCATTATTCCTGAGGCTATTATAGATAATATTGTTTCATTTTTTTGTAAAAGTGAGAACAATTAACATTAAATAATAATTGGCTATCACATTTCTCTCCTGTAACTGTGCAGGCATTAACACATCCTAATTCTCTGTAGCTATAAACATTAATTTCTATACCTAGTTCTTCTTCCTTGGATGTTGTTCCAGAATTAATAAAAAAAAAATCCCACTGAACACATTTTCATCGAGGATTGAGCTTTCTACCCTGGAATAGATATAAATTTCTTTTTGTTCCAGGGAATATCTACATGTTTACTGACTAGTGTTACCATTGCCATCTGCTCTTCCTTTTAGGTTAGCAGAGTCTTTTGTTCAAACATCAAGACAGGTATAGTGGCAGGATGTAAAGAAACTTGTGGCAGAATGTAAAGTTGTTTTTTCAGACTATTTCAAAATGGTATCATTTTTCTCTTGACTTTCGGTTCACTGCCATTATCTCGCTTCTCAAAGTGCACATGCAAAAAACTCAATTTCTTCAACACATTCCAGGAATGCTAACATTTAGGATGGACACAGACAAAAGACACATTTTCTGCATTTAAGTATTATGGGGAAGACAGACAAGTAATCAACAATAACTCTGTAAGGTATTGGGATGATGGGGTTAAGACAAAGGGTTAGAGAGAAACAGGAGCGATAAGATTCTTGAATGCTTTTTGGAGTGGGAAGATGAAAGCCTTTACAAAATAATAGATACTTAAACTGAGTATCAACTGTTGAAAGAAAAGAAGGAATAATTGACAAGAAGGGAATGTTGTGCCATTTTGCAGCTGGAAAAATTGAAGAGAAAATAAAACGTTGTCATTTGCAAAAGTACAGGTTGAATATTCTAAGAGATAGATTATAGAGAAAGCACATAACCCACTCAAAGGAAGTTGGATAAAGCTTATATGTGGAATATTTAAATAACCAAGCTCTGTTTGGGATTTCAGTATACCAATTCCTTTTATCTCCTTTAAGCTTATTGGGGAAAGATGAAGTTTTGCAACATTTTAAGCATTTTATTTGAAACAAAAATCTCAGAAGAGGTTAGAGATGCTAATGAAATTGGATCCCCTTCTCTCCCAACATCTAAGTAGTTGGATGCACTTCTTTGTTGGGGTTGTTGGCCCCATACCCCAGAGAGTACAATCAGAGGACTGGCCAGTACAGGTGGCTGAGTTGCTGGTGGCAGCAGTGGCGATTTCCCTGTTTTGCTGCTCCAGCACCTGCAAGCAGCTGACAATGCCACCACTCTAAAGGGAGCAGAAGCAGAGGGAGTTCCTGCTTACTACAGCCATGTGGACAGCCCTTCCTCCAACCCTACCACCCCTAGTCCCCCACCCCACAAGCTAGGAGCTCCTAAGGCTCCATGGCAGCAATAGAAGTTTCCTATAGGAACCACCCAAGCTGCTCTGCAGAATTGTTACAATCGAAGCCCAACTCAGTGACTAGGTTGATGGCTGGTCCTGACGCTAGCAGAGTTTGAATACCAAAACAGTCGGCCACTCCCTGGAGCTCAGATCTGGCCCCAGGAACAAACTGGTTGCAGGAAGTGCAGCCAGTATTGGGTGGCAGCAGGTGGTGGGTATTTTACCTCCAGCTACCAGTGGCCCCAGTGGAGCTGAGCATGCTAGCACAGGCCAGTAGTATGTGCCCTGCTGTGCCACCTCAGGGCATGTAGCCCTTCTGGGACTGCAGTGACAAAGAAAGCAACTACAAGTCCTGGAACCCCTGGTTCAGGGCTCTAGGGAGGAACATGGGGGCCTCATTGGACCAGCTCCAGAGCCTCATCTCCCTGGAGCCATAGGCAATCGAGAGGCTTGTAGAGTTCCAGGTCAACATGGCAGAGCCTAGCAGAGCCCACCTTGCGGCAGTTGTGAAACCCTTACCATCATACCTGCCCCCTTTTATGTTCTTATACCTGGTATACCTGGTCCCATTGAAGGGGCACTAGGTGCAGAGACTAGTTCCAGTCTATGAGCCTTTTCTGAGGTCAGGGCAGGTTAGGTTTGTGAAGGTGCCAAGTTTTTGCCTTTGTATTTGGCACCGGGATTGTAGCATGGACCAATAAGGTACAAGCTAAATGACCCAATTAGGTTTAAATCCAGCTCATTAGTTAAATATTCAGATTGAAAATAGGAAATGAGCTTAATGCTGCTAAGTGGTCCAATTAATTGCTCAGGAATGAAAGTGGTCCAATCAAGCTTTGTAGGGCGGAGAGATCCTGAAAGGGGATATAAGGAAAGAGAAGCCAGCTTAGGGCAGTCTGTTCCCTTGTCTCCAAAGAAGGCATCAACCCGGTGTCTCAAAGATCTGTTGTGCTATTGGTTCATTCCCGTAGCTGTCAATACTGGTGTGTCTGGCACTGCATCCTGGTGATCAGTGCTACACAGCACTGTTGACAGACGACCAACACTGTGTTCAGTCACCTCTGAGAACTATCTGCCACTATTGATACCTGGTTGCTGTTGCCTCCACTGATGTCTGGTTCACTTTCCAGCACTGCCATTTCTTGCCTTCAGACTGTTGTTGTGGGCTGCTGAGGTGTCATCTCATTGGCCCCACCTGTGAGCACCTCCAACTGCCACCTTGAGTTGGATCTTGGCCCACTGATTGCCAACTGTAAGTCAGAGAAGTGCAATTTAAATAATAGATCAGGGTGACCAATTGAATGAAAGAAAAAGAATCATCCTGAATTAGTAAACACGAGTAAATTCAGAAAATATTCATGTTGTTCCCTAGTATTCAATTTTTTATTTTGTTGTGAACTTGTAAATATGATGCAAACGTAAATACACACTTTCAAATATACCCACCCAATCAAAACGGGTGGGAAGAGCATAGGGACTAGGTTGAGGGTACATGGGTGAATTAGTGGTGGGAATTTCATGAAGACTATAACTTAGATGAGACATCGTACATTGTACAAAAATGAAGAGTGATGTAAAAAATATATAAAATTAAACATAAGTAAAATATACCCATCCAAGAGTTTTACTCACCAAACTGAAAAATAAAATTTGTAAATTGAGGACTGTCTTGAAACTTGTGTTGGGAATGTTATACATACTACATATTGGAAGCATTTTCTGTTAAATATGATAATAGGGATATCTACAGAGCTAACTTTCAAGAAGCAGAAAGGTTTCACTCATGAGTCAAACCAAACGCATATAACCAAAGTATGGATTTATTGAGGGACTCCACATTACAATAATGTAAACATAGAATTCAATGAGCAGCAAAAAGGGGTAAGGTAACAAACCTCTGGGCAAAGTTCTGAAGACAGGTGAGGTAGAATTGGTGGACCTGGTCCCAGGAACTCCAAAAGTCCTGTCTGTGAGGAGAAGGTAATGCTACTTCTCAGGGCAAAAGTCCCTGATAGCGATGACCAAACGCTGGAGATGTTCCAGGACCAACTGAGGTTGCCTCAACTTCAGTGCCTATATTTATGCCACTTATCGAAGGCATCTTATCAGAACCACCTGTTAATTTTGAATTAGGCAGGGCCTTTCCACACAGCCAGGTTTTTTAGTTCAGCCTCCCTTATGTCTGCTCATCAGTGTTATCATAAACAAGTGGTTGTTTTAAATTGATAACTTTAGTCACCCTGTTGCAATTGTCCCCTCCTTTCCATCAGTCAGCATTATTACAATGTTAACATATATAGCCTCTCAGTAGAGGATCACTCCAATATCACAATATATTGCTGCACCAATAATGGGAATCTCTTGGAATTGCCAAAATATGTATCTTACATGAGTAGGAGTTAAAAGTTGGACACATTTTTGGGCTCTAGTGCATTTCTTTTGTAAAAAAGAAGAAACTATAGAGAAAAGAGTTTATTTCTGGTACTATTGAGGACCTGCCCCCCTCCTAATTTCCCTTGCACTAATGGGTCACTAAACTAAATTTTAAATTTCCATCAGCAGCCCAACTATTTGAGATGTAAGAAGAATATTTTTTATAGCACCCACATGGAAAAGGAGGGCATCAAAGCCTCCTTATTTTTCCAGACAAGGTATTCCAGATAAGGATGGTATGAAAGAGCAAGAGAAAATGAAAGCACAAGAGGTAAAAGGAGGGAACATATGGGTGGGGCGGTGGGAGGTGAGGAAGGAAATTAAAAGGATCTGCATTCCAAAGAAAACAGAATATGCATTCTAAAAATGTAGAAAATATGATGCCTGCCTATGTTTAAATTCTATCTTAGAACCAGCTTCTATGTATATTCAATATTGATTTTTTTTCTTATATAGAAACAAAGATTGCATTGTAGTCAGTGCTTTTTGGTTTCAATCTATTGTAACCATCACAAAATAGTTTAAATCATATAGAAAATGTATGGGCTGGCCCTAATTGTAAGTCCAGAGAAGACTAACTGTAATCATAGCTGGTTCAGTTGCTCGAGTACTGTGCTAGGGACACAGGGCATTTCCATCTCTGCCTTGCTGTTTTCAGTCCTATGCAGATTAATCTCAAAGGATGCTCCTCAGGAACCACAGTTGAAAGCTATTTCCTTTATAAAAGACAGTAAAAGCATTCCTGACTGGGATCCTATATTTCCATTGGGGACCTATACCCATTAGGTGCACAGGAAGGACAGTCAAGTCTCTACCATACCCAGCTCTGGATATGGGGGTAGGATCTGCCTCATTCATGACCCATGAATGAGTGAGGCAGTGGTTATTCATTCTGAAATAGAAGCTCAAAAAACTGTTCTCAGAAGAATGTCAAAAGCCTACTAGGCAGAAAAACATAGCAGTGTTCTCTACATTCTATGCCTTAGAAAAGCAAAGATTAAATGACCTTGTTTCTGTAAGATAATGAACACACCTTTTGAAAGCTGACTATAGAGCTGAGACATCCAGGGGCAGTTGGAGAAAGTGAGTGGAGGGGAGAAAATGGGTGGGATGAGAGAGCACAATGAACCTGCTGGAGGACTACGGGAACTTTGGTGGCAGGAAAACTATGGTGGCCACACCTGAGGGAAGAAATCCTCTGTCATGAAAAACAAAGATGTAAAATGATATGACATTAATAAAAAAAAATTAGAAAAAGAAAATTACCGTATCTAATTTGATACAGTGACACAATTAGTTCATATACCACTGAATGTGTGCTCATCTTCTCAAAGAGACAATATCAATTTCTGCCACTATCTGGGTGTTATGCACTGTTCATGTAGCTATGCCTAGATGAGAAAACAGTTATAACTAAAAAGAAAAAAATCATTAGAAGAGAGGTGAATAGTTTAACAGCTTAACAATCTATAATATATGACCTGTCCTCAGAGAGCTAAATTTCCTGTACCACGAAGGGATATCCAATATCTATTGTTCTTTGTGGTCACATGTGAGATGGTCAATAGGAAGAATCATTTTAGAGACTGCAATATTTGCTGGTCCGCATCTTGTTGGTGTCAATTTGGAACTGAGGGAACTGAGAAATCAATAAACTATCTGAGCCAAGTTTGGATTTCTCTCAGTTATCTAAATTGCTGGTGATTTCAAAGTGATCTGGCTTCTATTATTATGGAAACCTTTCATTCCCAATGCCATCAACGAGTTCATTTCTGTAACTGCATCTAACTCCAGCTGTGGTTCACAGAGGACATCTCTATGGAGTTTCTTAGTTATACTGGTGCTATATTCCTTCAGCAGTGTGTTCTTGCCACCTTTGTAAATGGAGTGTTTTCTGGGTCATCTGGTGCTGGTGGAGTTTATGGTTATATGTGGCATTCTCACTCTAGCATGCATGCCACATTTTGAGTCTCTTAATTTCCTCCATCTTCTATTACAGCAGTCCTCCAATCCCCATATCCCTGAGTGAGTTTTCAAAGACAGTACTCACATCTCTTTAGCCAGGGTTCTTGTCTAGATGATAAATTGATATCATCAGTATTACCATATCAACTATCATTTACTTAATCATTTAGTTTCACCTCTTCTGATCCATCACTCTCTGGACTCAGTCCCCTAGCTCAACCAGTACTTATTAATTAGTTTCTGAAGTTCATTCAGGGTATAGTCTCATTCTGCTCTTAGCAAGCTCAGAACTTCTCCAGCTGGGTCTTGTTGTTATCTAATGTAGTTACTAGTTTGGAGGCCAGAGGAGAGTTAGGATTATATCTAAAGGGGGTTCATATGCTTTTTGACAGTAAGCAAGGATGGAGATCTAGTTTCCTGGATATAAACACATGAGACAATGTAAATGAGCCCAAAAGTGTTCAGATAAATCACATGGTTCTTGAACACATCAGCTTAGATGTTTCCATCCATTTCTATTCTCAGGGTTCCACTTCTAACTGCCTGTGATTCTGATCTTGGCACATCAGACTTTCCAGGGGAATATTTCAATCTTTTCTTATAATTCAGTTCTTATAATTCAGTTCAGGAGCTCAATTTTGTTCTTATAATTTAGTTCAAGATCTCAGTTTTGTCTGGGTCATGATTTCAGAATATGAGTTTCTTTATGTGCTCCCTAGAAGTCCCTTTGACTTTCATACCTAGCCTTAAGTCTGTGATTAATCACTCTCAGCCTTTCCTTGTCTTTTTCCAGTACATCCTTTGAACCATTCAGTCACCTTTGAAAAGACACCAGTCATCACTAACCACAGCTGCATGTAGTGAACTGACCTTTAGTGATTCTCCTTGTCAACTGGGCGATGGGGCAGCTATCTCTCAAGTCCTATCTTAGGGCTGTCTCCTATTTTCTAATGCCATTTCTAATACCAATCACTAGCACTCAAAGTTCTTTCTAATTAGTATAGTTCTTAGCAATGACAAAAATAAAAACAAAGTACATGGGTGAATTCATCCATTCAATAAATGCTATCCAGCTTCTACATAGATTTGCTATTGTGGGTCCATAGTTTAGTGTGAGAGAGATCATGTATAATGATAATGACAGAGCTATGTGGAAAAGAAAGGCCATTGGTACGTTGTTATCTAATGTAGTTACTAGTTTGGAGGTCAGAGGAGAGTTAGGATTGTATCTAAAGGAGGTTCATATGCTTTTTGTCTTTAAACAAGAATGGAGATCTAGCTTCCTGGATATAAACACATGAGGCAATGTAATGAGCCCAAAAGTGTTCAGATAAATCACATGGTTCTTGAACTCATTCCTTCAGGTATTTTTACCTGAAGGAAGTAGGTTTGAGTTGTTATAAAAGAATGTGTGAGATAATATGACAGTGTTGAGCTGAATAATGAAAAGCAAATATGTCCTGATTATACTTGATATGTAATATATTGCAGAGCCAGAAAACATGCATAAAATATGGTTAAATGCAGCTGCCTAGTTTTTGTTTACTGTGCATCATATAATGCTAAATGAATACTTTAGATCATGCAAAGGAAAGGGATATATTAGTTAGAATTCATTCTTTTTAAAGTTTTGTTTATTTTTATTGAGGTAACATTTATATACATCCTTGTTTCTATTTTATTGGTATAGAAGCTGCCATTTCGGTGTTACCATACTGCACCTACCACCAAAGCACTCATAATTCACCACCACTTTGTTCAAGATTCTCACAACACAAAATTAACCAATTTAATATGAACAAATTAGGCTTCCCTGGTGACCAAGGGGTTAAGTCTCAGTGCTGTCACCTCTAAGGTCTGAGTTTCATCCCCATGGGCCAGGGAACTAACCCACGTAGACCAGCAGACTTCTCCTCTTTCACCCATTGCTCCCCTCAGCAGTATATTTCAGTAGATCTGCCTGCTCTGCTCCCCACTCTGTCTCTGGTGAGTCCTCTTACCCCACCCTGCACCTCTGGCCTACACCCAGTTCTTTTAAACAATAATAAGAACTTAAAAACTATATTAAAAACATGAACAAATTTATGTTATTTAGTACATCATGGTATTATGGAAGCATCACCTCTATCTGATGTCATTATTCT
The DNA here is from genome assembly GCA_019455555.1 of Galemys pyrenaicus. Classification (NCBI taxonomy): domain Eukaryota; kingdom Metazoa; phylum Chordata; class Mammalia; order Eulipotyphla; family Talpidae; genus Galemys; species Galemys pyrenaicus. Next base: position 917,148 of record JAGFMF010011781.1, on the reverse strand, counting down.
AAAATAAAACTTCATATGCATTACACAGCTACATCTATTCCTTTCCCCACCTCCTGGCAATCACCAATCTGTTTTTGTTTTCTATGGATTTATTTATTTCGAACATTTCATAGAAATGGAATCCTATAATATGTGACCTTTCATATCAAGCTCTTTTCACTTACAAATTTTGCAAGAATGGTCTACACTGAAGCATATATTTTTATTTTATCCCTTTTAATGGTTGAGTAATATTTCATTGTGAATACATATGTATTCATATGTAATTATATATATTGCATTTTGTTAATGATTTATCCACTGATGGATATGAAGATGTTCATTGTTTACAAGTATTGGTTGGAAACAGAATTGCTGGGTCATATGGTAATTCCATTTTCTGAGGAACTGCTGAACAGTTTTTGACATTTTTTAAATATTTCACACTCCTAGTTGGGGTTCATTTACACTAAATGCAATACAAAATGTCTTTAGCAGTAGAGAAACTTACTGTTCTCTTCTACAAAGATACAGTGGCAAGTCCAGGACTTAGGTGACATTTGCTAGTTTAGCAACCCAAGTTCCTTCTATTTCAGTGAAATAGAGGTCGGCGAACTATTTTCTTAAGTTACCTATGTTGATAGGTCAAATTGTATTAGCACACAGTCATTCCCAGTCATTTATATAATTTCTATGTGGAAGTAGGCATTACCTGGCAGAGCTGTAGACACACAAATACACTATAGCCTGCAAAGTCAAATTATCTAGAGTTAAAAAAAAATCTGAACACTGTTTTGTTGGCCTATAATCTTTAGTTTGGGCTTCCCACTCTTAATCCTAGATGACCATTCAAGATCTCATCACATGTCCTGAATTCAGCCATCTGGAATGAAGAAGGAACAGAGAAAAAGCATATTATTATCTTTAAAACTGCTTCCTTGGGGGAAAACTCACTTTTATTCTAGTGTAATAAATTAGTTCCAATACCACAGCTAGCTACAAAGAAGGCTGGGGATGCTGTTTTTATTTTAGGTGGCTAAAACTTGAGTTTATTTGTGATAACAAAAATAGAGAAGCGTTCTGTCTAACCATAGAGAGCACAGAGCCAGCATCCACAGAAGGAAATAGCACATACCATAGTTGTATCTGCAGTCCCCCTGGAATGAACAGATTCTGGTTAGGCAAGTAAGAAGAGAAAGAGATCTCTTGGACAAGTAAAGAAGCTAAGAACAAATTAGGGTCCTTGTTACCTCTCCCAATCAACTCAAAACAATTAGAAATAGGTAGAGAAGTAACAAATCTCTATCTCCCTTGATAAATGGAGTGATTTCTGAGTTCACTAGGCCTCATTTTCTGGTTAATTTAAAAGTCTGATTAAAGTTTTACCTCTCATAATTGAGATCAATGTAGCATAATCTCTAGTTCTAATTGGATTTTCAGTGTTTCGCATTTGGAAAGGGATTGAAATTCAGAGAAGTTGACAATGGCACACATTGTAGGATTGGGATAACCAGTAGATATTAATGTTCCAAAAGAAAAATACTTTAAATATTGTTTCTAAACCAGTTTAGGGGAAAATAAGATTCAGAAAATAAGAAACAGAAATGAGAAATATTAGCATAATGCAACATTAATTCAAACATATATTTCAATGTAGGCATTGATTTAGGAGTGCCAGAGTAGAAAGCATTTATATTTGTATACGAGTAAATAGATTATATAGAACATTCAAAATATTTCTTATAAAAATTATTTTAAATTATGCAAAAAATAAAATACCAGTAAGAGGTTGTTATTTTATTAATTTCTAAAGTCCAAAGAGTAATTAAAATGGTACTTAATCTGTACATGGGCTATTACTATGTTAGAAAGATGAGGAAAACATTTTGCATTCCAAGGAAATGTTGTTCTTAAAGACTTGTTGATTTATTCATACTAGGGTGATTCTATTTCTCAACTACTCATTTTTGAGCAAAACAAGTGTGAGATTTTTAAGAACTGCAAAATTTCATTTTTTCTTTTAGTTTTTAATTTGCATAATAAGAATATCTTTCTTCTTGATATCTTTCTTCTATAAATGTTGACAAATACATAGAATTGTGCAACCATAATGATATAATAAAGTTACAGAACAGGGCCCATCCTGGTGGCGCAGTGGGTTAAGCAACGCACTATGAAGCAAACCGCAACCACTGCAGCATGAGTTTGATCCCTGCCGCCGGCCAGGGTGGGGACCCACATGGCACAGCAGACCTCTCCTGCTGTGCCCGCTGCTTCCCTCAGCAGTGTACCTCTGTTGATCTGCCTGTTCTGCATCGTACTCTGTCTGGTGGATTCTCTCACCACCCCCACACCTCTGGTCTGTACCCCAGTGCTTGTATGCATAAATAAATAAATTTTTTTTTTAAAAAAGATACAGAACAGCTTATCACCCGCTAGAAATTACCTTTGTGGTCAATTTTTCCATAGTTACATAGATTATAGGATTTGTATTATTATCTTTTTATAGAGCTAACCACTGGCATATGCCATTGTGTGTGTTTTAAAGGTACAGGTTTACACATCTTCAAATTTATGTTAATAGATCATACCTACCATCAAACCACCAATAACCCTTTACCACAATCCATTATGTTTCCTCTCCCCTTTGTTCCCCACCTCTATGTTCCTTCTTTGGTAGCCTCAATTCTCATTCAGATCTCCAGGTTTTGTTTTGGTCTGTTCCTTTGTTTTATTTTTTTATATTCCACATAAGACTGAAATCATCTAATATTTGGTTTTTTTTTTTAACCTTTATTTCACTTAGCTTAATCCCCTCCTGTTTCACACATGTTTTACCAAATGGCAAGAGTTCATCTTTTTAACAGGTGAGTAGTATTACACTCTGTGTGTGTGTGTGTGTGTCTGAATATACATAATCCACTCATCTGTCCTTGGACACTTAGGTTGTTTCCTTAACTTGGGTCTCATAAATAGTGTTGAAATGAACATAGGAGTGTACATACCCTTTTAAATTAATGTGTTTGCATTCTCAGGGCAGGTACCTATGAGTGGAATTGCTGGATCATATGGTAGATGTATTTTTAATATTTTGAGAAATCTCCATTCTATTTCCCATAGGGACTGGACTAGGTACATTGTACCACAAACTAGCCAAGGTTTTTTTCCTTGACACCCTCACTGACACTTGTTTCTCGTCTTTTTGTTGTGAACTGTTCTCACTGGTGTGAGATGTATCTTATCGTGGTTTTGATTTGGATTTCCCTGATGAGAAGTGATAAACATTTTTCCTTTTTCATGTGTCTATTGGTGACTGATAAGTCTTCCTTGGGGAAGTGTCTACTTAATTCCTCTGCCCATTTAATGATTGGGTTACTTGTTTTCTTTACATTTAATTTTATGAGTTTTTTTGTAGATTTTGGATAATAGCCTCCTATGTGCATATCTGTTCTCCCATTCTTTAGGTATCTTTTGTTTTATTATATAGTTCTTTACATTGTGAAGAATTTCTTTTATTTCATGTAGTCCTGTTCATTTATTTTTGAATTGTTTCACTTGTGTTTGGTGCTGAGTCCCCAAAGACACAAATAAAGCCGTGTTGTGGAGTACTTTGCCTATATTTGCATCTATGAATTTTATAGTTTCATATCTTAAATCCAAGTCTCTAATACATTATGAGAATGAATTTTTGTATATGGTGGGAAATAATGTTATTTTACTCTTGTATATGGCTGTTTAATTTGTTCAAAATTGTTTGTTGAAGATAATTTCCTTTCTTCATTGCATACTATTGACATCTTTGTCATAAAATAATTGTCCATAAAAATGTGGGTTTACTTCTCATTTTTCACTTCTATTCCATACGTCTGTGTGTTTATTTTTATTTCTATACCATACCATTTTAATTACTATAGCTTTGTGATATAAAGTCTGAGTGTGTGATTCCTCCTTTTTCTCTTTTCTTTTGCTTTGGTTATTCAGAGGCCTTTGTGGTTGTGCCATATAAATTTCAATAATGTTACATTTCTTTGAAGAATGCCATTGAAACAATGATAGGGATTCCATTACACCTATTTTTTTTATAAGATGGCCATTTTAACAATGTTAATTCTTCAAATCATGAGCAGGGAATATATTTGTGTCTTCTTTACTTTAACAGTATTTGGGGGTTTTCATTGTTCAGGTGTTTTACCTGTTTTGTTTCTCCATAGGCACTTGAAGCCTAATCAGAGTTTGACATGTTTCATAAATGAATAGGATTATCATTCTGAGTTAAATGATAGTTAAAATAGCTGCACTTGCAAGACTGTACTCTTATTACTTTTAGATGAATACTGCCCTATGCCTATTCTCACTGTCAGGCTTTCAATGAAAAAAATATTTGCAGAAGTCAAGAAAAGGCTCAAGGATTTCTAAATGATACAGTGAGAGCTGTCACTGTTTTCAGTGCATTGAATGAAATACATGTTAAATGACCTTTAATATTCTTTGCCTACAATCATTAACACAAGAAATCTAACAAGTAGATCCATAATATCTAGAAGTCTTGATTTAAAAAAAAAAATTATCTAAAGTAGAGCTCTTGTTTAATAAAAGCTGTTCAAACAGTGGAGCTTTATGCTTTGTGTATTTTCTGCAGTGCCTGGAAAGGAACAATGAAAATACTTAACAGATAATCTTTTTAACATTTTAGCACACACTTAGAAAAGAGGGGTGAATAGGTCAGTTTGCATGAAGTGATGAAAGAGGTATCTGCTCATCAATAAAGTGTTCTTGGGTGTAGCACTAACTCCTGTAGTAATTGATTGGATATCCACCAAGTCCTGTTACCTTCTCATATTCAATCTCCTCCCCAGTAACTTCAGTTAACTTTGGATTATATCTAAGCTCCTTTCTATCACATTGCTTCTTTAATTAGTTTTTTCTAGTGCTCAAATGCGTCCCATCCACTTCAGGAAAATACATGAACAAGACAAGGCAGGGGTGGGTGGATAAGAATCCTATAAGATATTTGTACATTGAAATCTAAACCATGGTTGTGTGAAATATTAATAGGTATTCTAAAACTAAAGTAATTAAATCAATGCCATATGATGCAAGAAAAAGATACACCCTATAGTGTAAAATTATATAAAATTGACTGTATTATGTTTAAAAAAATATTATCCAACTAATACATTGAGTCATTCTGGAAGAGATTCTGAATCAATTTCCTATTTATTTGTATAATCAAAATTTAGATATTTATTTCAGAGAGTACATTAATATAAATTCCAAATGTCTTATGTAGTTAAATGTCAAATATAAAAAATTAAAAAAGGATATTACAAATATATGACCTTCAAGTATAGGAGGACTTTATAAGCATCAGTTAGTCACCCATTCATTTCCCCTTAGTCATTGTGTGCCACATTTTCTTTCAACAATTCTTATTTAGGATGGAGAAATGCATGTATCTTTACCTTTTTCTCCATTTGTTAAAATTCTACTGTAAGGAAATGGAAGGAGTTAAGAAAATTCATCCACAAATGTGCTAGGAGTGGGGAAAGAGGCATCAGTGGATTACAGATTTGACAAATTTCTGACAAGTAGACAGTGGCTAAATCATGATAGACAAATTGGGGTGCCCACCAGGACTGAGCCCAGGTCCCAAAGGCTGCTGCATATGCAGGAACAGCAGAGCCCTGAGAGCCTCCAAATCTACACATGGAGAGTAAGTTGTAGCTGAGTCCTGAATTTTAATTTTTAACATTATACAAGATTCAGTTAGGTGAACACTGGGATTTTTAAATTCAAAATAGTTGAAATTCCTTTTTTGAAGGTCAGTCCACTCTATTTCCAGAAACTTGTCAAATCTTTTGGCCACTTATTTGTTTAAAAATAAAACAAAAAGGGCCTCCCTGGTGGCGCAGTGTGTTAAGCAACGCACTGTAAAGCAAACCGCAGCCACTGCAGCATGAGTTCGATCTCTGCCACAGGCCAGGGAGGGGACCCACATGATGCAGCAGACCTCTCCTGCTGTGCCCGCTGCTGCCCTCAGGCAGTGTGTTTCAGTCAGCCTGCCTGTTCTGCTCCCCACTCTGTCTGGTGAATCCTCTCACCTCCCTGAACTCTGCCCTGTACCCCAGCTCTTGTATGCATAAATAAATAAATCTTTTAAAAAAATAAAACAAAAAGCAAGTTATTTGTTCTGTAAATTTTCTCACATTCTGTTTGCTGGTTTTATCTTCAAGGTACCACTTAAATGCTCCTAATTCTTTATGTAGTGAGTAAAGGGATCTTAGATTTAGATCCTTGATTTGGATCCTATTAATTTTTTTTTAAAAAACTGATCAGTAGTCTTGTTACATTGTGGTGATAGAATGTGGTCTATAAATTCTCTGCATTTCAGTTCACAGATATCAGAGCACAGAACTAGTAATACTTTTTAAAAATCATAGAAATGATCTCAAAGAGATTTTATTGATATAGGTTATGTCTATCAATACTTACTAAATTAGAAAATGAAACTGAGAGAAGTGACAATAATAAACTTACTGTATGTTAATATAATATTTTTGTAAAAGAATGTGTGGTGTAGTAACTTAAAAAATATTTTTTGGGAAGGTTGTCTCTAAATTGAGGTAGTATTATAGCAAAACACTCACTACAGAAAATAAATACACTGCCTAGATAAACTTGATTTCAAAGGGATGAAGAGGTAACCACAGAATGGGATGAAGTTGTAGATCAAAAATAGAAGGAGCCATTTCTCATTCCAATGAGGGAAACTTAACTTTGGACAATACAATCTTAATGTACATTATAAATAGGAGTAAAATGGAAAAAATTGAATTTAATTGAAGGAATTAAGAAGTGATTGTGGTATAGGGAATATATAAGTCCCAAAATTGAAAATAGGATGCACAGACTAGCGAGGTTTGTAAACTGCTACTTAGTTCTATTCTTCCACTTGTACGTTTGTACACACCTGACATGACTGAGAGACTGAGAGGCTACAGAGAGATCTTTACATAGTCATTGACTAATGGGAGAGAGATTACAGTTCAAGGTATACCATGAAGCATCTTTGGTACACATCTCGGACTTTCAATTGGATGTTTTGAAGATTGGCAATGAAAGTATAGGCCAGAGCCTCCCTGGTGGCACAAGGCTTAAGGCGCAGCACTATGAAGCTATCTACAGCCACTGAAGAGTGAGTTCAGGTGACCCACATGGCGCAGCAGTCCTCTCCTGTTTCATCCATTGCTCCTTTCAGCATTGCATTTCAGTAGATCTGCCTGTTCTGCTCCTGACTCTGTCTCTGGTGAATCCTCTCACCCTCTGAACCTTTGGCCTGAACCCCATGGGGCTCTTGTATGCATAAATAAGTATTAAAAAAAAAAGTATAGGGCAAATCTGACATGGTGAAATCTAATAATATCTAAAGCCCAACTGCAGATCAGCTCAGGACAGAAAGTATATTTAGATGATGTGTCCCAATTGTATAGCAAGGACATATTCATAGCTACTTCATTAAGAACTTTCAATTAATGATTTGATTTATACGTTATCAGTTATTGGTATACAATTATATTCTCATTGAGGAGTACTGTGATAAAACTATTTAAACCTGTGCCCATTCACAAATTATTTTTCATGTCTTCATTATTTAACACACCCTGCGGTTTAGTATTTATCATTTCTTGTGCCTTCCCACAATGTTGACTGGACATAGGCCAGGATGGTTTCTTTGTCACTATACCCCAGTATCTAGAAGAGTTCCTGTCCTATTATTTGTATTCCATAAATATTTGTTTTAAAAAGGATAAATAGATTCATTTATATAATATTTTTAAGGTTATAGACCTTTCTCTCTGCCTGAGGGAAATATAGTGCCAGTGCTTTAACAGTGATACATCTTGGTGTGGGACTATAATTTTTCCTCAGATATTTCTCTATTTTTTACATTTTTTATCCTTGTGTTATTTGTGAATATCCCTGTTGAAAGTCATCAAACAGGAAATATTCAGGTCTTTCTTGAATACTCACTGCCTAAAAGTTTCAGAAATGAATTACATAGAGGTTCTCATTCAGTCGTATCATGTGCAATCATATTATGTTCTGTGTTCTCCATTCGATACACTTATAGTTGGCCAGGTGACAGCTGCAGCCACAGGAGAGAGAAGAGTTAGCGTTTGAAAATTTCTCCCTCTGTTTGTTTCCACAGTCCAGAATCCTACTGTTATGCAGTATCTGCTAAGATGTAGGTATGATACAGATAGTATCAAGACTGAAATGAAGTCTGATCTATATAACATCTGCTACACTTGTTGCCAATGTATTTTACCATCTAATGCTCATTTATTTATTTTTTATTCTATAAAGATTGGGCATTTTGAAATAAAACATAGTTACTTATCAATGATTAATAATAAGAACAACTTACTAATGGATGTTGACTGGTGAAACTTCATTGAGTTACTATAATGTTAGCATAAAATCAAATAAATTGCTGTTTTAATAATTTACATAGATGAATCATTTCTGTGGGACTCTGAAGTGCTAGATATATTTTCTAGACTAATGTTTTTATTTTCATGGGCACGTTCATATATGGAGATATGGTCACTTGGAAATTTGAGTTAAACTTTCTCAGTTTGTTTTATAGAATACTGACAGCTCAGGTGCCAAGACCACTCTCTCTCTCTTTTATCCTAAAACTTCACCACATAGCACACAATGACCGAATATAGATGATTTAAGAAGTTAAATTGTCATCCAAAAAAAAAAAATTCTGACTCCTCCTAGATTTTATCATTCCCACAAAGAAATAATTGAAAGAAACATCACCTGCTTTTACTTCTGTACCTCAGAAACTAGGAAAGTGGTTGGGGTCCATCTCGTCACTTACTCTGCTTTGTAGTCTGTCAGTCAGAAAGTCACACCAGTGGTGTTTTCCCTTTTAAGAGATATTTAACTAAACAAAGCAAAAGAAAGGAAGAAAAAAGTAAAAACAAAGTCTCTACTGAGCACTGGAAATACCTGAATAAAGTCACTAACATCAAAGTTAGAGGACAAAATAAATCCTATAATGAGAATCTTTGAAAATCAGAAAGACATCAAAGACTAGAAGAAAGCTTTAATAGTTAAATATACTTAAGTATAAAAATGTTTCTATGAAGTAGAAGATGATATTATAAAATGACCACATATATAAAGTACCAGCTAATGAAAAGAATGAAAAAGAAGAGAATAGATATAAAAAAATGTAAGTGGAAAGGTAGGAAAAAAAAGATGGTGGTATTTCAGTGGGCAATGTACAAAAAAGATGTGAATATTAAGTCTGGAAATATTTTAAAAATAGACAAAACATAACATCAATGACTATTCCAGTAAATATATGGGGGATAGTGAACCATTATTACAAAATTTTCTCAAAATGAAAAATTATAGTTACAAGCTAAGAGTGTCAAGAAAGTGCTCACCCTAGGAAGTGAAAAACCCCTATTTATATTAAACCCATCATTGTAATTATTTAGACTGTAAGGATAAATATTTTCAGAGAGGAACAAAAGACATATCACATTAAAAGAAGAGGAAATGAGAAATTCCTTGATTTTTTTTTTATCTAATGATAATAAATAAAAGAAACGTCTTCAGAATTTTGAGGAGGAAGCATTTCCAAATGGAACATTGGATCTCAATTATCTGTCAATGGAGAGAACAGAATAAAAACATTCAGTCTCATGGGCATTTCAAAAATACTACTTCTCACACCTTTAGCTACTTTAGGAATTTTTTAAAAAATCAGGGCCAAATTAACAAAAAAAGGAAGTCTTAGGCATTTGAAAGGGAATCATAAAGAGGTATCTTGGAACAACAGAGAGGCAGCAGAACTACAGAGCAAACAGCCAGAGGATGGAGATAGAGCACAGCTCCAGAGGATGGAGAAATATCAGGAGATGTCTCAGGATGACAATTTTGGATTAACAAATTGTATTATTATAACCGATAGAAAGAAGCAGAAAAAACTGGAATCAACAAATGTAACATAAATTAAGGCAGTAGTCAAGAATCTACATTTAACCCCAAAAGTATTAATCCAGGCCTTCTAAAGCATCCATTTCTTTCGACCACAAATGCTTTTAGAAATGTATTGAAATATTTGTGTGATATTGACCTGTCTTGATAAATACATAAGGACAGCCTAAGAAAAGTATCAGTAGATAAAATGTGCAAATAAAGATAGCATATTCCCAAATAAATTATTTACAAATTCAGTTTTCACTTTATTAAAAATATGCAGAATAGATTTAGCTTATCTCAGAATCTGCCAATGCAATTTATTATATCAACACTGTATAGAAAAAAGCGGTCTAATAAATCTTGTAGTACAATTAAACTATTTTAACAAAGTAATGGGTAAAAAGTTAATTTAATGGGGAGAAACAATATTCTGCAAAATTCAAAACTCATTATCTGCAACATAATTTATTATATTAACATAGTAATGGATAAAAACTTAATTTGATGGAAGAAATACTATTCAGTAAGATTCAAACTTATTCATAATTGAAAAGAAAAATTTATGTAAAACTAAGTATAAAAGGAAACCTCCTTTATATAACAAAAGTTAGATTACTGCTACTATTTACCACCCTCTTCTCGAAAAGTCATGATAAGACTTTTTTCTTAAAGATGTATTTATGCATACAAGAACTGGGGTACAGGCCAGAGGGCATGGGGGAGTGAGAGGATTCACCAGAGACAGAGTGGGGAGCAGAACAGGCAGATTGACTGAAACACACTGCTGAGGAGAGCAGTGGGTGAGACAGGAGAGGTCTGCTGCACCATGTGGGTCCCCTCCCTGGCCAGTGGCCAGGATGGAATTCATGCTGCGGTGGCTGCATTTTGCTTTATAGTGCCTTGCTTAATCCATTGCACCACCAGGGAGGCCCCAGATGTGTAACTTTTAAGACAAGAAACATGACAAATAGCTTCACAACTATTATGCCATCTGAATTCTTTAATTAAAAGGAAAATGAAATAAAGTATGAGAATTGCAAAAGTATAAAATATTACAATTTGTAAATTAAATATGGGGTATTTTGTATAAAAAGCATGAGCTAATATATGAACAGTTACAATTGAAAGGCAAGAAACTAGTTTTGAAAATTTTAATGAATAGCAATTTTAAATATACTAATATATATAATTCACAAAGTAGTTATTTAGAATAGAATATTAAAAAATATATGCAATAACCTTATGCATAAATTTTCAAAATGCTACTTATGGGCATGGAAGAAATGCTAAATAATTGTGAGGCATACTTAGATACAGTCTTGATGGTATAAAGATATTTTTGCACAAATTATTCAGATAATTCAATTTAATCATAATCTTAACAGGAATTTGTATGGAATTTAACAATTTAATTCTAAACATAATATAGGAAAATTAAAGACCAATTCAAAAGTAAGCTAGGATTTAGTGAAATGGGAACTTGTAGTAGACATTAGTAGATTAAAAAGGAAGAATCACACTTTGGAGACAATTTTTTCTTTTGTTTACAATACTGTATATGAGTAGGGGAATAGGTACACACCACCTCACATATTTAAAATTAAATGAATCAACTAAATTTACCATATAACATTTAAATCCTCCCCCCCTTGTTTCCTTCCAACCTCCTTCCTTCTCTAGTAAGTAGCCCCAGTTATATAGTTATAATTCTAGGGTTTGTTTTGGTTTAGATTTTTTCTTTTCCTTTGTTTTGTTTCTTATATTTCACATGCATGAAGTCGTCCAATATTTACCTTTCTCCTTTTGACTTATTTTACATGGCGTAATACCCTCCAGTTCCATGCATGGTGTTACAAATGACAAGAAGTCATCTTTTTCTTATAGCTGGTTAGTATTCCATCCTGAAAAATACTATATCTTCTTAATCCAGTCTTCTGCTGTGGAGGATTTAGTTTTTTTCACTAACTTGGTTATTGTGAATAGTGCTGCAGTGAACACAGGAGTAAACACATCACTTCAAATTAGTTTTTTTTAATTTTTTTTGGTAGGTACCTCAGAGAGGAATTTGTGGGTTCTTGTGGTGGATTTGTTTTTAATATTTGAGGAATTATCATGCTGTTTTCATTAGGAGCAGGACCAGTCTACATTCACACCAACAGTGTACCAAGGTTCCTTTTTCTGCCACATCCTTGCCAGCATTTATTGTTTCTTGTGTTTTTATTATTGGTTATTTGGAGAAAATTCTTGTGGTGTCAAGTCAATGTGTAGGTAAACAGAAATGGCACCTCCAAACATAGCACAGAGTGTCATCTAGCAATCACAAGGAGACTATGATGTAATTGTAGAATTGTTTGAAATCACATACAGTTGATCAGTACTACAAGAAGAGCAATGATTTATTATATGATATAGTAATAGGGTATAAAATCACAGTGGCTTAAATAATAAATATCAAATACATTCTATTGGAATAAATAGAAAAGATCTAGGGCGATATATAGAATATGATAGATTTAATGGCATGCAAAACAATAATAAATATTTTTTGTGGCTATACACAAATGTATTTTACTATGAAAACATTGATTGCAGAGACACATATCACTTTGATAACAGTGGTTACCTCTAGGGAGGGAAATAGTATTTGGATTTGAAGGAAATATGAAAGCATCTTAAAAATATCCATCATGTTTGACTTCAAAGCATTTTTGAAGGAATTTGTTGATTTTTGTGGTGTCTTTATAATATTATGTGTCATTTTTTGAGTAACTAGAAATTAAAATTAAATTAATATATCTAAATTATTAACTTTCCAGGTGGCATTTAAAACTAAAAGAGAATATTAGTTTTGTTGAATTACAGTCCATTTTATTGAATTAGTATTTAAACAGAAAGTAGCTAAATATTACCAGATGGTGAAGATTTACACATGAGGTCTTTATCCACAGACATCAAAGAGGGGACTTTCAGGTAATTGTATAGGTGGCTTGCTCTTTGCAATGTTAAGAAAATAACAAACAGATGCTTCATCAACTCATGTACTTCATATATTTTTCATCTGTAATTTTTGGGTGCAACACTCAGCATTCCAAATAAATGAAGAGAACCAGGTGTGAAGAAATGTACCAAATGTAGAGTTTCCGTGTATATCTTTCATCTCAGACAGATGGCTGTCATTCCTTAGAAAATTTATTGCACCCAGTTTAAATTGCATGGTGATTTTTATGTGCTTGGCATCTCGATGGGATCACCAGAGAGTTGACTTCAGATCTTAAAAACAAAACTGAGTTTTCTGGAGTTAATAGCAGTAACTCCATTCACAACTTTTTTTTTTTTTTTGTCCTTGACATAATCCCATGAATACTAAGAGTTTTCCAATTGTAAAATACATTTACTTTATGATTGAAAAAAGATAAAATGCACTAGAAATATACAACAGTTTATCAGTGTTTGGGAACTTAACAAATGCAAAGGAAATAAATGATAGACATATATTATTGAGGATATCTTATATGGAAAACTGGACATATGAGTGTGTGAGGCACCGCCAGACATTTCTGAAGAGGCACAGCAAAGATGTATCCAATCATTGCTGTAGGCTACTGGAGATTAACTTTTTAAAATGATGCTTTACATTTTTCAATCATTTGATGTGTAAAAATTCTAATAATATACCACAGCTAGAGGCCACAACTGATTCTTCGATTGATTTAATGTCGTGCTTTATCTTAAAAAATAATTTAAATGAAAATCAGTTGTTATTTTGAAAGAAGGATATTAAAATATGCTTGACTCAGGGAGTTATGAAGTACACTACAGATAATAAACTAGTTCAGCCTCCCACTCTGTCAAAACTATAAAATGAATGCAATGAGCAAAAAAATTGAGAAACATGTGAAATTCAGAAAACATTTCACAATGTAGTACTTTATAAGGCTTAACAGATACCAACTAAAATGAGACTGCCATCAGTTTGATGTGCTTAATTGTGACTAAAATATTAGCAATCACTTTAAGACCCAAGTCAACACCTGCACCCACTGAGGTTTTTTAGAGCTGTTTACATCTCTGGAAGTTGATGTAGATAATTTAAGGTGGGAAAAACTTCCTCTATTCATCTTCATTATGACTCAGATTTTCATCACTTAGCATGCTCCCTCAAGTACTTTCAGTCCCTGCTGTAAATGCTCACAATTTAGATTCAAGGTGTTTTTATTTGTATACAAACACACATTCACAGAGAAAAGAATAGACGAGCAAGAAAAAAATAGGATCCATCTTTAATATCATATATATTCACATATATTGTATGCCATATTTTATTTTTGTTCTATACTGTTAAAAGAAATAGAAGAGGGCATAAAGAAATGGAAAGATATCCCCTGTTCATGGATAGGAAGAATCAACATTATCAAAATGGCCATCCTACCAAAAGCAATTTATAGATTCAACACTATTCCAATAAAAATCTCAATGAAATTCTTTAAGGGATTAGACCAAATATTGATGAAATTCATATGGAGACACCAAAAACCCCGATTAGCCAAAGCTCTACTAAAAAAAGGAGACTACAAAGCAATAGTAATTAAAACAACATGGTACTGGAACAAAGACAGACATACACAGACCAATGGAACTGTATAGAAAGCACAAAAGTAAAACCACACAACTATGGACAACTGATCTTCGATAAAGGAGCAAAGAATCTGCAAGGGACAAAGCTTATTCAATAAATGGTGCTGGCAAAACTGGTCCACCATATGTAAAAAAAAATGAAACTGGACTACTATCTCACACCATGTACTAAAATCAACTAAAATGGATAAAAGACCTAAATGTAAGACCCGAAACTATAAAATATATAGAGAAAAACATAGGTAAAGTGCTGCAAGACTTACACCTCAATAGCACTTTCGAGGTGGCAGTCCCCAAAGCAATAAAAATGAGAGAGAAGATAAACAGGTGGGACGACATCAAGATAAAAAGCTTCTGCACAGCAAAGGAAACATTAACCAGAGCAAAAAGAAACCCAACTACTAGAGTGCAGACTCTCTATAGCTTCTCGGAGAAGGCCCTGCTGACTGTGGGGGCCTTTGCCTTGGTTCAGTCTTCGCTGGTTTTGTTCTAGTCCCAGTGGCTGTGAATGGGACTCCCCTTCCCCCAGCTTGGCCATTTTATATATTTTTTTTATTATTAAAATATTTTAAAATTTACATATACTTGCCATTAATTGTAATCCCCATGTATTCCCCATCACCATCTCACCAGTGCACCATCA
>JAGFMF010011781.1:870236-901505 GCA_019455555.1 Galemys pyrenaicus | reverse complement strand
GTAGTATTCCATCGTGTCTATGTACCACAGCTTCCCGATCCACTCATCTGTTTTTGGGCATTTAGGTTGTTTCCAGGTCTTCCCTATTGTAAAGAGTGTGAACTCTCTAAACCAAACTTGTCTCTCTGCCCTCTCCTCAGGCTTCCCCAAAGGCTAGAGCTGAAACTCACCAGGCCTTGGAGATGCCTGTATCTGTGCTTCAGGTTTTGTAGTGAGATAGTCTCCATAGCTTTCCAGAAGTGGGGTTTATGAAGGCTCTTTCTGCTGTTCAAGGTGTGCTGGATTTGTAGTTGGGGGAGGGAGGAGAAGGACAGGGTAGCAAGGTTATGAAGCTTTTCTCTGTATTTGCTCCCCTTCCATGAGTCCCTCCTTTCTGTGTAGGCTGTCCGTACAGTCCAATTTGTTTTCCATGTCCCGGTTCTTGCAGAGACCGGCTGTATAGTCTCCCTACCATCCACTTCTTCTAGGAGCTTTCTATCCTAGCATCTCTTCGCTGCCATCGGAGGAAAAAAATTCCTCCGAAGCTATAATTTTTTTTAAAAGAGAACATTGAAATGTATCCACTTAATCCACTATATTTCCAGAAATGAGATATATTTGCCACCCATTCAACACTTTCTCTTGTAAACCCTGTAAGTGAGACAAAACTCACTTGGTTTCTCACTCTTCAGTAGCAACCTCCTCCCATGGAAATCCCTTATTATAGGTATCTTAGTTATCCATCCAAAACTGGCAAAGATCCCAGGGAACAAGCAACTATATCAGCTGACATCTTCCTGGCTTCCTTCCTATAGAATCTTAATTCTTCATTCCCATTGTTTTGGCCATCCTATGGTAACTTTTTATTTTATATAGATTACTAGTTTTTCTGGATAGTTGATCAGTTATAAGCAACTCAGTGGCATTGAGAAGTGGAAATTGATTTATCTAAACTTAATGGGAATTGATATTACTATATTTTCAAATGCATTTAGCACATATAAGGAATGTTTGTTTTTGAAAAACTATAATAAAAATATAAATTGTATTTAAAAATATAAAATAGGACCACAACTCTTCAGCTTCTGTGAGGAGAGAAAGGTAATAAATCTGTGACATGCTCTTTATTTATGTGGTGGATACCTCCCCATCCCAATTAGCTATGGGTTTAGAGAACTATAAATTTCAACTGCAAACACACTTCTTGAAAGAAGAGACTTTGGGAATTGTGATTTTATTTTATCCTTTGTCCTTGACTTCATGTATATGCTTTGTATCACTTGCTACAAAAAAAGCAAAAGAAAACAAATGAAAAGAAAACTTTCCATTCTTAAATATCTGGGAGAAATGGGTATGGCTAAATTCTAGTAAGAACATTTATAAAGGCAGGCTACCTAGCATTTTGGCCCACAGTTTTCCTGAACCCTCTACTAACAACATTATGTCGATATTAATCTTATGATAAGTAGAAATATTTTTGTGAATTTAGGAAAAAGCTATAAGATGTCTGCTCTCAGTATTATAATTCAACACTGTTATAGATTTCCCAGTTAGTAAGACAAGGAACAAAATGAAGCATTATGAATTGGAAAGGAGGAGTGAACTTCCATTGATTCTGGATGTTTTGATTGACTAACAATCAATTGCAAAAATATTAAAAGAAATGAAATTATAATGATAGACTAGCAGCATGAAAAAACCCAATCACTTTTCTACATGAGTAATTAGAAAATGCAATGAAAATAAATTCTACCACCAGAAATTAGGCCAAGGTCTAAAATACATCTTGGAATAAAATTGATCAGAGTAAGAAATTATTGTTTTTCTGTGGAAAGATTCAAGATTACAGTTAGCAGTAATCAGTATATTAAATCAGTATATTAAATTCAGTATATTAAATCCACTCTCATACTGCCAATAGTTTTCTTTTCTGTGGATTTTTCATAGTATATTAAATCCACTCTCATACTGCCAATAGTTTTCTTTTCTGTGGATTTTTCATAGTCCTTAAAATCTTCTTTGTTTTTCCTTAAAGTTTGCATTAATGTTTAAATAGATTATATTTCTTACTTGAGCTCTCAATTACTTTTGCTTATTTAATCATACTTATCATGATTTTCAATATTTTATATCAATATAAATTTTTGTAGTTCCTTATATGTCTGAGTCTGCAATTAGCATTTTGTATTTTATAAATATTCTTCTGTTGACATTTTTTGGTATGTGTGTACATTTAATTTTTATATGTCTGTGGTTCTTCATTGAATTGTGTTTGAGAGAAGATTTGACTTTAATTTTGTCACCTGGTCCACTTTAAATTTTGGGTGATATAAACTCTGGTCTTCAGTCCACGTTATGCCTGAACCATTATCATACAGCCTAAGAGAAATTTTGATGAATTGTAGTTAGAGCTAAGGCAGACACAGTTGGATTTTCTGCCCTGATGTTTTGTTTGTTTGTTTTCTCCTTTCATGAACTTTAACCCTGTATTGGAGACTCAGATTCAATATCTCTCCATGTGTGGGTAGAAGATTTTGTAAGATTCTCCATGTTGAGGGGCATTCCTCATAAGAGTGGTCACTGAATCAAAGTTACAGGACCTATTATTAGAAAGTGTCCTGTTCACCAAAATTTATTTACAAATATTCAAATTTTGGATATAATCTTGACCCAGAAGATAACCATTATTTCAAACCCATCTCTATTTAATGTCTATACTTATAATAATGTATGCATTACTTATTTGTCTTTTTTGATGATTTGTTATAGCAGATTTTCAGGATATTTTTAATCTGCATAATTGAGTTTTATATTAGAGATCTGGTAAAACTAGGGAAGTTAAAATGTCTCCCATACTCTGCTTGAAATTAAATAATAGGTATTTCGATTTTCTATGTATTTGTATTTACAAAATATTGCCCATAATGGCTACCTTTATAAAGCTAGACTATGTCACATTTCTTTATAGAATTGATAATTGCTTGTTCTTTTCTAATATACATTTCATAATTTATTTATTTTCTCTATTCTTCCTCTCTCCCATAGCCCTAGTACCCAAAGTGGGGCTTAACACATTTTCATAGGACTGGGCTCTGCCTAAAGAGAAAAATTGGTGAGGACTGTTTTGAAGGCATCAACTTTATTCCCATGTTTTACATTCCCTTTATTCAAATTAAACTTTCTTACCTACAAAATTATTGTAGGTAATTTACTGTATACACCCCACCCCCCTAATTCCAGTTCTGTATCAGTCTCCTTATCCTCACTTTGCTAGAACAAAGGTGCTGGAGACCAGCTCCAGCAATGGCCAGGGTCCTTCACAGGAAGATAGCATCGGTGTCTGCAGATGAAGGGAATAGGTGATGGGAATGAGAAAATACAGACACTCCTTTTAGAGTGCAAGTATCTTCTGCTGATAGCCTCAGCAGGTCTTTATTTATACATTACAAGCAAGCAGTGAGATTACATCAACATTTGCTTAGAGCAGAAAAGTAATAATCATTACATTTTTCTTAAGAACAATCCAGGGTCTTATGACCTTTAGCCAAGATTCATGATCTATACAATTTCAAAGTATAAAACAATCATGTTTCTATTAGTACCCTAGTTTTATGGTTATTTATCAATGTCATAGCAACTTTGCATAACCACAACTAATAATTTTACTTTTATTTAAAGTACTGATTTTAAGGTTTAGGATCAAACTAAAGTCAGTACCTAAAAAACTACAGACCCCCAATAAAAGGGAAATACTAAAATTAAAACTTAAATCATATCTAAGTCCTATTTAATCTTAAAGGAATCACTAACCTCATTATGACCCAAACCAAAAACTGATTAGTAATGTTTTATGTTACTTAGGAGTTTTTCTATGTATGATTATGTTTTAAGTAAAACAATAGCATGGAAAAAGGGAGAAGCATAAACAGGGCTTATGCGCTCATTTATCACCAAGGAAATGTAGAGCCTTTTATATTGGGCCAAGCCACAGAAGTCACTCCTCAGTTTCCAGGGCGCACTTCCCATAATAGATGTTTAGGTCTGGGAAACTACTTAATAACTAACTTCTGAGTTACTATTATTAAACAATTATTTTTTTGATATGACTCTTACTGTTTAATTCTTTGATATTGGTGGTCTTACAATATTGACCTTAGAGATCTTTATATTTTAATTGTCAATCAGTAATTTATCTTTCCAATCAGTAATTCATCATCAAAATGCTTAGCAACTAATTATTTTGTTTAGCAGGACAGCCAATTTTATAACCACCCCCCCATAGGCTGAATTTCCAGTTAGCAATTAATCATGCCTTTTACAGAATGGTAACTGTAAGGTCAGCCAAAACAATGGAGACCTGGCAGGGGCCAGCTTGTGGAGCATCTTGCCATCTCAGGAGTGTCCCTCACACCCGGACCATTGTCAGACAATATGAGTAGCATGGCTCATACCACAAAGGGGTCTTCTTTTTGTGAATTGATTTCCATCCATCTTCAAAACTATACTTGGTCTCTCATCTTACAGGAGTGGCAAACCAACTGTGTAACTGAAACCTATATTTGAAATAATTCTCATCAAATTGTGATAACTCATTCAGAGAAAAAATAGTGACATAACAATAACTTCAAGATGATAAATTATAAAACTTCATCTTACCACAGTTTTGCATTTTCTGTAAGTTAAATATTTCCTAGGCTAGAAGTTAAATAGTTAAATATTTCATAAAGAAACAATACGTCTGTTTCAGAGGCAATAGGATACTACACATTCCAGAAAGAGTCATGACAAATTCTCAAACTCACCTCCAAATTAATTATGGGAAAGAGCTAAGAAATGGGCTCTGTTGGCCAGAATGGGCTCAGTCAGCCCTTTGTATGTCCATCTGTGCCTCATTTCCCAAAACTGTGGACCAAAAAAAGACTTTAGATTGATCATAACTACAGTGTCAGAAATGAAAGCAAAAACAAAAACAAAAACACAACTACCTAGATTGAGAGAAATGGAGAGGAAAGCTGGTTTGACAGACTCGGACTAGTCCAGATCATTTATAATTTCCCCTTATGCTTTTTAATTATAATAAATACAAAAGATAAAGGATTTTATTTGTTTTGAATCTGACTGTGGGGCTTTAGAAGGATTTGAATTCCTGTTTGGAGTAAGCTATAAAAAATGTTTTTATTTATATTTAAATGCCCCCTTCATTATGCTTCTGGTGAGAAACGGTCAACCCTCTTAGTCACTGTGGGGTTTCATAACACATTTTTTCAATATCATAAGTATGTTGAGTGGGAATCAGAAGAAATAAAACAGGATTTCCTAGTTACTTTTACTTCCTCATCAGAATTTTAATGCCAAATTTTTGCATTATGCAATAGCTTTCTTGTTTCCTTAATCCCTTAACTCAGCGACTGGTAAACTTTTTCTATAAAGGGCCAGATAGTAGATATTTTACGTTTTTTGTGTTATGTGGTTTCATATGTTGCAACTATTCAACTCTCTTATAGTGCTGATGCAAACATAAACAAAACATTAACCAATAGACACTGTTGATTTCCTTTAAGACTTTCTTTACAAAAAGATATTGGATGAGAATGACCAATGGGTTCTAGTTGTTTGACTCCTGCCTCAGAAGCAACACTCTCTCAGTGTAGAGTTTGAAAAGCTTGTGAAGGGAGATATAGCAGATTTTCTTATTTTGGACAAATGACACTAATAAGGAATACCAGAAAGGACACTAGGTTTTGGTCAGGGGCTGAAAGGAAAGCAGTGGTTCTACCATACACAAAAGAAAACATTCAAAAAGGCAAAATATAGTAACAGAATCACATAGAATCTGTTGTGTGGAGTATAAAAGTTAAATATCCAGGTCACACATGTATCACAGACATGACAATGGGTAGCAATTAAAGGAGGAGATTTAAGCAGTCTCCAAAGTGAGGTTATACAGAAGGAAAGTTCTTAGTACTGAAGAAAAATAATTAAATTAGCTAGGTAACCCTTATGTGAAACAGGTAGAGTTACAATGTCTAACATTTGTAAATCTCCTTGAGGAATGGGGAGGAAACTATTTTAAAGAAGTTCTGCCTTATTGTGTTCAGGACAAACTCAGTACTAGTTCAACACTCTGCTATGTATCTTCATGGTACCTTTATCGCACTCTACATTCTATCCTGACTACATTCTATCTCAAACTTATAGCTTAGCCCATATAAATGTCTGGCGTTTATCTTACTCTTCTTTTTTCTCTCTAGCATCAGTTTGATGGACACATTTATCTTCTGATCTAATGGCTGCTGATCATTTGGATGAGTAAGCTGGAAAAAAGTAAATAATGAAAAATGTTCGAATGAATTATATTTACTTTAGAGGGTCTTGTAACAAATGTTTGGCACTTTTTTTCTTTTATTAGTGGGTATTGTCCTGGCAATGTTGTAATTTGATTTCATAATAAAACTGATACATCTATGTTTAAGAAGTATGTTTTGAGGACAAAGATAGGAATTTTGACGTTCCTTTTGTTAATTACAGTTGTTTCATGCTTCCCGAAGGCTTGGATCCCACACGAAGAATACAATTGCCCATAGACTTTTCCAAAGGAACTTCTAAAGTACATTATTGAGTCAGTAGTCTATTCCATTTTGCCTATTTTTGTATTCAGTTAATTTCCCAGCAGTTTTATTTCCACAGTTTTACTCCAGAAATCCATAATATGAGAGCTATGCACTCGTAAGAGTTTGAAAGCTTATCTGGTAGAGTACAGGAAGGAGATTCTAGAATTCCTGTTAAAATTTATTTTTATATGACAATAAGGGAGACATTAGGTTACAAATTGGAAAATACTTATATATTTACATTCATAATATAAGATGCATAATTTATGTACGTAAATGGATATAATAACATATTTATCTAGATACATTTGATACTTGATAGTTTGTAGACTGACACTGGTGCCCTCACTCAGCTTCTTACTTAGGTGTTCCTGTGTTATATAGAATGCCCATGATATCTTGAAGGAAAAGCAAGATTCCAAAATGTATAGTGGATAAAATTATGCAAATGGAGTAAAAATTTCAACATAATAGTCATATAAATTATTTCAATTATCAATCCATATAAATTAGTAAATGCATGGGTAATAGCATTTGTTCTATGCCTTTAAGGAAGAAATATTAGAGAAGAAATAAGAACATATCAGAAAAGATCCTCAACAGTTAATTGTTTCTTTGACAGATACAATGATTTGTGGAACACTTTTGTGTGTGACTATGGATAGAGCCGCTGACTTGGCTAGAATTAAAAATAAGTCAGAATTTCAAGATGGAGTTTATGCTTCCATTTGTTTTTTCTACTCCATTCTGCCCTTTACTCCTCCCAGAGTGAGCTAATTTCTCAAAGCTCACTGATAGTCCTGCCACGCTCCTCCTCATCTCGTGCACTGGTTGCTCAGAATATACATAAACTCAAGAATCACATCAGACTCAGTACTTTGTGCCCTATTTATATATTTTGGTTTTATCTTCTACTTTCTTTACTAGCCTCACTATAGCTAGCCTCTTATCACATTAGGCTGCATAAGTATTTCTAAATAACATTATCTAGAAATTCATGATATGCATTCCTTTTCTATATCTAAAATATTTTATAATTTCCAAGTAATCTCAAATGGTACCATCTTCATAAATCTTTTCCAGTTTTCCCAAATTAAATTTGATATATTTTTCTTTCATAGTTTCATTCTGTGCAGTTGTCTTAAATTTTCTTTTGAAAGAAGAAATTTTGTCTTATTTGGCTTTGCTCCATGATAGGGCTCTGTTGAAATGAACACCTTCCTCTTTCTCCAAACCCAGTTGAAGGTTCATTTCTTACCTACCGTCCATCCCTGAATATTTGTTCTGAGTCCTATCACTGAATGACGATAGCCCTTTAACATTAAAAAAAAAAAGTATTTTTTAAAGGTTAAAGTCATGGTTAATTTAATTGGATTATGGCCTCTATGAAGATAAGAATGCTCTTGATTCAAACCTGATAAATACTATAACACGGAGCAGTATATGATGTTTAGTAGGTGTCTACTAACACACAGTTTCTTATAACTTATATAAGAAAGTTATAAGTTATAATAATTTGTTTCTTATAAGTTTCTTATAAGAATTTATTTCATGAATTTATTTCATAATTCATTTGGACCAAATATATTCTTCTTTGTCATAATATACTTTTCAAAGATGAGCTATTAATTATGTTCTATTTTACATGGGTACTCTCAATCTCCTTTTCTTGAATTTGGGTGGGCTAGTGACTTGCTTATAAACAACATATTGCCATGGAAATCATACTGGGTAACTTCAATCTTGTTTAGAAAAGACCATACAACTTAACTGATTTGCTTGTTGGTACATATGTATTGGGTTCTGAGCCACCACTTTAGAAATCTGACAACCCTGAGACCACTATGCTCTAATGAAGAGAAAGCACATGCAGAAGCCACATGTAGGCTTAGTTTTTGCTTATTCTCACCCCGAGTTACAGTTATATGAGTGAATGAAAATTCAATTTTTATTCTCATGCTGCTGAGTAAACCCAAGTTTCCCATATGTCCCACTTTGGGCTCTAGATATTGTGGAACAGAGGCAAATCATTTCTGCTTTGCTCTTTCTAATTTACTGAACCAATGAAACTGAGCATCGTCAGAGTTTACTGTTAAGTTTGGAATAGTTTGTCACATAGCAGTATTACCTAGGGTAACTTTTTAAAAAGATTTATTTATTTATGCTTACAAGGACTGGAGTACAGTCCAGACAGAGTGGGGAACAGAACAGGCAGAGCAACTGAAACACACTGCTGAGGGGAGCAGCGGGTGAGGTAACAGAGGTCTGCTGCACCATATGGGTCACTCCATGGCCAAGGGTTGAACTCCTGCTGCAGTGTCTGCAGATGTTTCACAGTGCAGTGCTTTAACCCCTTGCACCACCAGGGAGACCACCTAGGATAACTTCTTAATTTGGGGGAGAATATCTTTTATGTGAACAAATGTGTTAGAAAATCTACAGTTTTGTTTCCACACATCTCCTAAATAAGCATGTAAGGTTTCACAACTTTCCATATTCCCCCCAAACTGGGGAAATCTTATTACCATCTTGGCTTTTTAATACTATTTGGCAACTTTCTGTTAAAATCATATATTTGTTTCTTGTAGTTTCCTAAAGCAGTAATTTGTAAGGAAAAACAAAATGGGAATACAGAAGAAATTTTGAATAATAATAATAATAAAAAGAAAGAGTAAGATCCTTTTATTATCCCTCTGCAATCATAACTGTAGAGTCTTTTATATCCTAATATATGTTTGGGAGGTCAGTCACCTTAAATACATAGACATAGTTTCCTTGATTTTAAGTATAATAAAGTTCCCCTAAAATTAAGCAAACTTGACTTCTGTTCACTGACACAGAGATTTAAATAGAAGTCAACATATTTTCCCAGAAATTCTTAACCCACTTTTGGATACTCATCAACATCCCTCAAAACAGAGAGAAGATGAACACTGACTTTTCTTAAAAAGTGTTATCGTCAACGGTCTTGTTGGTTCCTTTTAGTCAACAACTTTATGTGGTTGCTTTATCATGGAATTCCCCCCAAATTGCATGGAATTTAGGATGAAGAAAGCTGCCCTCACTTTGGTATCTAGTATGATTAAGTCATTAGTAAACATGACTATCCTCTGAGTACAATTATTTCATTCCAGTTCTTGTTTATTAAGTGAGACCAAAACTTCTATAAATTCATTTGAAAATATGCTGAGGCCTTGATAAACCACTTTTTCCTGGGAGAGCAGGGTGCTGTGCTCAGATTACTTGGCTTCTTTGTTATGACTGTTATTGGCTGTCTCTCTCTGATTCATGTAATTTATGAAATTTCTCATATTCATGCCTTTCAGATTTACAATAGAAATAATTTGATCTATGCATCCCCCTGTCTTAATATCAGTCTCCATACATTAAGCTAACCTTAAATTTGATTTTTGATGTGGCTGGCACAAATACACTGTGATGGTCATGCCAGGGAGGAAGGAGCTAAATATTGCTGTCATTTTTAGGATGAATGTTGGCTTGATTCATTGTCAAGAAAATGAGTTGAACTATTACATATAAGAGACCAAATTTTCTAAAGGCATTTATGTAAATTCACCAAAAATCTGTTCAAGGTCTCAAAGAGAATATGACAGTCCTCTTTTTTACTAAAGTAAAAGGTCATTTTATTGGTATGCATTTGAGGAACAGAATTGCTGTAAATTAAATTGCATTAAATTTACTCCAAATCAAAAATGTAACCAAATCTATAGATGCTTCTTATCTGTTTAATTTGTTCTCAAAAATCATTCCGTCTCTAAATATTGACTTAATTCTTCTTAAAATGCCAGATCTCCATGCCCAACATAGCACCATTTGTACAGTATCATCAGATTTCCTCATCAAGCCTGATATGATGCCAGTGTTTTTAACACAGTGATCCAGAGTTGTCTATGGAATACTCAGGGTTGGTTGATGGCTTGATTTGTCATCCTTGTTTATTGGAATCACTAATTGGTGTTTCATAGAGAAACGATATACCTAGTTGAGAACAACTGAAATCAGTGTCTAGAATACAAGTAGATTTTAAAAATGGTTAGCTTGATATTTGACATTTATATATCTATAAATGTGTAGACTAGATAATTATACACTTACATGTATATTAAATCATAAATAAAAATCATAACAATGTTTAGGTTTTATATAGTATAGTGATGAAACTTTTTTTCACGGGGAAATCAGGGTCATAGTTGTGATCTAATCTCAGTTGAAATTTCTTTTCCAATCATTTTTGGTCTAGATGAGCCACTGATCCTTTTCCATTTTCAGGCCAGCCCATGCAACATTCCAGTTCATAAAAAATTACTTCATACTGGTCATTCTTCCAGTTATTCCCTGTGTTATAGTGAGGTTCTAACTGTAGTTTATTCTAAGCCACTTTGTGTTCAGTTTCTCAAAGTTATATAAGTTTTATCTACAGAGCACCATTTACTAGCACCATATACCAAAATCTGGCATCTTAACACACATTGATTAACTCACACAGCTTCTGTGGGTGAGGAATCTGGAAGTTGCTTAGCTGATGGTTCTGACTCAAGGTATTTTCTGAGGGTACAGTCAGCCTGTGGTCTCTCATAAGGATATTCACTTCTTGCTTCTCCCAGAAGGAGTGATGGACATCTGTTTAATAAGCCCTCAGGGTGATTCTGATGCATGCTAACTTTGAGAACCACTGATCTAAGGGATTACTTTAAAGATACATACTAATTAAAAATTATGACATAATTTTCTAGTGAGGAAAATTACTCTTCCCTTGATACTACAGTTCTTCTGGAAATGTTTATATTCTTTAGTTGCTGTAGGGCAACTAAATAAAAGATGCTCTTCCCTACCCTCAACTTTGTTTTACTGTTGGATGTTATACAAATCCTTGAGAATGCAGGATTTCAGGGACTGTACACTTACTCTCACAAATGCATTGCACCATTTATTCCAGAATCTCCTCTAAGCAACAGTGGAAGGACTTTGTTTATTTGACTTTTGAACCTACAAAAATACTTCTCTTTCTCAATTACAGAACCTCTTAACTCTCCCTTCCATTGCTTCATTATTTCCAACTCCTTTCTGCAAACCAGTTGGAGCTTAGTAGCCTTTAAACTCTCTGCTTAATACTTTTGCTCTGTACCAGTTTAAACCCCAAATGTAGGTGGGTTACACCATAATTAAAAGTGCTTCAACAAACAGCATGGGCACTGACTTACTCAGATACTAGCAAGGGCAGAGGAAGTGTTTTAGAATATAGTTTCGTTCACCCACACGTAGAGGAAAATTCTCAAAAAAGAATTTTCTCTATGGAACTTCCATCTTGCTATGACAAAGTTTTGGGCTATGTTACTTTGGGAACAAAAAGTTTTTAAATTTAAACCATTCTCAGTGCAATGTTCCTCTTAATGATAAACGGGCATGTTTCAAACTGGGAGGTTAAAAGGTGAGAAAAGGCTAAACTAAAACCATTCTCACAGTACAGTATTTCACTTAATGATAAATGGCACTGTTTCAACTTGGGAGGATGAAAGATTTTACATTTGCTTTGAAGCAGTGAAATAGCCCAGCACTGACTGCTACTGATATAGATGTGTCTAAGAAAGTGAGGGTAAATGACTGAGTACAAGCTACTTTACACTTAGAAAATGTCATTATTTTTTTTCCTATCCTCTGAGAAATATATTTTGCAGTACCTAGAAAATCACTTTCCTTTTACTTTTCATAGAAGAAAACTTGAGCCAAAATAGAGAAAGATTAAAAATGTTAATCATCCTCTTAATTTTTTCAGGGAAAATTTTGGAAAAATGAAGAGTCACCTGAAATCATCAGATTTCTATTTCCAAAACCTTTGGCTATTGAGTGTTTAAAATTTGAAACATAATTCAAAATACCTTTACTCCATTTTACTTAAACATTGTCCAAAAGAAGAAAAAAAATTTACAAATTTGTGAATCAGATTCTTGTGTCTGTGGAGGAGATTAAATATATAACTGGCTTGCTTTTAGGTGAAAAAAAAGGGGCAAGCACAAAAAAAGGTCATGACCTGTTATTTGAATATATTCCAGTTATAATATGTCTACCCTCACAGATGGATTTTCATTCATAGGTGGCTCATATGAGGAACATTTTCCTACTTCCAAATAACTGTCCACAACTAGCTTTCTTTGCTTGCGTATAACTGACATTATTAGAGAGTGAACAGAGCATGTAGAATCAGTTGTTCTAAAGGATGTTACCATTTAAAATGACAATATGAATTATTCTAAATAAAGAAATAGGGTGAGCTAGCATCCCTATAAACCTTTTGCATGAACAAATACAATGTCTTTCTTCTTAGATTACCTATCATTTATTTTCATCTATCTTTTATTTTTACCATAGTTTAAGAAATATCTTATCACCCAAATCTCTCTCCTGTTTCCCTGGTTTTCTATTACTTCCAGGACATCTTGACATCCTGCTGCAATCTTCACTTAGACTTTTAAAAATCAACCATTTTCCCTTTCCTACTGCAACTGTGCAAACTAAGAAGAAAAAAAAAAGAAAAAGGGTAAGGAAACTTATGTTGCTTTATGACCCATGATCGTCAATTTGCAATCATGATGTAATCCCCACAGTACTGTTACAGAGGCCAGCCCTCCTTTTTCTGACAGAAACCCTGCCTGACTTCCAAATTGGGTTGTTACTTCATTGCTTCTGCTGTTATGTTCCTTCCTGTGGTGCCGATGGCTGTCCAAATCAGACTTGGCCTTGCTATGCCGTTTCATATAGTACCATAGCCTATTCACCGAGCTCAGTGAGTTCTTTCAAATCTAACGTTAACCTTCCCAGTCCAAGCAGGCTCCAGATATTATATTCATAGTATCTCTTCACTATTCTAGAAAAAAATCATTCTTAATTTATTTTGTATTGTCATGTGGGTGGATACTGTGTTTAATGTAATTATATTGTCAATCTCATATAGTTCAATGATAGCACATACTTTACAGTATTACAGTACAATGGAAACAACTTTTTAAAAAAGATTTATTTATTTATGAATACAAGAGCTAAGGTGTATGCCAGAAGTGTGGAGTGATGAGAGAATTCATCATAGACAGAGTGGGGTGCAGAACAGAACAGCATATCTACTGAAATATGCTGCTGAGGGGAGAAGTGGGCAAGATAGGAGAGGTCTGCTGTGCCATGTGGAACAGCTCCCTGACCAGGGATCGAACTAGTGCTGCAGTGGATGCCAGTTACCTGACAGTGCTGAGACTTAACCCATTGTGATACCAGGGAGGATCAACATAACTTTTATATACACTATAAAGCCTATAAGTTTGTGTCTCATTTTACTGCAATATTTGCATTATTATGCAATTTCTAACTAAATCCATAATTATATGTGAGGTGTTCCTGCATGCCAACATCTAATAGATATAGCAGGTGAGAAGAAAGTATCACAAAACATTGAAAAATAAAGTAAAACAAAAAAAATGCTTCCCCTGCCTCTCACCAAATAGAGGAAAAACAAGAGTGATGCTATTATCCTGATCTTGTAGTGAAGGTAATTCTTTTAGAGGAAGTGTCAAAATATATCAAGTAATGCTAAGGTTTTTCAATAAGATATGAACAGGCATTTGCTTACTGATTTCATTGTGTTGGCATGGAAATATTTATAGAGAGGTTGTAGAAGTAATAGGATGCATTGGAATGGACTCCAGAAAATGGGCAGAAAGGAAGTACAAACAATAATATTCTATATTCTAAAACAGAAAAGCCTATGCAAAATTCTAACGATCTGGAAAATAAACACTTGTTGACAAGTAAATATCTGTACATATCTTAAAAGTAAAAAGAGAAAGCAAAAAAGAAAACAAAGCATCTGGACAATTTAGAATTACCAGTATAGAGTGCAAAGATGTGTTCAGTGGTAGTAATGGAGCATTAAAGCTTACGCTAGACACCTGAAGGGAAAAATTCTACACTGTCAACAAATAAAAAGGGATGTAGGAAAAAGGTACATATTTATTAAATAAATAAATAAAAATAAAACGTGTTAGAAAAGGAAACAGTTCAAATTATGTCAGAAATATATTCAACAGGAAGCTGAAGAAAGCACAAACAACACTGGTTTACATCAGCAGAGGATTTTGATCTCAGAAAATATGTTGTTAGGATTTGGCTACACGGATCTTTTGACAAACGAGTGATGTCATCTATGTACTTGAGTACTTGCTGTTTATTTTTTTCTTTGTCATCCTTAACATTTGGTGTCTTAAGATCGCTTGCTGTGATATTTCCAGTTTTTAGATCTATGTTCATGGTGGGAATAAGGGAGTAGGATTGGTAGAAAAGTGCTGACAAGTTAAAGCAGTAACTCTATGTGCTGGATAATTGAAGTTGAGTATTTTGTCTTTATAATAGCTACAATAAATGAAGCAAGGGGCAAGTAGTGAATAGCTTGAGTAACTAATCCAGGGTTTGTACAATCAAACACGTCTTTGACTCAAAGAATTAATAAATCAAAATAAAGAAAAAAGAAATTGAAAGAATAATAGGATAAGGAAAATCATACAAAATAATATAAAATTAAGAATTACTTTTAAAAGAAATCATTAGAAATCATACCACAGTTGTGCTCAATTTAAAACAAAAGAGGTAGTTAACATTTTAAATATAAAAAGGAAAATAGGATCAATAGAAATGTATGTGAAATATACTAAAGAATTCAATGTGCAATTTCAAATCTTTCAATTATTTTTCTAATTTCTTATTTTGGTAAAATGCACATGACTTGAAATTTACAAGTTTAACCATTTTAAGTGTCAAGTTAAGTGACATTAACTTCATAATGTTGTAAAGCTATCATGCCCATCCATCTCTAGAATTCTTTAATCTTGTAAAATTCAAAGTCTTTATTAAGCAATTACTCCCCATTCACACAGTCCCTGTCTCCTGGTAACCACCATTCTAATTTATGTCTCTATAATTTTGATTCTTATAAGTATCTATATCAGGGTCTTCATAAAGTATTTTTTCTTTTTGTGACTGACATTTAACTTAGCATAATATCCTCGATTCATTGATATTGTAACATATGTTAGAACTTCCTTTCTTTTTAATGCTAAATCAATTTCATTGTATGTGTATGCCACATTTTATCTATTTGTCCTGTCAATGGAGGGTTGCTTCCATATTTTGCTGTGAATTATGCTGCTGTAAACAAGGTTCTGCTAGAATCCTTTCCATACTTTCTGCTTATATTAATTTATAGCTATTTATATAATTTGAGGTGTGGAACTTCATGTTTCCATATATGCCTATGCCTCCCCTACCCTTCACAAAAACTCCAATGGAAAGGATGTCCATTCCCTTCCTTTCCCTGTTTTCCACTCACATCCCCACCCTGTTCCCTCTGGTAACTAGTATGCTTTTCAGAGTCTAAGAATTATTTCTGCTTTGTTTCACCTGTTTGTTTTCTTTAGTTATTTATATCCCACAAATAAGTGAAACTGTTAACTTGTCTTTCACTTTCTGACTTATTTTACTTGGCATAGTGACCATCAAAATCTATTCATTTTACCAAAAATGTAGTTTGATCTTTTTTAATAGCTGAATGGTTTTCAGTGAATTTCTATTCCATACTTTGTTTGTTTTTTAAAAAATGTATTTATGCATACAAGAACTGGGGTACAGTCCAAAATTGTGGGGGTGGTGTGAGAGAATTCACCAGAGACAGAGTGGGGAGCAGAAGGGTGGATCCATTGCAATGCATTGCTGAGGGGAGGAAAGGGAGGGACAGGAGAAGTCTGCTGCTTCACGTGGGTCACCTCTCTGGCTGGGGATGGAACTTGTGCTGCATTGACTGTGGGCAGCTTCAAAGTGCTGCGGGTTAACTCCTTGTACCACCAGGGAGGCCCCTCTATTCCATAATTTCTTTATGTAATCATCTGTTGTTGGGTATTTAAATTGGTTCCATGGTTTGGCTATTGCAAATAGTGCTGCTTTGAATATAGGCGCATAATCTTTTCATATAAGTGTTTCTTATTCTTGGGTAAAAACCTAGCAGTGGTATCACTGGATCATATGGTATTTGTGTTTTCATTTCTAAAGGACTCGCCATACTACTCTCCTTAGAAGCTGCACCAGATTACATTCCTACAAATAGTAAAGTTGAGAGGAGGGGCAAAAATTGTTTAAAAAATTAAAATGATGAAAATGGACTCAAAGAAAGATAAAAAAAACCTGAATAAGTAATTAACCATGCACAGAGGCATATAAAAGATGGTCAGATATTTGCCTTCTTCCTAACACTAAGCACACTGGTCATTTTCATAACATCTTCAATATAATAAAATCTCTATCTTTATGTTTTTTTCAGAGCACAAGAAACTTCAGATTTTCCAATCTGTGGCCTAGTGAAAAAATATTGATAAAAATAGTGCCACATTATTTAGAAACAGACAAAAAATTATTATTAAATATTTGCAAACTGATTTCATGAATATATTTAACACACACCAAATAAGTAAGGATTCTTTTAAATATGTAATAATGGGTCAAATTTGGAGACTCTATTAATGTAAATTTATTAATATTCTAAAAATAAGATGAGTTCAAGAGGGGAATTATATTTTAAAGATAAGAAAATTAACATATATTTTGGTTCAGATACATGTTCAAAATAGAGGAGAATATACATGGGACAGCTGAGATTGAATTTGTAAGTCTCTGAATTTGAAGAATCATCTTTCATATTAGATAAAAAAAGCTTCAGGTTTCTTGGGTCTCACATGATCCTGGGTTAACCATGCTTTGTCCTAATAAAATAGATGGTTGATTTCTTCAGGATGCAACAGAAAACCTAGTATGAGTTTGTTTCTCTTATCAGAAAGCTAAAACCTTTCTGGGGTTCAGATGAACCCCAGAGCTTCCACAAAAAATTACATGGCATTTGAAGCTTCTCTTATGGCAGATTACCAGAGGAAAGGGGACTGGAGGGTTTAATTAGGAAACAAAACAATGTCTCTAATGGGGGCATTTTTATTTTCCTTTGATTATTGTTAAGCAGTAACTTCACAACATTTCACTCCCTCCTTGATGCAATCAGAAAAGCACAATATATGATGAGGGTGCAAGAGGAAACACTTGCTCTTTATGAATGAGTTCACTCATTTCCAGTCACTTTTGTAGTCTGAATTATTTCCATGATACATCAGCCTCCATAATACAGTCATGAATGCTCATAAGAACTGCTAGTTTGGCAAATGGTTAAGCATAATTCTCTTTACAATGTAATCGTTCATCAGTGAGCCAAAGACAGTTTTATTGTGTTAGATACATAAAATAGCTTATGGTTGGAGGACACTGGAGGGCAAATCTACTAGTTGTGGTGATTAGTCTTGAGTAATGTGCCTCACACATGAGAAAATAAAATAATACGAACATGCAAACAGCTAAATTGATATATGAGTGTTCTGAAGTCAGTGCAGACTTTTCCTTACTTCTCCCTATCATGTCATACTTAAAATATTTTACAGGTATGTGACATGAAAGGAATACCTTATGTCATTGTGTCCCATGTATAGTCCTTGAAAAACTCATCTCTGAACTATATGGTCACAGATCAATTTGGAAGATTCCTTTTGTCACATCTTTGTGATACAATGTTTTTCATCCACGTAGTCTTCAAATTAGGAAGATCAAAGGAAACTTTTCCTATCATTTTTACATCAACAACATTTAATTTTACTGACCCTGCCACCTAAAATAGACTTGATTCGGGTTTGATTATGATTTCATTTCATAATTACTAAATGATGTGAAGCTGGGATTCTCCTTTTGTTTCAGCAAAATCTTCAAGTGTTAATTCAAAGTTGGTCAGGTTGGGTTGGTTTAAGGTGCTCCCACTAAGTGCACTTACAGGGAAGATTGTCTCATAGTTTCTTTCTTTCTTTGTTGTATTTTAAAAGGGCAGGTTACTAAGAAAAGGAGGAAGAAAAAGAGAAGCACTTGCATAGTCACAGGCAGGTGGGAGAACTGCTGCTGTTGCTTTGCAAAGGGCAAAAGTTCATGAAAAATCTCAGTTTCTATCTTTAAGGGAGTGAGAACATCAAAAGTAGGGTCTCTAAACAGAGGAGCTTTTATGTGGGTGGTCAGAAGTTAATGCCTAGGGGAAATATACTGAGTTTTCCTCTATGGAATAATTTAAAACAAGCCTTTTTTGTGAATGTGGCTAATTAGAGTCACAGTAGTTCTCCGAGTGGGTCAGTTCCCTGGCCAGGGATCGAACTGACCCACATGGCGCAGCAGACCGCTCCTGTCTTGCCCGCTGCTCCCCTTGGCATTATATTTCAGTGGATCCACCTGGTCTGCTCCCCACCCTGTCTCTGGTGAATCCTTTCACACCATCAAGTTCTGGTCTACACCCCAGTTCTACTAAGTAAATAATTGTTAAAAAGAAAGGTGATATAACTTCTGACTCAGAATTTGAGGGTTCTGAACACCACTTAGAGGATTCAGGATGGACGTCACTGGCATGAGTGGTTCAGTGGTTCACTGTTCAATGAGGGAGAGGTAACATGAGGGTTAAAACTAACAGATGAAGAACTTTAGGCTTATTGTATTAGTAACAAAAAATAATTTTGGTCTCTCAGTGTTGCCAACTTTAATTTCTGCTGTTGGTCAGAGGAAAGCGTGTCTAATGGTCATGATATACTTTAACTTACTTGGGTAGAGGTCTATTTACGATGCAGAGAAGGGAAGAAACAAATAAAACATTTTCTCACACTTCAGTGCAACCCATTTCATTTCATTTCAGTAGTCCCAAGCTTAACCCGTTTTATCCTATCCTATCTCATTCCATCCCATTTTGTTTAGTTTTATTTGTTCAATTATTACTGAAATGTATTTCATTTGATAATGGAATAAGGAAACAGGGAAGGCAATAAAGAGGCAATAAAGAAATAGGGTAAGGCAAAGAATAGGTAGTGTATGTCTTCAGTTGAGGGAGGATAATTTATATCTGTCAATAAGATAATCTCTATATTCCAAACGTAAGTGTTGGAATAATAGATATTTTTGAAGGAATAGTCAAAATAGTCAATCTTTGAGGTAGTCAATCTTTTTGAAAATAAATTTCTTCCCCTAAGACATTAAATTTTATAAATGTGTATATATATTCTTCTCTGGTATTTTTAGTAATTTAATGCACTAAAATTCTTGAAAACAGAATTTTAATTTTCTTCCTCTTCTGAAGAGTCTACAATAATATAGAAAATAGCAACTCATACAGGATAGTTATAACAAGTTCTACACTACATGACAGATATTCACTTTTCAAAATAACTGGTATGTAATATGCAATTTTATTTTATTTAGAATTTCACCAAATTAGGGAAAATTCAGTTTTCAGTTATCTGTACTGATATTTGAAAAATCTGGTGATCATAAACATGCCACAGGTTTGGGGAGATTCATGGAACACAGAAATCAAGAGGACAAGAAAATTTATGAGTTCTTTGGTTAATTGCTAACATTATAACATAACTCTGGGGTTCAGAGAGAGGAAATTAATTGCCAAAGATCACACAGTAATTTAGTGATTAGTCTGGATAGGTTGTCCTTCTCATGGTACATTTTCCATTGCTGTGTACCTCAAAATGCCAATAAAACACACTTATTAGATAGTAGGAACATTTTCTTGTGCACTGGTGATATCTGGGATGATGTTAAAGGAATCAGGAATTGCTTGTCAACATCTTTTCTGAAATAGTGAACATCCCTTAAGGCTTCATCTTCCCTACCTGTAGCTTTCCTTCTTATCTTCATTAATTTAAAATCTATGTGTCACGAATCTACTTTGCAGTGATTTTCCCAAGACCTGAATGCCTGTTTTGATATAGAAAGTTTAGTAAGAGCAATACCAATACCACTGCACCATAGTGATGCTATCAATATCTCTACATGCAAACTAAACATACACACACACACACATGCACACACACAATCACTCACACACAAACATTTCTTAAAAGAACTTCTGAGGAACTTACACTGGTTTTAAAGCAAAAGTTGGTGCTCATAGGATCAATATTAATTTGTTGGTAACTGAACAGAACTATGCAAACTATTTTTTTAAGATGGCAAGGAATAATTAATGCAATTTTCATTATACTAATATGTGCTCATTATAATTCATTTGTACAATACTGGAAAGCTTAAAGGAACAAAACAAATATAAATGATTCACTACCAGAAATAAACCACTCTTAAAATTCATTAGTTTTGATATGTTCTGTTGATTTTGAGGGATGGTTCAGACTATAGTGCATTCACAATTTTATAAACTTTTGTGAAATTTAACTTTATAGTTGAAGTATTTACTATCAACTTTTATATGCTTTTAAAAATAATGTTATCTTGATCTTTTATTTAGCCATATCCTCAGTAAAATCTGGCATCTTCCTTTTTTAACTACCATTTTTACTTCTATTTCACCCTTGAAAAGCCACTCAAAATAAGCATAACTCAGTACTCAAAAACTAGCTACTGATTATATGGGACAAGGGCATAAAAAAGGCAGAAACTGAGATATTTTTTGAGTTCTGACTTCTGGAATCATTTGAGCCTTATTCATAAGCTAAATCTTTCCCAGTATTTAATATCTATCTCTACCTTGGACAGATGCTTTTTAGCAAGCTTTAATCAAATATTATGATATTAAAACTGAGTTATTGATAGTGATCTTGCCATTTTTATTCTTCTCTTTTCCTATGCTTTTTAAAGCCTGTGATAGTAACATGAAATTTTCCATTCCTTTTCAAACATTGTAAACTTTTGCCTCAATCTCACTATCCCTCTTCAGGGATATTGATCAAATTTGATTATGCTGAATCTTCTGATCTGAAACGTTTAATTATTTGTTTCATTTATTAGCTCACCCATGCATGAATAAATTTATGCATATATTCACTTGCATGTAAACCCATGCATTCATCCAATAAGAGTCTAAGTCTCTACCACATACCACTCTCCATGTTAGATGCTGTTGACTCACAAGTGAATAAAACATAATTCTTGCTTAGAAAAATCTTAGTCTTGTAGGGAAGAATGCACTTTGATGCTTTTGCCTTTGCTAAATTTTACTTCATGCTCTAAAAACCTGAACCTGGAAAAGGAAGGGCTTCACTGCTTTTTAGCTTTGTACTTGGATATAATATTCCGATCAAATTAGGCTTGGCTCATGCACCTGAAATTTTCTTTTTCTCCCCAAAATTCATTCTGAAGACCAAGTCCTTTGTAAGTAAATAAAACACCACTACAGGACACTTGACTATTTTATTATAGTACTTTATACTAATCTTACTTTTTAAATTGTCTTCAATGTTTAAAATGCTATGCTCCCACTAGTGTCATGTAAAGGTTAACCTATACTTTCATTTACTTTTAGTAGGATAGTTTTACACTTGTTTATTTGATTGCTCACCATTTTAAAACAAATATAAAATTTAAATACATATCAACCTGGGAGATTTTTAGTCACTATTTTGAGTAACTCCTTATAAGAAAGATGCATAATAAAAGGGACTAGCACATTCTGGTATATAGACCCACCTTTGAAATCCACTATTAAAAAAACTTTAGTAAAGTATCAGTTATGCTTCAGACAGTTATCCTCATGGAGTTTTTCATTGTACCATCAGAATAATGCCTTTGGGTCTAACTCTTAATTCAGTTATATAAAGTATAGGAGAGATTTGAATGGAAAGGACTAAGTCTATTATAAAACAGATGGGGGGAGGATATTCTAAGCACAGGAAGATGAAAAAGCATAGAGATATAAAGGTTTTCAGGAAACTACTACTGGACACTCAGATGAGTTTATGCATTTAATTTTTTTCTGTTTTAATGAATTGCCATTAATTTACATTATTGTTAACTTTTTGACAGTCTAGGATATCCTGTCACTATAGGTGTAATGTAGTCTCTGTAATATACCCATTAGCAAAACACCCATAATCCTTCACTCTAGTCCCTCGTGTTCTCTCTTTGTGTCTATACTCTCAACTGTTCCGCTATTCCCTCTTGGATGCCTCAGATCTATGGTCAGTCAAGAGTTGGTTTTAAAATTTATCTTTGTCTAGAGAAACCCTTCGTTTCTCTGTATTCCACATGTACATGGCACAATCTGGCATTTTTCTTCTTCTGACTTATTTTGCTTAACATAATCCCTTCAGCTCCACCCATATTGCCACAAATGGCACTTTGAGGAAAGTGAGATAAAGAGTCTTAAAAAGGGAACCTCTATTTTAGAAACTGAGGGTAGAGAAACAATTAGTGCAACTTCATACAGATCATTTCCTACTAGGTTGTAATTATTTGAGAGCTAAGGATGGATCAAATCTGTTAATTGATGTATCTTTAGTAGGCAAACAGACATCCTTAGCACTGGAGCCATTAAGGATTTGGTGAATAATCAATAGACAAATGAATGCTAAGACCTTAAAGAATGAGAGACTGCATTGAAATATTATCTTTCAACAAAGCATAATATACATGGTACTTTTAAGTCTTCTGCATTTGAAATCTTTAAGCAGTTTATTGTTATGAGCCACATCTATCTCAGAACAACAACATTGCTTATAATTGAGGAATAGACTATAAAGGTGAAAGACTGGAGGGGAAACTCCTATTAGGAGCCAATTAAAATGCTGTCATTGATGAAATAAAGTAGCCTGGAAAAGCCCAAAGATAAGGATATTAGGAAAAAAAGATTTGTGAATGAATGGAAAGGAGAGATCAACAGGATTTTAGATGTAGAAGTGTCTGGGGAAGGAAGAAGGAATGGTAGAGGATGGGATGGCTTGGATGCACTGAGTAATGGCATTCCCTGAAAAAGATGACATTGGGAGAGCAGTGATTTATCTTCTTCCATCTACCTGTCAGTGTTCTTATGAAAAATCGATTTGGGGGAATAGAAAACAATCTAAAATATTATGATTATGTTAAACATCCATATGCATTTGCAACACAAATGCCATTCTTTTATTTAATTAGTTTCTATTTAACTATTTTGAAAGAATGCTCTGTTTAGCTACAAAGACTAAGGTACACTGGCAGGTATGTCTTATTCCTCTTTGCATACTTAGCGACTGGCTTTTCAAGCAGCAAATGCTCAGAGATCCTTCATATATAATTTTAGACACATTCACTCTAAGTATGGTCCTGATATTTTTATTATGAATCTAAATATTGAATTATTAAATACCTGATAAGTGTCTATAAATCTGTTTTTTGACCACATCTCCTCCATCTGTCACTTTAAACAATATTTCTAGTAAGGGGTTTATAGAAATCTCTTTACCCATGTTTTCTTGTCTAACTACTAGTTTATTTGTTCATCACTTTATTGAGCTATGCCAAATATTTGTGATTAATCAAGAGGTTAACAAGAATTAACCTTTTTGCCATTAACTTATGACTAACTTCCAATATTTTATTTTTCCATAATTATAAAAATTAGTTCAATGTTTTGACATCAACATAGTAGGACATTAAAAACATTTTTAAATATAAGTATGGTCAGATTATCTTTGTCCTCATCTTCCTGAACTTACTTAAAATTAATGAACTGTGGAATATTAATATTTAAGTGGTTTTGGAGGTGCCATATTTGATGTCATCTAAGGTGAATTTCAAATCATAGTTTAGCCTCCCTGAACATCATTCTACTGGCAGATCTAGATAGATCAAAATTTCAGTATTTTTTAGATTAAAGAGAAATAAATGATTCTTTCTTCAAGATGATCTCAAGAACATGAATATTTAAGGAAATGAATGAATAAAAATTACGATTTTTAAAGGTTAACATCAGTGCTTTGTAGGTTATACACAGTGTTATACTATATATAGTATGTAGTGCATTATTCGTATTGTCTTTATTATTTTACATGCAGTGTATAGCACATGTTCTTAGTTTTGCTTTTAAATCATATCCAATTGCTCTTTTTCATCAGAGAGATGGTACATAGAACTGTGTCATTCAACAAATATATATTAAATATCCACTATTTCCCAGGAACCCTGTTGAGCACTGAGTACAGTAGTGAATAAAACATGCATGGTTCTTGTCATCCTACAGATGATGAGTAGTCAAATATTCCATGAACAATTGATGAATAAGTTTTGGGTTTGGGGCCTAACTATATTTCAAATTGCTCTTAGATTCTACATTTCATATTCATTTCTTATTTTACATGTCATCCTCCAAAATTGATTTTCCTCTTTTGTACTTTTACTTTTTGATTTAAATGCTTGAACTATTAGTATTTGTATGAAAGTATGGAAGTAAGAGATGAAATGCTCAACCATTAGCCATCACATAAAAGTCACAATCTCCACAGATAATAAAAGACAAGGTGACACTCTAGCAATATCCAAGGTATCAGACATATTGTCCCATGGTATAATAAATAGCCTCTGAGATTTGAGATAATTAACTTCATGGGATTAACTCAGCTGTAAAAATAGGAACACCATTTTTTTTCCTGAATCCAGTTTCAAATGTACTATAAATACTTGAAAATTAAGTGCCTTCCATTTAGACAGGACTCAGGGAAGAAAACAGGCAGGGAAAATCTTAGACAGGTGATAATGACTCTCCATATTTAAACTTTATACCTTCTAGACCCTCCCAGAAGTTTTTATTTCTACATGAATTATCACTATTAGTTTCCAGAAACAGTAAATGAGTAATATGGAGTACTTGTTAAAACATACAAAATACCAACTTGTAATTTTTTGAAATACACCATAATTTTATTTACATTCACCTCCCACTTTTTAAAAAAGATTTATTTATTTATGCATACAAAAGCTGGGGTACAGGACAGAGGTGTGGGGGAGAGGATGAGAGGATTCATCAGAGAGAGAGTGGGGGGCAGAACAGGCAGATCTACTGAAATACACTGCTGAGGGGAGCAGTGGGCCAGGCAGGAGAGGTCTGCTGCGCCATGTGGGTCACCTCCCCAACTGGCAGCAGGGATGGAACTCGTGCTGTAGTGGCTGTGTTCTGCTTCATAGTGTATTGCTTAACCCACTACGCTACCAGGGAGGCCCTCACCTTCCCTTTTTTTAAAGGAAAATACATTATATATTTATGGGCTAAGTTCCATTTATTCTTTCCAATTATTTTTTATTGAAGTACATTGCATTATAACATTATATAAGTTTCAGATGTTTATTATTGAGAATCAGCATGTGGAAACTATAGCATTTCAACATTCAAGGTTATATCTATGCGTCATCAGATGGTAATATGATAGTTCTAATTATTATGAACTCAAACAACCACACAGATTGGAGGAACACACATTTGAAAAATGATAAATGACACCCTTGTGAGTTAAAAAGTATTAACTGATGGTGGAATCAAGTAATAGCAGGGAGAAGCAATTTCATATAACAGATTATTAATGTCTGGAAAGAATTTGTTAAGCATTTTTGTAAGTGGTTGTTCAAATGATTCTAATCCTGGATGATGGAGTAGCCTCCTTTACTGAAGCAACATGATATATAATAATATAAATTATATTATTTGTCAAGATATTCAGTCTTTAATGTACACCTCATTCCATACAGAAAAAAAAAACAAAAGTCCCAAAATAGTAATATTAGTTTTCAATCAAGGAGATTACATGCTTTATTCTTCATACAGACTCTACCTAGTAAATACCAGTATAGCTTGCACATTGGCATCAGATTGGATCTGACCTCCTCTTTAAATTGTTCATTTCTACCTGCTACATCTACTTTTATTTACTGCCTGAACAATTGCTTCAAATTGGAAAAAGATTTCTAGAACAGAGCTACATTTCATCTAGAGAACACAAATATGCAATAAGCACAAACCTGTTGGGTATGACTATTGTTCTGATATGTTTTTTTTAAATAAATTTTTTTCTGAATTCACTGAAATTTGATATTTCTATGCTATCAAGTTATATACAAACAGGGAGGTTTATTCTGTTTTGGGGACCAAACACAAACATCATAACCAACTTTTATTCTTTTTTAGATATTGTGTGTTTTTTTTTTAAGGTAATGTTGCCTTACAACACTGGTTTATGAAATCAGAATATAGGAGAAATATCTTTTCCCTACTTATTTCTAGCAATCACTTTTAACCTGGGAAGCCAGAAAATATAAATTCTTGACTCTACATCACCCTATACATAAATTATTCATCTGTTAGGACACTGTAAAATTCCCTTAATCAGTATTACTTACTTCAGATTTGCCTACTTAATAAATGCCATACATTATTTTCACTAAATATGTTGACTTTAAGGTAACAATTTGCTGTCATCTACATTCTAGGTTTAACTCCTCAAAAATCACATAAATATACGTCAAAGTTTTGCTCTATTTTCCTTTTCATTATTACTTTATCCAATTTAGTTACCTAAATTTTTCAAGCCAACATATTCTCATTTTTTAAATACTTCATCCTTTGAACATCTTTATGGCTCTGTGTTTATGCATATAATTTTTAATACAAAATTGTTTAACATTTTGCTGTTCATGTTTGCCTAGAAAATTCTATTCCTCTTTCAACATTGACTCAAATACTTTTATGTTTCCACACCTATATGTATATATATTCATCCTTTATTCCTAACTGCTCCGTTTCCAAAATATGATATTAATATTGTAAAACAGAACCCAAGAACAAATGGCCACTATATTAGATTTAATAGTTTAATAGTAGTAAAGGTGGTTTTAACTGGTTATTGAAAATGCATTTTAAAATATCAGAGACCAGTTGATAGTCATAATGACAAAATACTTTGACTAAGAACACATATATCCCCACCCAACCTCCCACTTTCTACAGAGTGCCTTAGCTTTTAGTATCCTATAAGATATTCCTCTGAGAGTTACATTCATATAAAGGACAGTATTATCAACACTTGGTTAAATTTAAATTTTATATTTGAAAAGACTGCTGGAAAGCAGTTGACTTCCAGATTTTTCCTCCAACTTGCCCTACATTTTCTTTGATTCTCCTTTATCAGCAAAACAAATTTTTATAGAGTTCATCTTCCTACAGCACTGAAAATTTTAACAATTATTCAGAATACCATAATTTACACTGTGAAATTATCATTAAAGCTTATTTACTCAACACATATGTATTGAGAACTTTCTAAATGCCAGGGGCAGACCCATTAGTAAACAAGTCCTGCTCTCTCTTATTGTGGATTCTTTTAATTATAATCAATCTCAGACAACATTTTCCTGTTTCGTATTGAGGTGGAAAGACAATTCAATAAAGACAAATGTAAAATCAAATCACTCCAAGTTCATTTAATAAATTTACCAGTGATGACTTAAAAATGACTCTGTGATACACTAGTTATTTTTCATTTGAAAGATAAAGATAAGCTCACAAGCAAATGTATTAGTTTATGATATTGCTGAGAACAATAATAGGGCAAACAGGTGAAACAGGTGAAATAACTGTAAAGAAATGAAGGCGAGTGTCTTCACTGAAATTCAAGAGAAGTATTATTTTTCAGCCAATAAAAATTCCTGCTATATATGGTGAAATTGATATTTACTAGGGGCCAATATAATATTCTATCTTTGGTAGGTTGGGCTAATTTCACCAAATAGTTTCAACTAATAATTACCATTGTATATATTTTATTTCAGATAGTGAATTTTTAAGCTTCCATTAATTAATGGAAGTAGTATGGAGAGAAAAATATGAGCACATTAGGTTATTTTAATAGCTCAGTCAAGTAACAATTCATCATTTCAAAAAAAAAACCCTAATGCTTTTACATCATCAGCTACAATTAAAGGGTTTGTATAAATTATAATTTTTATGAAAATTGCACATTTATTAAATTTCTAACATGTTAACTTTTGGAAATGCATCCATTCTCTTTCTGTCGTGTCTTTATATCTACTTAATAATTCTTTCCCCTTTTAGGTATATACATTGCTTTTTATTGTTTTCAGCTGATCAAAGTTGGTCCAATTTCCCAAATGCACACTGTTTAATACTTTCTTCTGCACTTTTTCATCACTCAGTTCCTCTGGGTCTTACACTTAGTTCTTTGACAAATGATAGTAATAAAAGGAAATGGTTCTACTTTATACCTTATAGGTAGAATAAACTTCAGATCAGAGGGAAAAAATGGCATATTTCCTTGAGGATCAATTGATATTTGGCACATAATGATCTAGTTTAGGATACTTAACAGTAGCACTTAAAACAGATTACATAAATAGATGAGTCACTATTTTTTAGCACCTTTATTTTTTCAATTATGTAAAGTTTCTTCTTTCTTGAGGTGCCATAGGCTAATGGGCCTAGGAATTTTCTAGTAAGGAAGTTTCTGAAACATTAACTGTTCAAGTAATTGGCTATAACCTCAAGAATGAAAATTTATACTCCCAGAACCTGTATCTGGGTATAAAACTAACACTTGTAACTTGTTGAATTTTAGAAAAGTTGTATCATCTTCTAAAATTTCTCATCTTTCACCATCTTCACTGAAAAATCTGATAATCT
This sequence comes from Galemys pyrenaicus, assembly GCA_019455555.1. NCBI lineage: Eukaryota > Metazoa > Chordata > Mammalia > Eulipotyphla > Talpidae > Galemys > Galemys pyrenaicus. The sequence goes on along the minus strand of JAGFMF010011781.1, from coordinate 872,339 downwards.
AAATAAGATTACTTTCCTTTTTCCTATGTAGGCATACTTGGAAGATAATGCAAGTTCAGTTTCAGATCACTGCAATAAATAAAGCAAATATCACAATAAAGTGAGCCAGACTAATTTTTTTGTTTCCCTGTACATACAAAACTTATGATTACAGTATACTGTAGTTTATTATGTGTGAAATCATGTTGTGTCTAAAAATATTAAATGTGACAGGAAAATCTGTATTTGCTCAGTTTTTGTTTGTTTAACCAGGTGGTTATTTTTATCTGAGTTATAAACAAAATTTTTTTAAAATAATGGAACATAGATGCTAGGTTATTTTATTTTATTTATTTTTAAATATTTATGCATACAAAAACTGGGGTACAGGGCAGAGGTGCGGGGGATGAGAGGATTCACAGGAGACAGAGTGGGGAGCAGAACAGGCAGACTGACTGAAATACATTGCTAAGGAGAGCAGTGGGCGAGGCAGAAGAGGTTTGCTGCGCCATGAGGGTCACCTCCCTGGTCCAAGGCAGGGATTGAACTCACACTTCAGTGGCTGCATTTTGCTTCACAATGTGTTGCTTAATCCCTTGCACCACCAGGGAGGCCCTGCTAGTTTATTTTAAAGGAGTGGTTAGATTTGCCAAAACCTGTATCATAGCTCTTGTGCCATGTCTTCTGACTGATAGCTAAGCACATAGGGAGTACCATTCTTGGCCACACACATCCAGAACAGAACTTGATCAGATGGTGAGACCTACGGTTGGGGGCAGGGCATGTCAAGTTACCTTGATTTACCCCCATTTACTTTAATTTAGTGGAATTTTTTGAATAAACGTGTCTTCATATATATATATTTTTTTGTCTTTAGTACAATTTCCAGGGAGTTTTATTTTTTAATAGCTTGCCTAGTTTGTGGTTGTGTATTAGTTTTAAAGGACTAACTAGCATAACAGATTACCACAAACTGAAGATTTAATTCATTAGAAATTTATTCTCTCATAGCTCCAGAGTACAGAATGATGAAAATAAATTCTGGGAAGGGCCTTTGCTCTTTGAGGCCTCTCTCGGAAATTCCTTCCTGACCTCTTCTAGGTTCTGGTGGCTCATACCATTCCACCTTGAGACCACTTCAAGTGCAGCTACTGTCTGTCTTTATAGGGTCAACTTCTCTGTGTTTTCACACAGTGTTAGTATTCTTTTCTCCTCTGAAGACAGTGTTTTCTTCTCTTCTGAGGACAACATTTTGGACTTAAGTTTCACCCAAAATCTAGTATGATTTCATTTTAGGATCCTTGACTTGATCTTCTGCAAAGATACCAATTTCCAAAAGTTACATTCTGATGTTTCAAGTGTACATGAACCCCAAGAGGATCTTGTTCAACCCATTCCAATTTTGGTGACTTTTAATTTTTTTTTTAACTGGGAAGCTGGTCTGTGGAGCTCCTTATGCTGCTATCCTACTTCTTTTTCTTTTTAGTTTTAATCATATATAATATTTAGAAAACTGTACATGTTAGCTGCATTTATTTTGATAAGTTTGAATTGATGCAGACATCCATGGTATCCTCGTCTTGTAAGGTCATCTCTACAACAGACCATGTGTCTACTTGATATCTCTGTGTGTATGTGTGTGTGCATGTATGAGAGATAAGAACACTTATCTTTAAGTTTTTTAACAAGCTTTTAAATACAAAACAGGAGACCGGCAAGATGGCGGCAGAGTGAAGACGCTAGACTCATAGTGTCCAGATACACATAACAGGGAAAGCCAAAAAAGCAAAGAGAAAAGCCAGAAAANGGACTATCAGCTTACATATAGGAAACATCAGCCCGACGGAAGGCGGTAGGAATCTCTAAATGAACTCTGTTTGAAATAAGGACGGGGCATTCCCTGGCGCGGCATTCCCTGGCGCCCCGAGGGCGCCACTCCGAGAGCGGAGAGGGGCAGTGGGACTGCTGGAAGCACAGCAGCCCATGCAGACGGAGGCTTGAACTGTAAAAGTCGGCCGGAGAACTCCCCACCAGGAGCTGCTGCCAGGGGCGGCTGCAGAGGGACAGAGCAAAGTTAAGCTAAAACGGCAGTGCAGCCCCAGTGGGGATCTTTCCGTGCCCGGC
>JAGFMF010011781.1:833989-863535 GCA_019455555.1 Galemys pyrenaicus | reverse complement strand
GCACTGGTGAGATGGTGATGGGGAATACATGGGGATTACAATTAATGGCAAGTATATGTAAATTTTTAAATATTTTAATAAAAAAAAAGAAAAAAAATAATATATTCTGTTAGTAAACTTCCGGAGCATGAAGTAGGAACTCAAACCCTTGGACTTATTGCCCAGCTGAGACATTTAATTTCTCATTTCTTTATATATATATAATATGCCTGATATTGATAATTCCCCATTCTTTTTTCCAGTATTAAATATCTTCAAATTCTAAAAAAAATAAAATAAAATAAAATAAATACAAAACACCATATTGTTAACTACAAGCATTATATTACATAGCGAACCTCTAAATTATTCATCATGTATAATTTTAACTTTATACCCACTGAACAATTACCCATTTCCCCTCTCCTCAGTCCTTGGCAACTACCACTATTCTCTGCTTCTACAAATCTGACTATTTTATAATTCACATATAAGTGAGATTATACAGTATTTCTCTTTCCATGACTGACTTATTTCACTTAGCATAATGTAATTCCATTCCATCGATGTTGCTGCGAATAGTAAAATTTCCTTCATTGTTAAAGCTGAGTAATACTTCATTGTCTGTATATACCCTATTTTTCTTTATACATTTGTCTTTCAGTGGACATTTATATTATTTCTTGACAATTGTGAATACTGTTTAATAGCCTCTTGATTACATCTTGTATAAGAGATTTATCACTCAGCTCTCTTAATTCCTACTAATATGCTCTAATTAATTTTCTATTTATCATAAGCTGGCAGAATATCAAATATTATATTCTAACATTTTCCTATGTTTTATCACATAAAATGCTTGTATTTCTGAGAATGCCTTTCTTTATTTTTTCTCTGATAATCTTTATTTTTTGATATAAATTTTTAAAATATACATATATTTGGCATCAATTGTAATCCCCATGTATTCCCCATCACCATATCACCAGTGCACCATCACCTCAGTCCCCCATGCTCCCATCTGCCCTCAACCCAAGAATGCCTTTCATTTTTAAATTTTGAGGTAGGTGGTAAAGAGAAAATTATAATTATAACCTGACCAGCGCTCCTCCATGGTTCATATACTACCTGAATGAAAGTCAATGTAAGTTACCATGCTTGACACCAAAGAACCAATAATCCACCACAGTTTACTGGACCCCTTCCTTTCTTTGTTACTCATCCTTCACCCTACCCTTCTGGTAGCGTTAGTTCTGCAATCACATTCCTAAGATTTTACATTACAAGTCATCTGAGAATTTGGATACCCAGACCAGATTTCTCAATTACCATTTTGCTTCTGAGGTTTTGTTTTCACTGGAAAAATTTAAAAGTTAGATAATAAATCAGTATCATGGGCTAATTAAGAAAGAGTGAATCTCTTGATATTTTTTTTAATCCAAGTTATATCATATTTGTTGGGAATAGCTGAGAGGGAGAGTGTGTGATCTCCCTATAACTGGGTTTGTTTCCATTCCATATTCTTTTAGGTCCCTCAACTGGTTTATATCATGGCACTTAGGTAATTTTTTTTTTAAAAATAACTTATGTACCACTGCTTTAAACTATAAGCTTCTAAAGAGAAGAAACCGTGCTCTACTTTTCATTTATTTAGGACTTCACACATTGATGATACGGATAGTTAGTGCATATTTACATTTATTATAAATGATAAATAAGTAACATTTAAGACATGTACTTTGTGTTCTGAGGTTTTTCTAAGAATTGCTAAATATCTTTTAAATCTGATACCTAGAAGATGCTTAACTATTTACTGAAAATATTCTTACCCTAGAGACATATCAAAGGCCACAGGGTTATTTTATGATGCTTTTGGAATAGGACCTGTAGCACCTGGGGCAAGACCAATAAAAGCTGGCAGACAGCAAATGAGTTTTCAACAAAATCCATTAGAGCTCTCTGAAACCTGTATCTCTGGGTTTGTATTTGATACCTGGAGAATTACCAGCTTTGCTTGGCCTCTTGCCCTCTGCTTCATGACTTGGGTTCCTCTTTGAAATAACTTCCAGGACCTCTCCATGAGATTGACCATTAAAGACTACATTGGCAGCCCAAATCTGCCCTCTGGATGACAGATTACTTGAGAATTAATCTCAATTTCCCCTCACTGATTTAACTCTTATAGATTTTAAGTAACAATGGAAAGCAGGCCTATCAGCTAGAACACTACTAAATTGCATCTGGAAATATCAAATGATGGTAAAACATTATCTTTTCCTAGAACTCCTTTCTTAGGAATTCAGTTTTTAAAAAGTGCTGTGATAAGTAGCTTGGGTTGCTAGATGCTCAGGCTCATAAATAAATATTGAAAAAATAAGGCCCACTTAGAGATTTCCAAAATTACTGGCATATCCTGCTGTACCCTGTTTAAAGAATATTTTTGCCAAAATATGTCACATTTTTAATGAATAAGCAATGAATATGCTGTGTTGTTGTAAAATTGTGAAAATAGCATTCACTTAATTTTTGTTAACCAAGCATTTACTCAACTCCTACTCTTTGATGGTTATGAAGATTCTGCTCTCATGCTTTTTATATTCTGAATAAGCAGGACAGAATATGAATGATAACAAAAAAAATGAATGTAAGAATTTCAGATAAAAAGAAATGTCACCAAAAGCTAATCTTTTATGTGTTTTGACTGGATGGACTTTGGATAATTGCAAGGATAGCATAACATAATCATTTAAGAATATTATAAAGGTGATAGAGCTACAAGCTGAAAATAATTCATACAGTTTCAGAAATTCATAGTCCAATCTAGGTGATAACACGATGCATTGAGAATCAGAGCTATACCAACTAGAATGAATAAGAAACTGAAGAACAGAGTGTTTCTGAGATCTAGAACTCTGAAAATTATATGATCAGTCATTGTTATTTTATTGTACATTCTTTATAATAAAAATAAAAGCATAATTACAGTATTCTCAACATCTTGCCAAAGTACCATGGAGATTTTGTAAATATGTTGTGTTAGAATAAAATACAATTATAGCTTACCTCTTTCATAATATACTTGAGTAAAACATACCACAATATCCTCCCCTAAGTTTGTAGTGCTATTTGTCTTCTATGATCTCAATATAAAGAAATTGCAGGATAAATAAACACTGAATTAAAGAGAAATATATTTTCCCAGTATATGACATCCCTTACTGCATTCTGGTAGGATATAAACTACAGTTTGGTAAATTTCTCTGTACTTTCCTCACATGTCCCAGATTCCAGCCACAAATTGTTCCTTGAATTTATTCCTTAAAGAACTTTATTTCATTTTTTCTCAGCAAGGTAACTATCCTTTGAGTCATTACAGAAGATTGGAATATTTCTGTTTAATGTTAGCATTTAAACAGAGTGTAGGTTGCTTTCCAAGATTTTTATTCCCTAATTTGTCATTGCCCAAAACATCATTTTGAATTACTGTGATATTGCTGTGAAGTTAAATAGTGAGATTATAAATCTGTAATCTCCTTTGACAGTCCTTGCATGCTAAAGAAAATTCCTTCTTACTCATTTTACCCTGTTGCTTGTTAAGGGTTAAAATTTCATCTTGAGAAAACAAACTGCTCTGGAAATAACTGAAGCAAAGGAAATCATTTGTGATTTTAGCAAAATTCATGTTTTCTCAAAGTAATCTCAAAGCCTACATTTCATCATTTTTTATTTTTGTAATTTTGAGTATATTTCAATGAATTTTTATCTGTATGTTGGTAGTTTTACTGAGAATCCTCTTAGTAAGAGATCTGATGTTTTGGGTTAATAAACAAAGGAAGTAATTCCAGAAATCACAGGATCTTCTTTCCATTCAGAGGCTTTATTTTATAATCCTTGTGGCACATGTGGTATTAAAATTGTAGATTCATGCATCTGACCTGTGCCCCAGCTCTTGTATGCATAAATAAATAAAAACTTTAAAAGAATTGTAAATTCACATGTACCATTCCCATATATCCTTATTTAGTAGATTAAATCTGAAGCAAGAAACTGCATTTAAGCAACTCTTCAGGTTATTCTGATAGAGTAGGCCACTTTGACAATATTCCTGTCAAGTCTTCTTTCATAATCTGTATGTTTCATTTGGGAAATTGTTATTTACTTTATGATTCCCTATCGTCATTTACTATAGTTAACAATGGACCAATTCAGTAATTATTTGAAACTTTAAATCCATAGAATTCTTTTTTTTTAAAGCTCTGTAAACCAATAGTTTTATTTTAGATTATATTTTCTCTCTTTTTGTCCTCCAATTTTTTTCCTTTTTCTTTATTTATGTATATTTGACATCAATTGTGGTCCCCATGAATTTCCCACCACCGTTTCACCATCACCTCAGTCCCTTGTGATCTTTCTGTCCTCCACCCATTTTCTCTCCCTCTCCACAGTGTCCTCAATTTGTTATTTTTGTTTGTTTGTTTTTGTTGTGTTTTTTAAAAATTATTATTATTGCTATTATTCTTTTCCTTGGTCGCTTATTTGGTTCCCTTATATTCCTCCTAGGAGTGAAACCATCCGGTATTTTTCTTTTGCCTTCTGACTGATTTGGCTGAGCATAATCCCTTCTAGCTCCATCTATGTTTCTATAAATGACTCTAGTTTATCTTTTTTGATTGCTGAATAGTATTCCATCATGTACATGTGCCACATCTTCTTGATCCAGTCATCTGTTTTTGGGCATTTAGGTTGTTTCCAGGTCTTACCTATTTTAAATAGTGCTGCAATAAACATAGGGGTACAGGTATTCTTTTGAATCAGTGTTTTTGTGTCTTTTGGGTATATTCCTAGGAGAGGGATTGCTGGATCCTATGGGAGTTCCATTTTTAGTAGCTTGAGGAACCACCACACTGCTTTCCATAGTGGTTGGACCAGCTTGCATTCCCACCAGCAGTATAGTAGAGTTACTTTTTCTCTACATCCTTGCCAACATTTGTGGCTGGTAGTTTTTTTAATATGTGCCATTCTCACTGGTGTGAGGTAGTACCTCATAGTGGTTTTGATTTGCATTTCTCTGTAAATCCATAGAATTCTTTGGAAAGAACTAAACACTTTGAAAAATAGAATAAAATAGAATGGAAATAATTTCCTATGACTCTAGGTTAAAATAGCTCTAAGTGTTGTTAAAACAAATACTATGAAGCTCATTAATAATTAATACTCATACCTTTTTTATTATGTTAGAGCAACACATAGTACAGATATCACATCATCAATAAATCAGACATTGGCTACAATATTTTGGCTGTATTTTGAACCCTGTAAGTTCAAAACTGTAAGATCAGTCTCTAACTCATTCCTCAATTTCTCTTTATTTCATTCAATTTATAAAAGAAATTAAATAGCTATCTAGTATGTATATTCTAGATCTCATGATAAATAAATCCCTTTGTGAGGAAGAAATGAATACAATCTCTTATAGTTTTTCATTTATGATTCTAATCTTCCAAAGAGATATAATTGGAGAAAACAACCTTACCTCCTTAATACCTAGCAAAATACAAGAAATTATTCTACTTGTGAGAATGCTTACAGCTCTGTGGTCTTAAGGATTATTTATTTTTGATGAGTTGTTTAGTAACTTCTTTGGTCCAGTTGAGTGACTGCACCTCTGTTTCTATGTTATTCTTAGGTTATTAGTACTCCATTGGGGGCCCACGCACACTTGAGGGTAATGTAAGATCAAGTATTCCTCTCGCCTGTCTTATTCTTTTTTCTTTCTTTTTTTAAAGATTTATCCATTTATGCATACAAGCACTGGGGCACAGCCCAGAAGTGTGGCGGAGGGGTGTGTGAGAGGATCCAACACAGAGAGTGGGGAGCAGAACAGGCAGATCAACAGAAGTACACTGCTGAGGGGAGCAGCAGGCGAGGCAGGAGAGGTCCGCTGTGCCATGTGGGCCTCCCCCCTGGCTGGCAGCAGGGATTGAACTCATGCGGCAGTGGCTGCGGTCTGCCTCACAGTGTGCTGCCCAACCCACCACACCACCAGGGAGGCCCCTCGCCTGTCTTATTCTATGAATCGCTCTTCCTCATACCTTTTGGATACTAGTGAAGGTTTGATCCCATCAACTGGTGTTTTGTAATGAAGTGCTACCTTTTTATTTTCATCCTGTTGTCTTCCAGGATGATAAAGCAATGTACCTCTCATAATTCAATTTTGGAAAGTCCTGGGTATTAGAGAGAATGATATTCTGCTTTGTACCAAGTTCATACAGTACAGTCATCTCATTAAGTATCAATTCATATGCTTTCAATTCTGCCAACCTGGGCATATTGCCACATTCTTTTGTGCATTGAGGAAGTCAGAGATATATTTATGCCAAAATTGGCAGTCACTCTGACTCAATATTGCATTGCTTGCCCTGAGGGTAGTGTGTGCAAAGGCAAACACTTCATAGATGTGCGAAAACTAAATTAATTTTTCAGTAATTCCTATAGTCTTATTATTAGAGTCTAGAAGAAAAGTGAGGGAATTTTCAAGATCAAGAAAATTGAAAATATGGCAAGAAATTAATTTTAGATTTCATGCTTTAACAAGGTTATTTGGGCTCAAGATTCTTTTCAGATTCTAGCCTTAACTTTTTTTCAACTGCAGCAAAAGTATAATGAGATATCTTAAAGGTAAATAGGTATCTCACATTAACAGATTGCCTTCATAGTTACCAGTAAACCAAAAGTTTCATTCTATTCTTTAGTCTCCCTAGTCTTAATTTTAAAACTCCTTGATGGCAAATAAAATGTATTAATTCCTTCAGCCATCCCTGATGGCAAGTAAAATACATTAATTTCTTCAGCCATCCAGACATACTTTTTCCTGTGTAAAAATCATAAATAAGATTCTAACAGATGTTAGAAGTGATGTGCAATATGTTACAGCATTATAATTTTAAAAGATAAATTTAGTACATCAAAAACAATCAAAGATGTCAGAAGAAACCTAATAAGGAGGTGAAGAACTTTTACAGTGAAAACTGTAAACTGGTACCAGTAGATATAGGTCATGATACAAGTAGATGGAAAAACATTCCATGATCTTGGGTGGGAGAATCAATATAGTACAAATGTCTCTTCTGCCAAAAACAACATATAAATTTATTGCAATCACCATTAAAATACCAACGATATTAACCAAATAAATAAAAATATGAACATTTATATGGAATTGTGAAAAGCCTCAAATAGCTAAAACCATATGGAAAAATAAGTAGAGAAATAAGTATCATGTTATAAGACTTTATACTGTGGAACAACAGTAATTAAAGCAGTAGTGTATTGCCCTACTAAAAAAACATGGAACTGTGGAAAAGAATCAAAAGTATATAAGTAAAGACACTCATAAATCAATACTAAATTTGTGATAAAGGGGTCATGACTATATACTTTGGAAAGAAGTTTGGTTTTTTTTAACACCTGATGCTGGGAAAACTAGATGGCCACATGTAAAAAAATTAAGTTGGATCCCTTTCTAACTTTATACACAAAGGTAGATTCAGTGTTGATTAAATAAAAACTGAGATATAACATCTAAAACACCTAAAAGATCCCAAAGAGAATATCCATAAGGTCAATAGATAACATGGAAAATTGTTCATCATTACTTTTCATAAAGAAAATGCAGGTTAAAACCACAAGGAGATAGTATCTCAAAACCAATGAGAATAGCACATATTAAAAAGATCTCAGCAATAAGTGCTGAAGGGCCTCCCCAGTGGTGCAGTGGGTTGAGCGCCGCACTGTGAAGCATCAGTGGCTCAGCAGCGCAGGTTTGATCCCAGGCCATGGAGGGGACCCACAAGGTGCAGCAGACCTCTCCTGTCTCGCCTGCTGCTCCCCTCAGCAGTGTGTTTCAGTAGATCTGCCTCTTCTGCTCCCCACTCTGTCTCTGGTGAATCTTCTCATTTCCCATGCCTCTGGCCTGTAACCTAGTACGTGTATGCATGAATAAATCTTCTTTTAAAAAAAAAGTTCTGGAGAAAATTGAGAGAAAAAGGAGCCTTATTACACAGTTGGTGGCAATGTAAATAGGTACAATGATTTTGTAAAATTATCTGGATATTCACCTTAAAAATTTAAAATGGGGAAATAAACAGAGAGAATGCTCAAAAGTAAAAGCCCATTGAATATGGCACACTAAAGAACATAGTAGCTTATTGAAAAAGCTCCTAATGAACAAAGATTGATGAGCTAATATCAAAATCAATCAAGTTATACAGGATTATAACCCAAAATATAATTATATATCAGAGTTCATTGAAGTTTAATAGATAGATAAATGGATGAAAACAGACAAATATCCCATAAGAAAGACTTTCAAATAATTTATGTAGATACTGTCCCCTCAAGTAGGAGGAATATAACTCTCAGACTATAATTATGGGTTTTACATATTGACTTAATTCCAAAGAATGTTGTATAGAAAGGAGGGAAGAGAGTAACTTAAGAGAGGAGAAATCTGACTCAGACCACCTTAGTCAGATCAACAGCACCAGTGATAAATCATGTCTATTAATATGCGCCCTTGATATGATATGATGATTTGATATGCTATAATATGACATGATATATGTGGCATTTTATTACTTTGAATTTTCTTCCCCAATCCCATAATCTACATCTAATCTTGAGATAAACATAAAATAAATTCCATTAGAGAGGCATCCTGCATAGTACCTGACTAGAACTAAAATCTAATCATAGTTATTAAAAGTAAGGAAAGTCCAATAAGCTGTTAGAGTCAAGAAGAAAGTCTAAGAAGACATGACAAGTGAACATACTATGTCCCATCTGTAATTCTGAAATAAAACAAGTCCATTAGGTAAAGAAGAAGGTAGTCTAAATAAGTCATGAGCTGTAATTACTAATAATGTATTAATATTGGTGTTAACTATAAACAAATGTACTAAGGTAAGATATGTGGAGGTATAGGGAGTCTCAGCAGAATCATAATTTTCTGTAAACCTAAACAGTTAAAGTATATTAAAACTAAATTTAAAGAAGTAGATTTTATGAAATACAGCAAAAACAATGAACGTCAGAGTAGGGAAATAATAATAGACCTTTGTTTACTTAAAATAAACTAATTAGAATCTTGCCATGGTCAAAAATGCTAAAATAAATTTTAACTGATTGAATGAATGAATTTCAAATCCATGCATACTACTTCATTTCCAATTACATTCCCTTAATTTTTAATTGCTAATGAAGGTTTTCCTCTTTGCCTGAATATGACCAGAGTTCTTTCTTCAGTTCTCTCCTGAGTTTCTCAAAATTTAGATGCAGTTGGGCACTGGTTACCAATATAATTTTCTCTCTGTTGGATTTTTTTTTTCTTGCTTGCTAAATGTCTCTACTGGGTACCTGGAAATACATGTGCCTGCTCCAATCCAAGACATACCACAAATAACATATGCTCAGAATCAAATGAATGATCCAGGTTGCCAGTAGTTCAGGTATACCTGCATTTCCCCAAATCAAAACCACTGTTTTTTTTTTTTTTTTTTTCTGATAATTCATCTGACAGTAAAATCTAATTTAAACTCACCACTTGAAGTTTTTATTCTACTTGCTTTATATGCCTATTCATAGGTTTCACTGCAAAATTATTCATGCATTTTTCCTTGGAGTGTTGGCTCAAACCCTGCTGAGCGTGCTATGTAATACAATAGCACCCTCCCAAGAGCTGACAAATTTTGATTTCTGAAATCTTTGGGTGTAAGGATAGTTGTCTGAAAAGTTGTGGACTTGTAAACATATCACTTCTATTACTTCAGTATCATTTAATATGCATGCATGAAGGAGGGAGGACTACATTTTTAAACACATATTCTCAAATCTATACTGTGGATTCAAGTTAACTCAAAGTAGGTACCTCTCATAGCTATAGCTTAACTGAAAGAACTAGGAAATTAGGTATAATTTTATACTGATGGATTCGCTGTATCTGAAAGCAGACAACTGAAAAAAATCAACTTATATACTGTAAGATTAAAAAATCAGTAGGTAAGAGTTTCTTAGGTGACCATAAAATGTATCATCAAAAGTAGATTTCTGTGAGTGAAAAGAGTATTACTGATAATTACTCTGGAAATGTACTCCTCTGTCTGCTGGAGATCTCAATTTTCCTGCAGCTATGCATGCTGAGATGGGACTACTCATTAGGGAAGAGAAAATCCAGAATTCTTATACAATTGTGGATATTTTTACAAGTGTTTCCTGATATTTATGTGGGATTATAATTATTTAAAAAGATTGTTTATTTGTTTGCAGTTTTATTTACAAATGTCCTGAGATTAGACTATGGCTTATGCTTTTGGTTTTCTGGGTGTTTGTGGTTTTTTTTGTTTTGTTTTGTTTTTTTGTTTCTTTTTGCCTAGACTGGGTCTACAAAGAGTGACTAAATCTAATCTTTTATTCCATTGATTCACTGGAAGAGAGATGCATTTGAGTGTTCAGTAAATTCAGTTCTAGCATCTTAACTATTTTAAGATAGGAGATATAAATATCCACTTATTTTATAAAATGCAAGTGAAAAAGTAACACATTATGGAAGATAATTCTACTCAAGATGAAAGAAAGTCTCCAGTGACTTCAAAGAGCTTTCCCATTTCTTACATCTTTTTTAGTGTAGCTCACACTCAATCTTACTCCTGCAAGTCTAATTTAGATTTTATGAAAAACCCCAAAAATATGTCAGTCAGTTTCCCCATGAATACATTCTATGCTAATTCCACGGTGGTTCAAACTTCCAGAGCATTAACTTTGTACTTCTGATTTTCTTTCTGATGTTAGTAGGGAAGACTTCTATGCACATAGTAGTAAAAATAGTAGGAGGTGTTTACCCAACACATTCCTAGCAAAAGTCAAAGTCTTATTGGTGAAGGGAGTACAAGAAACAGATTATAATGCAAAAAACACATGTAATTAACTGATAATGTAGAAAATCAAACAATTAAAAGTTATTTGAGAAAAAAAGATGCAAAGTACAGACTGAAACAGTGAGATTAGATAAGAACTGTGATGAATGAGAACTGTGTACATGTTAATGTCTATAATGTGAAAATCTTCTCTTTCCTACACACAATAGGGAGAAAATTAATTTATTTGCCTATTCCAGTTGATAGATTTCATGACCACATATAGACTATGTTTATTAATTGTGTGATGGGATAGAGAAGTAGTATTAAACACTTTATTTATAGTTATGAAGTAGGAATATGAGCTAAACAGAGGTTCCTCTGGGTCTGGGTATTTATTTATTTTTAAAGATTATATATATAAAAACTAGGGTACAGTTCTTGGGTAAAGGTATGGAGGGTGGTGAGAGGATTCACCAGAGACAGAGTGGGGAGCAGAACAGGCAGATCCACTGAAATACACTGCTGAGAGGAGCAGCAAGCCAGCCAGGAGAGGTCTGTTGCGCCATGTGGGTCCCCTCCCTGACTGGGGATCGAACTCATGCTATCGTGACTATGGATGCTTCATAGTGTGGTGCTTACCACCTTGCACCCCACCAGGGAGGCCCCAGGTCTGGGTATTTAAACATCCCTAGTTTAATATGCTTGTTTGATTTGCTTATGTGTATGTGTGTGTGTGTATGTGTATCTTCATTACTGTTTAACATTCTTATTATGTGATCAGGTAGATGTGGGCTGTGGGGAAAACAGTTTCTGTTGGCTTTGTCACAGTTCAAGTGAATCCACACAACTTTATCTATAGTATTTGAAAGACCTAATAAAAATTGGTATCTCCTTTGCTATTTGCTGCTGTTCTTTCTGTATATAACTTCTTCAATGTCTTTCTAGCAGAAAATAGCAGATAAAGCTGATTTCATTTATTCCTTGTCCCCTTGCCAAATAATATGAAACTATGCAAGTGTTCATGACATTGATTTTCCTTTCACATTTTCTGATTACTGTCAAGGTGACTGTAGCCAGAATCTGGGGATTAAGTAAAAGTGCTCATTTTATTGCTATTATTGCCTTCCTCCTATGTATCTTGTACAGACTATTTTGTGTGCAAGTCTTTTTCACTTACTTCAGTGGTCAGATTCAGTCCTTAGCATTCATGGTGGTGAAATGAGAGTAAGAAGGACCACTATAGGCATACCCATTTGCAATACTAGCAGAAGAATAGATATGCTGAAAAGTTCTTGCTAGCATTTTTTAAAATATTGACATGAAACAACATCCTTGAGAGTGTGATAAATATCAGTCTTGAATTTAAGGGATAACTTACTTATGCTTGGGTAATGAGATTGAGAAAAGATAGATATGTCAGTGGCATTCATATTAAAGAAAGAATTTAATTGAATATTTTATTATATTTTGTTATCTAATTAAATGAGTGAATGACAGTCACAAAGGTATCCATTTCCTTTAAGAAATGCATGATGCACATGTAGGAGAAAAAGTGACCCAGTAGGTCACTCTCCTAATTTATCACACGAGGGGTGTTAACTAATGATGACATACTGAGAAAATGTAAAGAGGGATAGAGAGTGATATTATTAAGTGGAGCTCAGGGAGACATTCAAGAAAAGAGTTAAATTTTAATAAGCAGTCTATGTGAGTTTTCGAGAAAAATATAAAGGTATTTTCGAAAAGAAGCTATTTCCTTTTAAAGAGCCAGATGGTGGGTATGAGAAAATGTTGCTTGAGGAATAGCAAGCAGATTAGCCGACAGGACAGAGGGTTTGTGAGGATCAGATAGTGATGATGATCAGAGTTGGTTTTAATGACTAGCTCAGTGCACTCAAACTCTTCATAAAATTTTACTCTGTGAGCCCCTCAACTCATTGAAGCAAGGATTTTATAGACATTGCTGAGCCAGAGAAGTTAGTCGCTAAGACTGACGTATCTACATTTTATTCATGACTCTGGGAAATGAAAGTGTCCAGATGTGAGAGCCAATACAGATATGGGGAAGTCATACCTGGGACTTTACTAGCACCTGAGGGTTTTGATCCCCTGGAAGGCACTGAAGAGGAATTTATTTCATTTTATTTTTTTTTGAAATTTATTTATTTATGTATACAAGAACTAGGGTACAGGCCAGAGGTGTGGGGGTGAGAGGATTCACCAGAGACAGAGTGGGGAACAGAAAAGGTGGATCTACTGAAATACACTGCTGAGGGGAGCAGCAGGCAAGGCAGGAGAGGTCTGCTGTGCCATGTGGGTCCCCTCCCTGGCTGGGGATGGGAATGCTACAGTGACTGTGGATAGCTTCTTAGTGTTGCAATTTAACCCCTTGTGCCACTGTGGAGGCCCCAGAACAGGAATTTATTTGTTAATGGCCATTACATACCTAGAAAAACTTGGCAGGGAAGGCAGCGTAGGGATACTTCTAAAGCCCAAAAACAGGGACTGAAAGTTCAAATAGGCTGTTATTTCTTGATCTAAAGAACTGGTCTAAATAAATGTCCATTTATCAATAATTAAATGCTGTAAAAGGGGGGGGGGGAGCTGAACTATAGAACTAGAGCTTAAAAATTATCCTATGAATCCACTCCATTTCCATTCTTATTTTCATTTTCCTTAGTTTAGGTTAAAGATATAAACACTTTCATCACAAGACATAGGCTATTGAATACACTATAGGCTGGGAGAAAATCCTCATTTCTTTTCTGAGCA
Source organism: Galemys pyrenaicus (assembly GCA_019455555.1). Classification (NCBI taxonomy): domain Eukaryota; kingdom Metazoa; phylum Chordata; class Mammalia; order Eulipotyphla; family Talpidae; genus Galemys; species Galemys pyrenaicus. The sequence continues at coordinate 849,871 of JAGFMF010011781.1, read as the reverse complement.
TGTACCTGGCCCCATGCATGTGTACAACATTCTAGATTCCTCAGTATATGTAAGAGCTTCTTAAGATCTTCATAATCCATTTATCTTTATTAAGTACTTCTTTGATTGCTTCTTCTTTGATTACCCATTTAATTCCATGGTTCTAAAAAAAATAGGTGTATTTACTTTGACACCAACTTAATTCATTCTTGGTGGTCATTCAAACATTCAAAGAGACTATAAGTGCTAGTGTGTATGCACTGAGAACAATTAACTCATCTGCATTAAATTAGTCATTTACCTAGAATTTTGCAAATATGGTCTCATTTTAGCACTCAGATCATATCCTAAAGTGGGTTCTTAGGAATTATTATTTTAAACCATCAAGTAGTTTTCCCATAATAAACTTTTTATTTACCTAGGAGTTGGTTCCAGGTCACACACGTCTCTGAGAAATACTAAAAGGAGAGAAACAGTGACAGGATGACAGTGCTTATCTGGCCCAGACAGATGTCCAAGTATCATGTATTTTACTCATTACAAATCTTCCAATGCTTACTAGAATACTACTTAACTCTCCCAATTGGATTCTCTAGTTTCTTAGAGCAGATTCAATGTGAGAATAACAGATGTAGAACTAAATACTGGAATGAATAGTACTGTCGTGAAGACTGAAAGTAAAGAAAACTTAAAAAAATTATTGATAGTTTTTAAAAATATTTTGTAGACGTGGGGAATAGGCTAGAGTTGTTGGGGGGGTAGGTGAGAGGATTCACCAGAGACAGAGTGGGGAGCAGAACAGGCAGATTCACTGAGGTTTACTGCTAAGGGGAACAGCGGGTGACACAGGAGAGGTCTGCTGTGCCTTGTGGGAGTCAATTTACATTCCCACCAAGAGTACAGAGGAGTTCCTTATTCTCCACACTTACTTCAGCATTTGTTGTCCTGACTCTTATCTTCTCACAATAACTGTTTCAACAAGTGTGAAGTAGTATCTCACTGTGGTATTAATTTGCACCTAAGGTTAGCAAATTATCAAGATGTTGATTGACCAGCTTTTCTTATATACCTGTTTGCTATCTGTATGTTCTTCTTTGGAATAATGTCTTTTAGCCTCCTCTGCTCACTTCTTTTTGAATTTCCCCCATCTTATTTATTTATTCATCTATGAAAATAGCTTTATGGGGGTTCCTTTGTAGATTATAATCTTTTACTTTTTTAGATTTCTCTGTCTTTGACAATTTTATTATAGTATGTCTTAAAGAATATTGTTTTGTATTGTAATGAAAGGCTGCCCTATTAGATTCATAATTTTGATGTCTAAATCTCTGCCTAGGTCTGGAATGTTCTCAGTCATTATTTCTTTAAATAAACTTACTGTTCCCTTCCTTCCTCTCTTCTCTTCTGACACTTATAATTTGCATATTATTTCTTTTGATGTTTTCATAATAGGTCACATAAGCTTTTGCTCATTTTCATTTTTTTCCTTCTCCTATGACTGAATAATTTTAATGTTCCTATCATCTAACAATACATTAATTTTTATGTTTTATCTATTCAGTTTTTCTGTCCATTTCATTCTTCATCATTTCTTTTTTTTCAGCTCTAGAATTTATGTTTTGTTTTTCTTTATAATTTCTACCTCTTTGATAAATTTATTACTTTGTTCACTCATTTTCCAGATTTTTTTCCATTATTTTTCTATGTTTTCTTGTAAATCACTGAGATTTTCTAAGCAGCCATTTTGATTTTTTTATTGGGTAAGTCAAATTTCCCTATCTTTGCTTTTAGTTACTGGAAGATTAAGATACTCCAATAATCGTGTCATGTATGTTTGTTTCTTTGTTTTCTATGTCCCGTGGAGTTTGTGTTGCTGTCTACATGGGATATAATAATCAACAACTCCAATCTCTACTAACTTCTTTCAGAGAGAAATACCTTTAGCCACTCCTGAAGAGGGTGCAGTTTCTCAGACTTAGAGTGTGGCTTCCTCTACTCTACACTTCCTGCTCACTCTTAAGCTTGAATTGCATTTCTTGATCTGACAGTGAGCCATGCTGACTACTGTTGTCTCTCTTTCGTTTCCCCAAAAGTGATACTACAGTTCTTGTTTGTCATCTCTCCCTGGTTTGTTTTCAATGTGTGCTCCCAGCTGCCCACCACAGCTTACTCTCATGACCACACCTGCTCTAATAGGGAGCAGGCCACAGAGTAGGGTAGGTGTAGGTGACGTGTACCTTGGTGGTGCCTGTAAACTGCTGGTAGAATTCTAGAACTTCCCCAATGTTTCTTGGGTGCCATTTCTGCGGGAACACACAACACCATCAGCAGGAAACACAGTCCTTTATTGCCTTCCAAGATTTGTCTCTATTGCTTTTGTACCTCCTGCCTCCCTCCCTAGTCAAGGTTTAGTCCTCTGGATGTGCAAGGAGGAACCAGCCTTTTGAAGGAATCACATCCATCTGTGGAAGCAGGTGCTCACTTCTTTTTTCTTTTACAGAAGAAATCATTGATGGAAAGTGTGTGTGTAATGTTAGCCAGGGAGATAGAAAGGAGAAAGGGAGATGGGGCAGAAAGACAGGAAAAAATCGGGGGTAAGGATGGAGAGAAAGGGAAAGATTGAAAATTTAGTCATTTGCAAAGGGATGGTGGCCGATGAAGTCACCACATTTCTGGATAATTCATTGCATGTGGTAGGGGAAAAACTTGGTTTGAGAAAACTTGGCTTCAAGTTTTGGGCTTTTTTTCCAATCTGTTTCTACTTATATGGCATTAGATGAGCTTTTCCAAGAGTACACTGCAGAAGTAGTCCCCAGGGAGTTTGGAAACTAATATGCTGTAGATAATGTATCTCTTTACCTTACACATCCATGGGATATATAAATGTATTAAGAGTTCTGAGTGGGCCCTCCCTGGTGGCGCAGTTGGTTAAGCAACGCACTATGAAGCAAACCGCAGCCACTGCAGCACGAGTTCACTCCCTGCTGCCGGCCAGGGAGGGGACCCACATGGCACAGCAGACCTCTCCTGCCTCCCCCGCTGCTCCCCTCAGCAGTGTGTTTCAGTCCATCTGTCTGTTCTGCCCCGCTGCTCTGTCTGGAGGAGTCTCTCACCTCCCCGCACCTCTGGCCTGTACCCCAGTACTTGTATGCATAAATAAATAAATCTTTAAAAAAAAAGAGGTCTGAGAAGTCTTGTAACAAAAACATTTGAAAACTCTATACCAGCATTTATCAAACTTCTTTGATACTTCTTTTGGCATATATAATACCTTTTAACCTACATATTATACTTTTGCAAACTTAATATTAGATGATCAATCTCTCTGAAACCATAATATGGAGATAAAATAACAATCTTCCTGTACACATGCAGCAATAATTTTATAAAATACTATGCCAGTAATTATCAATTATGATATTTTATATAAAATTGCTGTCATTATAGTCAAAATATTAAATTTTAAAACATCACATTTCCTATTCTTTCTTTGAGAAGGTAGAATAGTGAGTTATCAGGCAGTTTATCCTTTGTTTTAGTGATAAGTAAATAATCCTAAAGAAATTAAATGCCTTGTCCAAGACCTCACAGCAGCAGGTAGCTGAACTGGGGTGATAAACTTGATCTTCTGACATTAAGGAGAGAATACTATTTACTGCTCTACTTCCATATGGTCACATGTCAAACCATTCATGCATAGAGCTGCTACTTAAAACACATTGCAAAACTAAATTTGCATAATATTAAATTGGAAGGAATTAGGAAAAAATAATAATTTAAGTCAATTTAAATATCCACACATAGGATACTAGAATCAGAGATGAGTGAAATATCATTAAACATGTCTTATCCAAGTCGTTTAAAAGAAAATAAATTATGTGTTCTTAAATGAATCAGCAATAATTATTTAAAAGCTTGTGCAGTTTGATACATTCAGTGAAAAAAATCTTTTTTAATGAGATTTCCTAGAGATGTCAAAATTATAATGACATTACATTTTGACACTGATCTTCAGTTATTCATATTAATATATGATTAAAATGCCATGTTCTATCATACCCCATTCTCCATCATTACTTACTTCCTTTCAGTCTGTTTTTATTTCTGTATTCTCACTTCATTTGCTTTGTTGTTCACAGTCACTTGTGTTGAAGCAAGTCTAAGGTGAATGATAATGGCAGATGATTCTGTTCTAGTCCTGCATGAGTTTGCAATGCAATTGTTTCAAAGTGACTTGAGACATTAAAGATACAGCATCTCAGGCAGATGAGAGAAAGATGGCAATGAGGAAGTCAAAAAAATGTTTGACACTTTTATAAGTGTTATACTCCATAGGGTCCCTTTAAGTAAAATTATTTCTGAGATGGAGAAACTAGCCCAAGAAACTCAAGTCCCTAAGTGAGTGTCATTAGCAGTATAAGGACCAAAAGATCAGAACTGAAATAGTCCCATTCATCTTATTTTTTTGTTTGTTTGTTTTATAACCATCTATATTAATGGAATGTATCCTAAAATAAGATAATTACAAACCAAAAATCAAGTCTTAAAAAAACAAGACACTTTTATTTTTACTACTGTTAGTTGTGAGACTATAATAGTATTCCAATGCTTTGTGAGGGAAGAAGAAAATAATTTAGAAAAATCAAGACAGCTCTCATAAATTCAGAACATTTTCCTAATTGTGTGGAGAACAATGTAGCTTCCTTCACAATATTGACATGTAACATATATGACTGTACCTAATCCATAAGAATTAGAAAAAGGGCCTCGCTGTGACCCAAAAAAGACACAAGGCTCAGCACTATCACCACTGTTGCCTGAATTCCATCCCCTGCCAGGGAGGTGACCCACATGGCACAGCAGACCTCTCCTGTCTCACCTGCTGCTCCCCTCAGCAGCGTATTTCAGTAGATCTGCTTGGTCTGCGCACTGTCTCTGCTGAATCTTCTCACCCCCGCACCTCTGGCATGTATCCCCTCAGTTCTTGTATGCAAAAATTAAAAAAAACAAAACAAGAAGTTAAAAAGAAAAACACCTCATGGTTTTGTGTTAAGATTCTTTGTAGTTTCCCTACAAACAACTCCAAAAACATTTTTGCCACAAAACTAACTTAAAGTAATTAAAGCAACATTGCTGTAAATTTGCTGTAAAAGAGAAGAGTACTAAGTGGTTGATGATAGTTTTGTTTCATTTCTCCATTCACAGATCAACCCCAGGAGGGGATGTGTAACTTTGGGTGCTTGATTTGGAAACTATATTCTTTGTCTGTTCCCTCTATTGCACACTAATTGTATTGAAGTTATTTTCTATAGAAGGGCTTATGCACCAGAGAATGTTTTGTCTTCACATGGCAGATGCCAGCACCCATTTAGAGTGGGCAGTTGTAGTTCTTAGTGTACTCCTTATTCTGCACATTAACAACACTTCACGAAGACATTTTGACTCCCTCTTTTACTTATTCCTTTTCTCTTTTACAACAAAACTGTCTTACAGAAAATTAGTTATGATGCAAAAATGCTTATGGCAAAGTTCTTGCAACCAAACTTCCAGACTCATAATGATGTCAGGTAGGATTTCTTCACAGTCAAATTGAGTGCAGAATGTGAGTATAGGGAATTGAAAAACTGCTCTGTGCCAGAAACTCATTTTCATCAAAGGTACCCTGTTCCCTTTTTCCTTTGTCTGGCTTCCTCTCTCTGCTGTGGAGAACCCTCAAGCAGCTTCCTGCTTTTGCCCCTGTGGGCTTCCCAGGCTGGGGGAGGCCAGCTGGAGGAAAGATCAGCGCCTGCACGGAACACTGTGTACTGCATCTGCACTTATTTCAGCTTTTAAAGAGGAGAGTTAGGGGTCACATCAATAATTTAGATTGGACCAGATTCCTGAGGATATAAATTCCTAGAGACCAGTAATGGCTATAAAATGATAATGAATATAATGTAGCAGCAACAGTAGCGCCCCCCCATGTGAGCAGTGGATGCTCTAATGAAGGTCATCAGTCAATGTGAGTTTTTGAGCAAAATTATTTGGCTAATATTTGATTTACTAAAGAAAAAGGAATAATGTTTATTTCTACTCATTAAAGTTGAACGGGTATTAATCCTAGGAGAAAAGATCTGAGTAAATTAAAGCAACTAATTTATTTGTTTTCTAATTGTCTCTGGTGTACTCACAGATATGCTAACGGAACTTCTCTAGTTTTTTATAAAGTTTTCTCTTTTGTTTACAGCTCAACTTGCTTAATTTCCTGGTGAGATTTTTGCCCTCTTGCAAACATTGAATTCCCCTCTTTGATATTAACTGTCCCTACATTCATTTCCACTGATTCCTTCTGTTTGTCTTGAGGGCACAAGAAGGTATTCTCTCTGCTATCTTATTCTTCATAGGTCATAATCTTTATTCTAGAAGGAATTATAAAGTCCTATGTTAAGTATTGGTGCAAGTTATAATATCAGATTCCTTTCTGAAAAAGTTCAGATTATGGTCCAGACTTCTCTGAGGGGAAAGTTGAAGTTAAGTGTTATTTCAGCACTCCCCAATAATTTAATATTTATTTTTTTTTTACAATTCTGAAGATATTTTTAGAAAATCCATCTTAATAGGAAAGTGCCCCTAAATGTTTTTAAAACATAGGCATTTTTCAAAAAGATTTATTTATTTATGCATACAAGAGCTGGGCCAGAGGTTTGGGGTGGGGGCGGCGAGAGGATCCAGTAGAGACAGAGTGGGAGGCAGAACAGACAGATCTACTGAAATACTGCTGAGGGGTGTAGCGGGCAAGACAGGAGAGGTCTGCTGTGCCATGTGAGTCACCTCCCTGGCCGGGGATCAAACTTGTGCTGCAGGGGCCGCGGATAGCTCCATAGTGCTGTGACTCAACCCCCTGCACCACCAGGGAGATCCCAGACAGACATATTGTTAACAACACGGATTAAAAAATAATTCGATAGTCCACATACAAAGTATTGTTCTGTCATTGTGTCCAAGTGTTTGATTACAGCAAAGCTACCTAACACCCAGTCACTTCTCAAGATTTTATTGTAAACTGTATTCATGGTTAAGGGAGAAGCTGACTGATTTGCATCTCTGGGTTAAGGGGAATTATACCGGCTGTAGGATATCTCACAGCAGAATCTATGCACTGTAGATTCCCAGGCTCCCCAACAGGCCTGCAGAATCTAATTATAAAGGAATAAGGGTAGAGAAACTACATTTTGACCAATCACACCAGGAAATTTTGGTACAGGATTAAATTTTTACATCTCTGGTAGAGCAAGATCCTGAGAATAGAATATCTTCTTGATTTCATCTTAATAAATTCTATACCTTGTTTAAACAGAAGTTTAAAGATTTGTTTAATATGTTGAACAATATAAATACTGAACTTCTCCATATTGCTGTCACTCTGTTGACATAGGGATAAACAAAAAATAAATTATTTTCTCCCTCACTCTGGTGATCATTTCAATTCACTGATCATTTCTAGCAAAGTAAAAATATTGCCCCTCTCTTAGACAGTATCTCCTTTTTCAGATAATGAAAATCCTTTCTCTTCATCATGAGCTCTTCCCCTCTTGGTACCTCTTTTTATATACATGTATTCCTCCTAAAACTGTAAATGCAGAACTTAGAGTAGCTGATTGAAAGACTTTGGGAGGTTTGGCTATTACTGGGTGACTCTCTAGCACTTGAGATCTAGGACTGTCAGTACCTGTAGAATGTGACCTTTATTATGCATGATCCCAGTATTAGAGTTTTACAGCTAGGGATTGTGCACATCAATCCATTTAGCTGTATATACATATGTCTCCAATATAACAATCTTTTCAAAAATGAGGCGGATACCGAGGGTGAACAATAGGCAGTAGCATGACCATACCAGTTTATTTGTGCACATGATTATAAGAAGGAACAGGTCCAAGCACTCTTATTTTTGAAACTTTATCTGTAAAGGTCTGGGTACAAGCACATATTGAGATTGAATATTTTTCAGATGTTAGAAAATCAAGACAATTTTCAGCAACCATAGCAAACACTTCATAATTATTGTAGAGAATATATGGATTTCATGAAATAAAACAAATATAGTATATAATTCGTCTCTAAGTAGGTAAAGCAAAAACCAGTCTCCAGAAGCTGTCCTGGCTCTGAGAGATAGATCCTATTATTATCTATTTTTCCACACAGAACACCAACTTTGGATAGTAGTACTATGATGCCAAGATAAAGTGAGACAAGACACGGACACTTCATAATTTTGTTTAAGTACTAATAGAGACAAAATCAATCATTTACTCTCTGGGCTAAATGAGTCACTGCTACTTATTTTTTTTTAAAGATTTTATATGTGCATACAAGAGTTGGGGTACAGGTCAGAAGCGCAGGGGTGGGGTGAGAGGATTTACCAGAGACAGAGTGAGGAGCAGAACAGGCAGATCTACTGAAATACACTGCTGAGGGGAGCAGTAGGCAAGACAGGAGAGGTCTGCTGTGCCATGCGGGTCCCCTGGCTGGGATTGAACTTGTCCTGAAGTGTCTCCAGCTGCTTCATAGTGCTGCGCCTTAACCCCTTGCACCACTAGGGAGGCCCACTGCTACTTTTTTGTACCATTTGTTTACTGTTTTCTTCTCACAGTTGCCTGCCCTTCCTCAAATAAGATTTATTGGTATATTCAAGCATAGAATTGTTCTTTCTTTCTGAAAGCCATCTATCTAGAGCTAATCCCACCTCCTTAGACTCTCCCTGATGTCAACCCAAGAGCAGCTTAAAGCCTATGGTAGTTTCTTTCTAATACCCTTAGATAAGACACCCCAGAGTTCTGTAATATGTGTTTTCTACACTGACTAATGACTCCCTCTCTTTCATCTGCAGGTATATCTCTGCAGACTTTGGATGGAAGATAATGACTCCTCATCTCATCCTAGTTTCGGGTCAGCTTCTGACACTCAGTGAGTTTAGGTAAGTCACTAAATGAGTTATGAAAAGACTATCTGGTTTCAGTGTATTTCAGTGTATTTGGATTTTAGAATTCCAAATAAGGCTTTGTATACTTTATAGAATTTTTGAAAACCATTTGGCAATATGTGTCTAAAATTTAAAAATACATACATGCTAACCTAGTAATAATATCATAAAGGGAAATCTCAAATTTGGACTACCTATTGTGGCATATCTTATTAAAACAGAAATTCAGATGTAAAAGTAGACATCCAAAGATATGATGGTACATCCATTAAATGGATGATTATGCAGTTATAAAAACACTGTTTTAAAAGTTTTGGTAAAATGCTTGTGGTATCATGCTGAGTCATAACAAAAGGTAACATTGAACATACAGCTTGAGCTCATGAAAACTTACAAGATGAAAACAATGACCAATCTTGATTTGTGTATTTTATGTATATGTATATTATATATTCAAATACAATTTATTCTTTCCATGTTCTCTTACAAACTTTTACATTTTTTTAAGATCACTATGAACATGAGTTAGTCTCAACATTGTTCATATATATATTTAATAACCTTTATTTTGCATGTAATATCTGTGGAGGCCAAATGAGGAATCGAGTGTACTCATCTTGAGACTTGCCACACAATAAATATGATGAGGAATATACAAATGAAGCTATTATGCATGAAATGACCATGTAAGATTGCAGCAAAATTATTCAGTAAATTGGTCAGATGTGCAGCAGCATATAGGAGGGGTGGCTGAAGCAAACACAAACACACACACCTAAAGATCCACACATTGCTGTCTGTGAAGAGCAGGGCTGTGGGTAATAACTATAAAATTAAATTTAATTTTGCTTGTACTATTCCACTTTGCTGAATAAATCAGTCCAATGAATGGTATACTTTTCCATTCTTTTTCGTTTTTGTGCTTGTGAGCAAATGACTTTGACATAAGGAAAATAATTTTTTAAAAGAGAAGCTATATTTACAAGGGTTAAATAATTCTACTTGTCAGCAGCACATCTTCCAAACTACACTGAAAGTAAAGAAATCCTTGGGTGATTTATGCTTTAGAGTGAGCATCTTTCTTTGGCATTTTATTCTGTGTAGTAATTCCATTAAAAGAGCACAATTTATTGCACATCTGTCTTTGCAGATTTTATCTATGCTGAAACCTTTTAAACTGAGAATGGGATTAAATAAACCCCATTTACCAATGTGGTAAAATATAATAGACACCCAGCCCATTAAATGGCCAGCTAAATCAATATATCCACTTGGCAGCAATTTCCAGAAGATAAGGTGAAAACCTCCTGTTCTGTTTGATAGATGAGTAAACTTAAAGGGAAGAATTTACAGTAGATTCAGTGTGTACCTTGAAGGAGTGTTCATTATTCTCAAATTACATTCTCATGTCAGCAGATTTGTGGTTAGTAAACAGAAAAGCCATCCACACTCCTCCTCCTCCTCTGTGGTGAAAGTGAGTGGTTGCATTGAAAAGAGTAACTATGTGGGAGACAGAAGAGTATTTGAATCTACTTAACAAAGACAAAATTTCAACGGTGGTTAAAAGATATTTATAAATACCAGTTGTGTACACATACTGTCAAACTCACCTTCCAAAATAAGACTGTCTACCTGGGGGTGAATAGCAAAGAGTATGAGGTTCATAGTAAGCTAAAGAATTAAATAATAACAATACCTTATAACATGTTTATAATGTTACATGATATGTGTTTATTTTATTTTTTAAAGATTTATTTTTAATCATACAAGAACTGGGATATAGGCCAGAGTTGTGGGGAGTGAGAGTATTCATCATAGAGTGGGGATACGAACAGGTGGGTTGACTGAAATACACTGCTGAGGGGAGCAGCGGGTGAGAGAGGAGAGGTCTGCTGTGCCATGCGGGTCTCCTAGAGGCCAGTCAGGCATTGAACTCATGCTGCAGTGGCTGGGAGATAGCTAAATAGGGCTGAATTAACCTCTGCATCATTAGAGAGGCCACATATGTGTTTATAAATGTATGAATTTAATAGGAATCAGTCAAAGGAGGACAACTTATTTTTTTGTTGACAGTGTGTCAAAATAGACATTATTATTTAATCTTAACAAGAATTAGTTGAGCTAGGTAGTATTGTGGATGTGGAGACCAAGACTCAGCATGAACTGCATCAAAATCTCAATAAAGCAATATTGAAGCTAGTATTGTAATATAGGTTTTTGCTTCCTGATACCACTGTTCTACACTAGAAAAGTTTATTACATATATGTGGTATTATGTATATATGATACAGTTATTGCTTTTTAAATAATAAAATTAATAAATTGTATTCTGTATGGAACAAATACTGTTTTTCTATCTCTGTGAGATTGTGACTCCAGAGTTTCAGTCAATAAATAAGAAATTCACCTTACCAGATATTTTGACTACACGCTATTTAAACATCTATACTTTTTGAAATCTCTGGCGTATTAGCCAGATTTTTTAGCTTTCATTTGGGTATTTATCATGTTCTCAGTTGCAAATATTGACTTACCCTCTCTAAGCAGTGAGGCCTTTATAGAAAGAATACTTTTAACATTTATCTGGCTAACGGGTGGAAGGGAAGACTGATCTTGGAGTCATGTATATTATTTAAATCATTAAAATAAGGGCTAAATCATGATTCTGACTAAGCCAAATGACACTTTAAATCAGATGCTCACACCCTGGAGTTGGTGGACTTCAGAGGCATCTTAGAGCCTCCTGAAATTATATTCAGTTTTAATGGTGTTTTTTGAGTTTGGGGAAGGGTTGGAGAGAAGGAAAATGGTATTTTATAAAACTTTCATCAGCTCAAAGTGGTCTCTGCAATAAAGGACTCTCATTAATTAAAAATATTTTTTTTTTACTTTTTAAACCTCAACACTGTATTTTTAATAAAAGTAAATGTTAAATATATTATATAAAGTTAACACTTTATTCTCATAGCTCCTGAGTTTATATATATGTGTGTGTTATATTTTGTATTATCTTAAAACACATTATCTTAAAACTGAGTATTATAAATAGAAACTTCTCTAGAGGACAGTTCAGAAGACTAAAGTCAGGGCTAAGCTTTGAATAAGGCAAAGTAAATATCTCAGAAAATGCTTGGGTCAAAAAAGGGTTTGAGGGGACCTCCCCGGTGGCACGATGGCTTAGACAATGCACTATGAAGCAAACCACAGCCACTGTAGCACGAGTTCAATCCCTGCCACAGGTAGGTGGTGGGGTGGACAGTGGACAGCGGGGGGTTAGGTTGGGGCATGGGTGGGGAGGGGGGGAGACAACACCCACATGGCACAGCGGACCTCTCCTGCCTCATCCGCTGCTCTCCTTAGAAGTGTCTTTCAGTTGATCTGCCTGTTCTGCTCCGGGCTTTGTCTCTGGTGAATCCTCTCACCTTCTTTGCCTCTGGCCTGTACCCCAGCTCTTGTAGGCATAAATCAATAAATATTAAAAAATTTTTTGAAAGCATTATTACTGTTAGCATCAGATTCTGTGACTCCCTAGGGTTGCATTTAAATAAAAGAGTTAAACCATGACCTTAAATGAGACAATGAGCCTGTAAGTTCTGAACTGTGCTGGACACATTTCAGATTTGGTGAAAATCTACAGAACCCTGTGACTCAGGAGCAGTGCATGGCTACAATGAATCACACAAACTTGATTCTATGTCCCAGATCTGTCCCATTTCTTAAAATTTGGAACTTTTGACAATATTCTTGATTATTTTAATCTCTAAGCCTGCTTTGTTTTGTTTTTGTAAAATAGAATTTAGCCCATGGTTTTTATATGAAAATGTTATTATATAAAAGCACATAAAATATTTAGCTCACTGTCTAGCACTTAATACATGCACAATAAATTTTCTTATGCCTAATATATATTATCTACATATACACATAAATATAGTTACATGCACACAGATGCATGTCTACTGTTTATATGTATATAGACTCTTTACATGTATACATACATAGTATACATATAATTGTTACTTATTTAAATTCTGTATATGTGTATCTACATGTCTGCATATATTTTACATTAATATATTGCAAATAATATATATATATTTTACTAGCACCTTAATCTGATTTAATCAAAAGTTATAGTTAGATTTTTAACAAATTGTATAAACATGTTCTTTTTAAGATTCTAATGACATTTCTTCACAAAAGAACTTTTATTTCTTTTTCTTTTTTCTCTTCATTCTTTTCACAAATGAACTTTTAAATGGCTATAGAACACTCAATGTATAAACTATACAACATTTAGTCATATAACCTACTGTTGTCACTTAGAAAACTTCACATTTCCCCCAACATAGAAAATGTAATGAACATTTTCTGCATGAAAATTTTAAAACATTTTTGCTTATCTGTCTTGGATTGTTTTCTATGAATAAGGTAAAAGAAATAAATTGGTCAAATGTCATACATTTTTTATATTGATTCTCATTATGAAATTATGTGATAACAATTTGATATCTTTTGGAGTATCTATTGTAAGCAACTTTAATCTCTAAATTTGAAATGTGTGGATTGCATACTTTTTTCCAAAAAAATGAATTAGATATGGTTTATATTAGACAAAAATAGGAGAATGTATTGATTAAACTCTAGAAGTCAAAGGAAAGAAGTTAGTGTTCAGTGAATATGTTAATGCCATTACATTTCAGATGCTGTGGTGTGCAGCTCCTGATACTATACTTAAATATTGCTTTGGCCTTGAGACAGAATGATCTGCTTTCATTATGCAGGAAGCTGAAGCCTAGAGAGCATCTGTAGTTGTCCCAAGTCATCAAGTTACTAGGAAGCAGAAATTAGACTTGAATTCAAAGCTGAATCTTAACTTCTCCAGAATGGAAGCATAACACAGGGGTGTGATTAATTAACATTGTAGGGTGAGGTGACCCCAAGGAGTTCTTTCCCCCCCAGACTGTTTTGCATGGGCTCTCCCTAAAGCAACCACTACCTCTTCCTAGCAATACCTTTACATCCAAATGCATTGAAGGTCAGAAAAAATGAACAGGACTTTCATGCTGCCTTATCTAGGGTTCCATAGTAGAACACAGATTCTAAATTAGAAAGAAAACCAAGGGTCATAGGAAGTTCTCGATTAATATTTTGTGTATTTGGAGAATGCACTAAAGTAAGAGGGAACAGAAAGGGGACATAGGAAGTCAGAGAGTGTCAGAGTGAATGTTGTTTTTTGAAGAATCAGCAGTGTTAGAAGAACAAAATTTCTTAGCCTTAGAAACTGCAAATATTTAACTTAGTTTTTTTTTTTCTTTATAAATGTAAACAATGGGCACTGCATGTATAGGAATATGCCTCTGGTTTATAGGCTATTGTGAAGATGAAAGAGTCACCTGAATCGGTGCTAATGGGCATGCAATACCATAAACTCCAGTGTCTCCACAAGAACCAGATAATAAGAAGGGAATAATTGATTTTCAGGGTAAAGTGGCTTTTGAGTTAATCAGACCTTATACAAAGGTACTGAGCATGGTCCATTTGGAGTTAATAATTCATTCCTGTATCCTTGAAATAATGGCTTTAGCCCTGATGGAGGTGGTCATTTAGGACTTTTTTGTGCTGTTCTTTATAACCCAACTCCGAGTTACATGGGACTAAATATAATCTTAAACCACATGAGGAAAAAGCTCAGCCGTAGTTGCTGATTGCCTCTTAACATGGTATAGTAAGTTTTTCAGAGAAGCAAGTTTATTGAATTATTATGTTATATTCCCAACACGACACAACAAGGATGCTCTCACTACTGGTTCTTATTCAGTGCATCAAAGGTGCTTAGATGTTATTGAAATATCTTCTGCTCTTCATGAGATGTGGGACTAATTAAGTGTCCTTTATAATAATGTATTTCCCATCACTTACTTGTGGTATATATTAGGAAAGGAGGAATTTTGCTTACTGATTAAACTCTTAAATCTGGCACTTGATATTGGACCTCTCTGTGCTTCTCTGCTTATCTATATGTTAGTTTTCAGCTTGTGTGTAGCTCCCTTCAAGCTTCTGGACTCTTTCTCCTTGGATGAGTGTTGTGTTCTCTGCATATACAGCAGGAGAAGTTCAGATGAGATATATCTCAGTTTCTTATATGGACATCTGTATCTTATTTGTCCAGGGACTTTTTTCTATTTTATCTATCTATGTATCTATCTATGTATCTATGTGTCTATGTATCTATCTATATATCTATCTATGTATCTATGTATCTATGTATCTATCTATGTATCTATCTATGTATCTATGTATCTATCTATCTATCTATCTATCTATCTATCTATCTATCTATCTATCTATCTATCTATCTATCTATCTATCTATGTATCTATGTATCTATCTATCTATCTATCTATCTGTCTATCTATCTATCTATCTATCTATCTATCTATCTATCTGTCTGTCTGTCTGTCTGTCTGTCTGTCTGTCTGTCTGTCTGTCTGTCTGTCTATCTACCTACCTACCTACCTATATATCTATCTATTTATTTATTTATATTTAATTAATTATATTAGACATCATTTGTATTCCCCAGGGAGTACCCACCACCATTCCACCCATGTACCATCACCTCAGTCCCTTGTGTTCTTTCTACCCTCATCTTTCTACCCTCATCTACCCCGTCTTTGCCCCCTCCTCCTTCCTCTCCCCCCACCATGATCCCTTTGGTTTATCTTTGATTTTTTTGGTCTTGTTGAGTTTTTTGTTTGCTTTTGGTTATAATTGCCCATTTCCTTGAGCTTATTCTTCTTTTTGTTGTTGTTGTTGTTCTTTCATATTCCTCCTAATATTAAAGCCATCTGATATTTTTCTCTTGCCTTCTGACTTGTTTCACTGAGTATAATTCCTTCTAGTTCCATCCATGTTTCTATAAATGTCCCTAGTTTCTC
>JAGFMF010011781.1:772675-833579 GCA_019455555.1 Galemys pyrenaicus | reverse complement strand
CAACTATGAACAACTGATCTTTGACAAAGGAGCAAAGAATCTGCAATGGGACAAAGATAGCTTATTCAATAAATGGTGCTGGCAAAACTGGTCCACCATGTGCAAAAAAAAAAACTGGACCACTACCTCACACCATGTACTAAAATCAACTCAAAATGGATGAAAGACCTAAATGTAAGACCCAAAACTATAAAATATATAGAGGAAAACATAGGTAAAGCGCACAAGACTTACACCTCAATAGCACTTTTGAGGTAGCAGTCCCCAAAGCAATGAAAATGAGAGAGAAGATAAACAGGTGGGACGACATCAAGATAAAAAGCTTCTGTACAGCAAAGGAAACATTAACCAGAACAAAAAGAATGGGAAATAATCTTCGTGCTCTGCACAATGGACAAGGGTCTGATCACAAAGATATACAAAGAGCTCATAAGACTCAAGAAAAATAAAATAAAAAACCCAATCAAAAAATGGGCAGAAGGGGCCTCCCTGGTGGCGCAGTGGCTTAAGCAACGCACTATGAAGCAAATCAGCAAATCGCAGCCACTGCAGCACGAGTTCAATTCCTGCTGCCGGCCAGGCGGGGGACCCATATGGCGCAGTGGACCTCTCCTGCTGTGCCCGCTGCTCCCCTCAGCAGTGTACTTCCATTGATCTGCCTGTTCTGCTCCCCGCTTTCTGTGGTGAATCCTCTCACCCCCCCACACCTCCGTCTGTACCCCAGTGCTTGTATGCATAAATAAATAAATCTTTAAAAAAAAAATGGGCAGAAGAACTTAAAAGACACTTCTCCAAAGAGAACATACACATGGCCAATAGACACATGAGAAAATGCTCAGCATCCCTCATAATCAGGGAAATGCAAATTAAGACCACAATGAGTTACCACCTTACACCAGTAAGAATGGCACACATCAAAAAAACCAACAACAGCAAATGCTGGTGATGATGTGCAGAAAAAGGAACCCTAGTACACTGCTGGTGGGAATGCAAGCTAATCCAACCATTATGGAAGGCTGTATGGAGGTTCCTCAGGGCTTTTTTTTTTTAAATAAGTGTTTGACTAGGGCTATTTTATCTTAAAATAATACTATATGTATTAGTGACATCATTTGCTATTTGCATCCCTCTGATTTAATTTGCTTAACATAATCACCTGTGATTCCATCTATGTGGTCAGAACTGGAGAAGTGTGTGTAATATAAAGAAACAAACAATACAACAACAACAAAAAATGACTCAGACCGACAACAAAATGGGGTTACCAGAGGAGAAAGAAAGGAGGGTGGGATAAATGGATTGAGGAATTAGAACTTTTGTGGTGGAAGTAGTTGATACATTTACTGAGGTACTTTGTTTAGGCTTTTTAAGTTATACCACTGAAATGTATATTTGTAAACTAATGGTATATCAGTAAAACAAACTAATGTTCTACCTTTGCCAAACATGTAGGCTTTAAAACCATTTCATTCTCCTTAGAGACCCTGGCTATATAGGCAGCCCCTCCCTCCATGTCTCACCCCCAGGCTATAGTCTCCTTTTCAATAAAATGGGACTCTCCACTGGGAAAAAAATATATAACTTAATATAGATTGTGAGGGTTTCACAGATATACACTACTGATCACGCCATTCTTTTATTTGTGCTATAGTATCTTAATTTTTACTTTTGTACATGTTATAGATAATACATCACTATTATTTGATTCAGAATTATATTTGTTAGCTATTGAAGATATAAAAAGAATTGAATTTTATATTTACCTTAATGTATGTAATTTCTGTTGTCTACATTTATGTTTTTATGCATGGGTATGGTTCTGAGTTTCTCTCTGATACTGTTACTTTGTTAAAAAAAATCTTTTAATATGACTTACAGGACAAATGTACTGTCAAAAAAAATCTGTCAGCTTTAATTTGTCTGAAAAATATCATTTTTCATTTTTTGGGAAACATTCTCACTGATTCAGAATTCCGCATGAATAGCTTTTCTTCTTTCAGACTTGAAAGGGGCTGCTCCATTGTCTTTGGTGTACATAAGTTCTCACTGGTGTGCTGATGCTCTTTGATCTTCTACATGTAAAGTATCTTTTATTTTCTGACTGCCTTCAAGGTTTTCCTTTATTTATCCTTTTCATCAATTTGAATCTGATATCCTGGTAATTTTCTTTGCCCATTCAGTTACTTATTTGATATTTGTATACATATTTATTTGCTATTTATCTGCTTTGCCATTCCTTCCATTCTTAGATCTTTGATTTTATTTCATTTAGGTATAGAAATTCTCAGTCATCTTTTGAAATATTTTTTGGGCCTTTTCCTGTCTTTCTGTATCTCCTTTTTTCTTCTTCCATATTTCTGCAAGAATTCACTGTTTGTTCATGCATGGTGTTCACCTTTTCCAGTAGAAACTTTAACATCATAATCACAATTATCTTAAATTCCCTGTTTAACATCTGAACTGTACTTCACACTGTTTGGGGAACTGACTTTTCTTTTTCAGCATATTGTTATACTTTTTTTTTCACTTATGCTTATTTTTAATTTGGTAGAAAACAGACTTTAAGTTTGTAGGACAGAAGAGTCAAAGATAAATTATATTCTTCCAGAACATGGGCATATTTGTGTTTTGCTTACCTTTATTGTAGATTAAATTTAAGTGACTTGATCATTTGTACTGGTTTGGGTTGTCACAGTGTTCTTCTCTGTTACCTTCAGTGTACACAAGCTTTGAGGTTTTGTTCAGAATGGGGGTCAATCTGCTGGTCAGAGGGTTTTTCCAAGTGTGCCTCAACCTCCACTTTTTGATTTTGCTTTGTACTTTGAACTTGAAATACTCTCTTTCGATGCTCTTGTCCCATGCCCAGGCACAAACTAAAGTTACATGAACTCTACACTTGCTAGCCAAGAATGGGGGAAGGGCAGCATTTTTTATTGTTCCAGTACAGTCTGAGTCTTAATCACTGTCTGTTCTAAATCTTGAGAGTGGGAACTTCTCAGTGTACTGCCCTGCCCAAACAGTTGGAGTCTCCCATAGCCTTAGCGTCCTGCTAGGCAATTGAGGACCCTCAAGGACAGACACTGGGAACTCTCCAATGTTCTTAGCAGTGTTGGCCAATAACTGTTGGCATTATCTACCTCAAATCCATGGAAACACCATGTGATGCGGAAGAAAGCTTTTAGGAAACAGGTAAGGAGCTATTGCCATGGGCAATATAAGGGTGAAGAGATGAAAAGAGAGTTTGCGTGTTCTGTTGAACAGAACAGAGTTCTCAACACAGACTTGCTGTATAGATCATCATTTCTTCTCTGCAATGATCGGGCTTATTGTTTCCATATGTATATATATATAAATGACTGAAAATGAGGACAGTGAGTAATTGGTATCTACTTCTGAAAGAACAATGAAACCTTGATTCCATAAATATTTTAAGAAAAATAAAACCCTAGAAATTACTGGTTGCATTATTTGACAGTCTTTTTTGAGAGTAGATTGTATGAAACTCTCATGGTATCTCACAGAGTGGCTAAATGTCCTCATCAAAATATATGGCCATTTGCATTTAAAGCTTTTCTTTATCTTTGTCATTTCTAAAGATTGCTGAAAGGTAGGGTGAAATAGGTCATATTCCCCTAAGTAATACCAGAAAATGCAATACTGAATTTCATAAATAATCTATACTTTTTCCTGTAACCTGATGTAGAAAAGTTTTTGAAATATGAAACTCTTCCCACATTTGGTGTAAATAGGATACTCATGAGTTTTAAATATTCTAAGTATGCCATTGATTTAATACTGTAAACAAATACAGTGCTTCTCAAAAAACACTGTCTTGGGAATAGGAAAAAAGAGAAATTGTTTCCTCTACAGTTTATATGACATTTAAATAAAGCACAGTTCTATTTCAAGGTCACCATGTTGATTAGAGGATTTAACATCACTCTAAAAGGAGTACTTTAGAAATGTGTACACTTAGCAGGAATCAGGACTTCTTTTCAACATGTGGTAATGTTTGGATAAGAAATAACCTATAATAAAATATATATAAATACATATCCAGTGTCCTATTTGCTTGAGTAGAGTCCAAGGTATCTAATCACAATTAGGAAAATATGATTATGATCCCTACAGCTGCATCTGTTTAGTGGGATGTGTGTTCAGAGCATTCAAATTGAAAAGTTCAAGAGCTTTGCATTATGTAGGAAAATGTAGGCACTTTGACAGCACTTAAACTACTTTTGTGGCAAAGACATCATTTTTCTAAATGAGAAAGCTCTAAAAATATCTCTTTCTTTTTTAAAAATTTACTTATTTATGCATAGCTAGCAAGAGGTGCAGAGAGGTGAATGATTCACCGGAGACAGACTGGGGAGCAGAACAGATGGATCTACTGAAATATACTGCTGAGGGGAGTAGTGGGCAAGGCAGGAGGCCCTCTAAAAAATATTTCTGTTAGAAGCAGGAATAAAAGAAATATGTCCTCCATCATCATTATTTATATGTGATAAATTTGTGTTTAAAATTCTGAATGTTTATGGGAGCAGAATTAGAAGAGTTAATTTTAAAAATATCCTATAAACCACTCCTCTGTAGCAAATCACCTTGAAATTTAGACTTAACATCATTAATCCTGGGCCTTCCTAGTGGTACAGGGGGTTAAGTGTCAGCACTATGAAGCTATAGGCAGCCACTGTAGCGTAAGTTGGATTCCTAGTCAGGGAACTAACTCACAAGGCACAGCAGACCTCTCCTGTGTCACCCATTGCTCTCTTCAGCAGTGCATTTTAGTGGATAAGCCTGTTCTGCCCCTCACTCTGTCTCTGATGAATCCTCTCACCACTCCTACCCCACAACTCTGACCTGTACCCCAGCTCTTGTATGCATAAATAATCTTAAAAAACAAACAAACAAACCAACTTCATGATAATTACATAGCATCTTAGCTGTGAATTCTAACTCTGGCCTGTACTAGAGTCATCTCAAAAGCTTTCCTGATAAATCTAGTACCTGGGCTGAGAGAGCTGGTCAGTATAAGAGCTGAAGTGCTATGCTCATTTCTCTCCCTCTCTCCGTGTGATCTACCAGGGTAGCTGATTATTTGCACACACACTTACTCCTTGGATAAGAAAATCAGGTGGAAGCCATATTACTTGCCTTAGGAAAATCATTCAGTTATCTTTGAAAATAAAGTCTTCCATAAGAAGTCATCTCAAATGGGAAAAAAAAGTAAATCATGTAATAAACAATATATATCTCCTATTAAAATATGCATCTATATAAAACAATGAATGAGAAAATTCCCAACAGACTGTGTAAATGTAAAATCATACAGTTATAAATAAGAAGAAAATATGAGCAATTCCTTTTTTCAACATCAACTATTATTCAAACTCAAAAAGCCACAAAAATAAATTGATAAGCATAAAAGTAGAAATTTTGCATGGCTCTAAAATTTAAAAATTGATAAACAAGAAACAAATAATGCCAGACTTGTAAATATGTCAGAAATGTTTGTAATTTCTACAACAGTCAGAGGTCTAAATTCTCAGATATATAAAAATATCCTTAAATAAATAAACTAAGGACTGATAACCCAATGGGGATTAATCAGAGAGGAAATAAATGAGTATTATTTGATTATTATTTGAAACAATAGATAGTATGAAAATAGTATTTAAACTCAAATGTTATAATGCAATGTTACTTCAATAATAAATGATCAAACAAATAAATAGAAAGTGGGAATGCACTGCCTTTTAAAAACAGTTTAATTCTTTAGGTGGTGGTGTTTGTGACTATCTTTCAAAATTGCAATTGAACCTACAATTTCACTATAGAGAATTTATACATGGCGGGTACATTTGTAAGAAAATTCCTTGTAATCCCATCCCCATGTATACTCCCATCCCCTTAAGTGTAGGCTGAACCTTTGACTTGCTTGTTAAAAAACAAAAATAGTAAAAGAGAGGGAATGTTACTCCTGTGATTGGTTTTGTCAAGTGCCATCAGTCGTGAAGGGATTATGCTGTTGTAACTAAGACCTCTAGCCAGACTTCAAGTTAATCAAAGGAGAGATTATCCTGGATGGGACTGACATAGTCAGACACTAGACATGGTGACTCTGAAATGCCATAGTACAACTGGTTATGCAATAAAGGGAAAAAGAAAATGTGTGTATGTGTGTGTGTGTGTGTGTTTGCTTATATAAACATGAAATAGAAAATTTTGAATTGGTAAAATGTAATAATTATTTGGTGTGACATTTGGAAGATGGGATGGGATCTGATTTGAAAGAGGATAGTTGTAGGACATAATCATTTTATAGTCAATGTATTTTAAAATTTTAATAAATAAATGTTATTAGAAATGTGAAAATGTCTGAATGTCAAAATCCATAATCAAATCTTAAAGAATATACAAAATAGGGGGGAAAAAAAAAGCATGTAATATTAGAAGGGAAAAGAAAGCCAAAAACACTCAAGAACATAACACAATGTAAGGGAGATAAAGGTAGAGGGTTCGAGGTGCTGGTAAATAGTTGGCACATGGTTAGATGGGTGGCCTTGTTGAAAGCACTGGAAATAGATGTCTGGGATAATGAGACACTGACATTTTTTGTAGTCAGGGGTTGGTTGGCTCAGATATGGAAACAGTAAGCCTGATCATGTGGGAAGAGAGCTAGTGATCTATATAGCAGGTCTGTGTTGAACACTCACTGTTTTGCCCAACAGAATAGGAAAACTCTCTTTTCATCTTTTCACCCCTGCATTGTTCATAGCAATAGCTCTTTATTTGTTTCCTAAAAAGCTTTCGTCCACACCACATGGTGTTTCTATTGGTTTGAGGTAAATGTTGCCAACAGTTATTGGACAAGACTGCTTAGAACATTGGACAATTCCTGGTGTCTGCACTTGAGGGACCTCAATGCCCACTTAGCATTTCTTATCACTCTCTTCTTGATATAATTCATATTTCATTCCAGAATCAGCCTGATAACATTTTTAGAAACAAACCCACATCAGTATAATGTATAGATTTCATTGTTTAGTGAGAAGACTTAGGCCTTTAAGCTGGAGACTGTAGTAATATCTGAAAAACACTTTGCATTTTAAAAGATATTTTGTGACTCCAGTTTATGGCATTGCTTGAACAGTGATATGTGCAAATCAATTACAGGGAACATGAATAAAAAAATCCCCTTGACTTATTCAGTGTCTGTCTCTGAGATCTCTTTTCTATGTTGGGAAGTTGTGGCAGACAAGTTTGAAACTGCCACTGTTTGCACTTCATCTAGAAGCATTAGAGGGCCAGCCCCCATGGCTGCCTCCACAGTAAGGGAACTCCAGGGTATTTCTACTCTCCATCGTTCATTATAATTTCCCATGATTTAACCTGCAACTTGGGAGTCATTATGCACTTTGGGGAACTATAGTAGCTATAGTAAGCCACTGGGGAACTATGAAGTGTGCAGAAGCTATAATTTACAAAATATCCTCTGGAGAAAGGAAGGGGGGAATGGAGCTTAGAAATTGCTTCTTTTCTGCCTTGGAGCTTATGTACTATGGGAATTAAACTCAATGAACTAATCATGACACAAGAGCTTCATAAATACAAATAATTCATTGTATTGTTAAAAACAGGGCAAGTTAGAACGCTGATGATATGTTTCACTTAAGTTATTGTTATACTAGACAGACATTCACATGATTTTGCAAATAGCAATTCACCAAGATTATTAGGAATATCATTCCCCACTCTTGTAGATAATTGTCAAGATACCTAAGCTTTACTTGCTTGATTTGCCTATGAGAATAAAGAACCAGTGAAGACATGTGGTAGTTAAAAAATGTATTGGGCTGGGGGAGTAGATAACTGATAATTTGAGTTTTGTTATGAATATTTCAAATTTTTTTTCTCATTAGATTTAATTGTATTTGACAACACTTGTAGTCCCTAGGAAGCTCTCCCACCAACATTTCACCTGTGCACCATCACCTCAGACCCTTGTACTCTTTATGCCCTCCTCCCTGTCTTTGTCCTCCCCTTCCTTTGCCCCCACCCCCTGCCGCATGTTCCCTTTGATCTATCTTTAACCTTTTGATTTTGTTGAGTTTGCTTGTTTGCTTTTGGATGTAATTGCCCATTTCCTTGAACTTTTTCTTGTTTTCATCTTTTTGATTTTTTTGTTGTAGTTGTTGTTCTTTCATATTCCTCCTAAAAGTGAAGCCATCTGATATTTTTCTCTTGCCTTCTGACTTCTTTCACTGAGTATAATTCTGTTGAGCTCTATCCATGTTTATATAAGTGGCTCTAGTTTATCATTTCTGATTGCTGAATAGTATTCCATTGTGTATATGTACCACATCTTCTTGATCCAGTCATCTAATTTTGGGCATTTGGGTTGTTTCCAGGTCTTACCAATTATAATTAGTGCTGCAAAAAACATGGGGGTACAGATGCTCTTTAGGATCAGTGTTGTTGTGTCCTTTGGGTAGATCCCTAGGATGGGAATGCTGGATCATATGGTAGTTCCATCCCTAGTAGAATGAGGAATCGCCAATTGACCTTCCATACTGTTTGGATTAACTTGCATTCCCACCAGCAGTGTAGTGGGATTCTTTTTTCTCCACATCCTTGCTAATATTTATTGTTGTTGGTTTTTTGATGTGTGCCATTCTTATTGGTGTAACATAGTACCTCATTGTAGTTTTAATTTGCATTTCCCTGATTCTGAGAGATGTTTAGCAATTTTTCATATGCCTGTCGGCCATTTGTATGTCCTCTTTGGTGAATTGTCTAAGTTCTTCTGCCCATTTTTTTGATTGGGTCATTTTCTTGAGTCTTATAAATTCTTTGTATATCTTTGTGATCAGTCCCTTGTCAGTGTATGGGGTGCAAAGATTTTTTTCCCAATTAGTGGGGAGTCTTTTAATTTTGGTTAATGTTTCTCTTGCTGTACAGAAGCTTTTTATCTTGATATAGTCCCATCTGTTTATCTTCTTTCTCATTTTTATTACTTTGGGGGATGCATCTATAAAGGTGTTACTGAGATGTATGTCTTGTATCATTTTATCTATGTTTTCTTCTATATATTTTATGGTTTCAGGTCTTACCTTCAAATCTTTTATCCATTTTGAGTTGATTTTTATGCATGGTGCAAAGTAGTGATCTAGTTTCATTTTCTTCCATGTGGCCGACTAGTTTTGCCACCCCATTTATTGAATAAGCTGTCCTTGTTCCACTGCATATTCTTTCTTCCTTTGTCAAAGATCAGGTGTCCATATATGTGTGGTTTTATTTCTGGGCTTTCTATATGGTTCCATTTGTCTGTGTGTCTGTCTTTGTTCCAGTACCAAGCTGTTTTAATTACTGTTGCTTTGTAGTAAAGTTTGAAGTCTGGGAGTGTGATACCTCCAATCCCCTTCTTTTTAGCCAGGAGAGTTTTGGGTAGTCGAGGTTTTTGGTGTCTCCATATGAATTTCATCAATATTTGTTCTATTTCCTTGAAGAATTTCATTGAGATTTTTATTGGAATAGTGTTGAATCTGTAAATTGCTTTTGGAAGGATGGCCATTTGATAATGTTGATTCTTCCTATCCATGAGCAAGGGATAGCTTTCCATTTCTTGGTGTCTTCTTCTATTTCTTTTAATAGTGTTTTATAATTTTCTCTATATAGGTCTTTTTTTTCTTTTGTTAGGTTGATTCCCAAGTATTTGATTTTTTTGGCTTCAGTTGTGAAAGGAATATTTTTCTTGATTTCTTCTTCTTCACATTGGTTGTTTGTATATAGAAAGGCTACTGACTTTTGTGCATTGATCTTGTAACTCACTACTTTGATTGTAACTCACTGATTGATTGTTTTAATTAGATTTTCTGTAGAGCTTTTAGGGTTTTCCAGGTATATTATCATATCATCTGCAAATAGTGATCGCTTTACTTCTTCTTTCCCTTTTTGGATGCCTTATATATCTTATTCCTAACTTATTGCTCTGGCTAGGACTTCCAGTGTTATGTTGAATAGTAGGGGAGTGTGGGCATCCTTGTCTTGTTCCTGATCTTAAAGGGAATGCTTTCAATTTTTCACCATTGAGGATAATATTGGCTGTGGGTTTGTCATATATAGCTTTTATCATATTGAGATATGGCCGTTCTATCTGAAGGGTTTTGAGAGTCTTCATCATGAATGGATGTTGAACTTTGTCAAATGCCTTCTCTGCATCAATAGATATGATCATGTGGTTTTTATCCTTCCTTTTGTTGATGTGTTGGATTACGTTGATTGATTTTCTGATATTGAGCCATCCTTGTGCCTCTGGGATAAATCCCACTTGGTCATGATGTATTATCCCTTTGATGCATTGTTGGATTCTGTTGGCTAGGATTTTATTGAGGATTTTTGCACCAGTGTTCATTAGAGAGATTGGCCTGTAGTTCTCTTTCTTTGTGTTGTCTTTGTTTGTTTTTGGTATTAGTGTAATGTTGGCTTCATAGAACGTATTTGGTAGTGATCCTTCTTCCTCATTTTTTTTGAAAGAGTTTGTGTAGGATAGGTACTAGTTCGTTTCTGAATGTTTGGTAGAATTCATTTGTGAAGCCAGATATCTGGTCCTGGGATTTTGTTTTTGGGGGGTGTTTTAATTGCTGTTTCAATCTCACTGCTTGTAATTGGCCTGTTTAGGAATTCTATTTCTTCTTTGTTTAGTTTTGGGTGGTTATATTGTTCCAGAAACTTTTCCATCTCTTCTAAATTGTTGAGATTGCTAGCATATAGCTGTTCATAGTATTGCCATTCAAGGTGTACTGGATTTGTGGTTGGGGGGAGGAGGAAGGTTATGAAGCTTTTCTCTGTTTTTGCTCCCCTTTGATGAATTCCTCCTTTCTGAGTACATTGTCGGTACCTTCCAGTTTATTTTCCATGTCCCAGTTCTTGCAAGGACACGCTGTATGGTCTTCCTGCCATCCACTTCTTCTGAGAGCTTTCTATCCCAGTGTCTCTTCATGCCATCTCCCGGTTGTCTCGCGATTATTTCAAATGTTAAAGTAAATTGTTGCTGACACATCTTTTATCAATTGAGAGATTTCTAGGTTTTGGTGACTTTAAGCTGATGTTTAAAGTTTGAACACAGGTATTTATATGGACATAAATTTTTAAATCACTTGGATAAATGCCTAGAAACACATTTGCTGCAATATACAAAATGTAAAAAATGCTTTGTAACTAAAGAATGCTTTGCAACTATGCTACACTGTATGTCAAGATGACTGTAATATTTTGCATTCTTACCAGCAAAGAATGAGAGTTCCTATTACTACTTACCCATGTTGGCATTTATTATTTTCACAATTTTGGACTTTAGCTACTTTAATAGATGTGTAATGGTATCTCCTTTTCTCTTTATTATCATTTACTTAATACAAATAATGTTGAATATCTTTTCATATGCTTAATTGCACCTGAATATCTTCTTTGGTGAGGTATCTATTCAGGTTTTATTGTTTGTTTGTTTTATTTTTCCTATGTTTTAATTAGGGTTTGTTACTTAATTGTTGAATTTTAAGAGTTGCTTGCACAGTTTGGATACTTTATCAGATATGCGTTTTGCTAATATTTTCTCCCAGTAGGACTTTGTTTACATTCTCTTCAGTGCTTTTTTTTTTAAGCAGAAATTTCAATTTTCATAAGTTCAACTTTTTTTTTTTCTTTGAATTTGCCTTGGTATATTTAAGAACTCACCACTATATCCAAATATGGTCTTCCATATTTTCTTTCAGAAGTTTTCTAATTTGTGTTTGAGTGTGTTTTATTTATTTTCTAAAGATTTATTTATTTATGCACACAAGCGCTGGGGTACAGTCCAGAAGCACCAGGGAGGTGAGAGGATTCACCAGAGACAGAGCTGGGAACAGAACAGGCAGACTGACTGAAACGCACTGCTGAGGGGAGCAGTGGGTGAGGCAGGAGAGGTCTGCTTTGCCACGTGGGTCCCCTCCCTGACAGGGGAGTGCTGCTGTGAAGCGGCTGCTTCACAGTGTGGAGCTCAACACACTGGCCACTAGGGTAGCCCTAGTGTGTGTTTTATATTTAGATTCATTGTATAATTTGAGTTTATTTTTGTGCAGACTTTAAATCTCTATTTAGCTCACTTTTTGAAATTTGGATATCCAGAAAGTTTTATTTCTTCCTTCTCTCTGTGTATCTGACCATTACTTACTTTTTTTATCATGTTTCATAACCATAACATCCAACAAAATATTGAATGGTAGTGTTGAGAGGGAACATCCTTGTCTTGTTCCTTATCTTGTGGAAAAAGTACATAATTTTTTATCATTAAGTATGATATTAACTAAATGCAAGTTTTTTTTTCTGTATATATCATTTATTAAGTAGAGAAATTTTTTCTCTATCCCTAGTTTATAAGGAAGCTTTTATTTTATTATGAATGGGTGTCAAATACATACTCAAAATAGGTGTAGGGAATGCTCTAAAAGTATTGAACAATCCAACCTTTAAAATCTGATGGACCTATAGGGGCTGAGCAGATAACATTAATGTTTAGCTCTCATATTCTAGTAATAACAAGAAAGCAGTATATGAGTACCTGAAGAAATGGACAAACAAGCTGCATTAAAGTATTTTAATTAGGGCTTCCCTGGTGGCCTAAGGTGTTAAGCACCATGCTGTGAAGCATCTGTAGCCACTGCAACAATCTCCAGTCAGTGAGGTGACCCACATGGTGCAGCAGACCTCTCCTGCTTCATCCGCTGCTCTCTTCAGCAGCATATTTCAGTCTTTCTGTCTCTAGTGAGTCCTCTCACCACCCCTCCATATCTCTGGCCTGTACCCCAAACTCTCCAAAATTAGGCCAAAGGAAAAATGCTTGTGGGTGTTCTATGTAGGATATTGATCGCTAACTTTTTATTCATTATCTAGTTGTTTGATTTATTTATATTATTTCTACTATGAAGACCAGGGAAATGAAATATTTAAGATGACAAAACAGGAAATTTTATCATTGATAAGGAGACTATGTTTTCAGGAAAGAAAGTAGATTTTTCTGTTTTCCTATAAGCACAAGAGTTGGCTACTGAACTGAATTTCTCATAAGTATAGTCAAAAAGATTAAATAGAATGTCACCTAAAGTTTGTTCTTGGCAGCCAGACCAACTTTAGGAATTGCTATTGTAAACACATTATGAAATGTTTCAACATCTTCAAGACAACTCACTGTAGGTTCCAGGAGCAAGACTAAAATTGTAGAAAACAATTGGAAAATATAACAATTAGAATTAAATTATTCATTATGTTTGACCTGGCATTATTGTACTTTAAAACTTATCCTTAGGAGAGAATATAAAATACAAGCCAATACTTATGCAAAGATGTGCCTTATCTATAAAATAAACAAGTAATACCCAGAAGCAAAAATGACCTTAGTATAAATAAAGCTATGAAATATTAAAATGATTACATATAATTTGATGTGTGCAAAGAAAATACAGGAAAATATAGACGTACTTTGTTAAAAGTGAAAATGTATTTATGGCACTTTAAAAAAGTATGTATATAAAAGGAAAACATCTAAGTTTAAGACTGTTAATTCTCAGTTCAGTGGTGCCTTTTATTCTCCTGTCTATATTTTCTATCATAAACAGATTATTCATCCATGATCAGAAAATATTAATACAACTAATTATCAATTCTAATGTTACCGCGAAAGATTTAACCCCTAGTTATTTCCTATGATACCTTTTAAGTTTGCTTAAATTAACAAAATTGCACCATTAATTAATTAAAAATATTTTTCATTAATATGAAAAGCAAAATATTTGTTTAAATGCTTGTTACCCAAGGTCTTCCTTTGTGGCACAAGGGCTAAGTCTTAGTGCCATCAAGCTATCACCTGCCACTGAAGCATGCATTCCATTTCTGGCCAGGGAGGTGACACAGCAGACCTCTCAGTGTATTTCTGTAGATCTTCCTGTTCTGGTACCCTCTATCTCTTGTGAATCTGCTCATACCCCATACCTCTGGTCTTGTATGCATAAATTATTACAAATAAAATCTTTAAAAAAGCCTCACAAATGTTTGTTATCCAGAGGAAAAGCCATAATTTGCATATTAATCATAGGAGTCATGACTACAGGCTACAGAAGAAGAACCCAGTGGCAGTAAGGGATCCCTCCAACACAACAGACAAAGTGGGGTGAGGGCTGGAGATGGCCTTGTACTGTCTGTCACTGCTGAATATTCTGTCCCCAACTGTGTACTCTGGGATCAGATATATGTGCACCATAGTCTAGTTTCCCTTAACCAAGAAGTGATTTTGGTGACCTCTATCATAGTCAGTTACACTATGAGAGAGGATAGCAGATTGCCAGTTTGTCTATGAGAAGCCACAAATTCATACATCAGTAAAGTAAAAATGTGGCTTACTCTCAAGGGCAAAGGACTCAGTGGTGCCAAAGGTGATATATCCTATTTCCTTCAGCCTCATTTTCATGACCTCATCAAAATCTAAATACATCAAATTACAGGCCCACACATACTGGAGTCCAGCTCCAGCCATGATCAGGGTCCCCATATGAGGATACAGTGTTGGCGAAGATGAGGGGAAATGAGGGGCCACTATCACTTGATCAGAGTGTAGTAAACATGCTACTGAGGGTCTCAGCAGGCCTGTTATTTATATGTTACAAGCAAGCAGAGGGATTACATCATAATGTGCGTAGAGCAGAAAGATAACAGTCATTACATTTTTCTTAAGAAAGCTTGGGGTTTTTATGACCTCCAGTCAAGATTTATGACATATACTGTTTGAAGGTAAAGCCTACATGCGAGACAACATGTTTCCATCAGCATACTAGTTCTTTAATGTTAACATCGTTTCTATCCGCATAGCATGTTTTTATCAGCACACTAGATTTTTAATATTAAGGAAGCATAGCAACTGCACAGTCGCAACTAATTATTTTGTTTTTATTCTGAATATAAGACAAACTACTAGCCGCAAGGTCTAGAGTTGAATTAATATCAATATTTTTTGTTATTAGGGAGTCTTTTTATATATGATTACGATTTAAGTAGAACAGAGGCAGAAAAGAGGAGAGGAGGGTAGGAAAGGTTTATGTGACTCATTTATCACCTGGAAGATACAGAGCCTTCTACGATGGGCGAAGTTAGAGAGGTCTTTCTTTGGTTTCCAAGGCCAGTTTCCCATAGCAAATGTTTAGGTCTGAGAAATTATTTAATAACTAACTTTTGAGTTTGTAAAACAACCACATTCCAATTACATTTTATACTGCCTGGTTTTCTTGAATTTGTGTTACATTATTTGCTAATCAGTTGTTCATCATCAAAATGCATAGCATCCAATTCTTTTGTTTAGCAAAACAGTCAGTTTTACAACCACCCCAGTGAATAGTGAATACAAATATTCTTTCAGTAAGCACATATAATGAGACTCACAGAATTGCAATTTACAAAGTTAGCCAAAATGAAAGGAATCCGGCAGGGGCCAGTCTTTGGAGCATCCCGATCTTTCAGAAGTTTCCCTCACACCAGAACTTTTGTCAGGCGGTATGAGCAGCTGGCTTAAGCCACATAGAGTCACTCACCATATAACAACTTTTTTTTTTTGCTCAGCCCTGCAAAAAGAATTTGAGTGTGTCTAAACATGAACAATTTTAATATTGTTCAAATTATATGTTTTCCTTCTATGTAACAATCATAATGTTCTTTCATTTTCATTTTACTGGTCCAATTCTGTTGGTGAACAAAGGTAGATAAAGCAGATATGAGAGCCTTTATTTTTTGATATGATTTCAATGGCATAAGAAAGTAAACCTGGATGAAAAAAAAATATATATATATATTTCATGCGGATGTGTACTGGTATGTAAACAAATGGATTATTTTCTTACATCTAGGTATTGTCTGAAATTCATTCAACATGAGAAAATGCAGTTTAGATCCTTGCCAATGAAGGGTAAACACCAATTGAGAACATTTACATAGGTTATGATGTTAATGTTCCCCTCAAGACATGTTTAATTTAGAAGGAGAAAAATAAAAATGCAAATAGCTTAATGCAAGAACTAACTAATGCTAATGTATAGGTGGTATAGGGACTGAATCAATCCCATTTGGCTTGAGTTGGCTATTACAGTGGTTATTAACATAATTGTTTTAATTTGAAAGATGATTGCCAGAATCTGTACTCTTCAGTTAGCTATAGAAATGCAAAACCACACTGTTGTTAACATTTGCCATTCCTACCTTAGGAGTGAAGAGAAAATTTCCCCTTCCCCCTCTGGATACCTCTCAGACTGGTTGAGAAATAAAATTAGCATCATACACATTAGTCAGAAAAATGCCTGTTGAGAATTCACTATATCCTGAGCTATGCAGTGGGATGGATACTTAAGCTCCCAGGAGAGAGGGAGGGATTCATATGGCAAGTAGATAATTACACACACAACAAAGAACAGAAGCTCTGCAATTAGATGTCTGTAATATATGATTTGAGTTTCAATGTGCTGACTTCCACCAGGGTGGATAAAATTCACTTATGGTTTCAAACCAGTCACATATGATTAAAATATTATTAATTGGGAGAAATCCATATTATAATAAGTATAACCTAATACAGGTTTCAGTTGTGCATCATTTTAATTCAGCATCTGTATATATAATACATTATTTTCACCACTAAAAGTCCAATCTATTCTTCATCATACAGTTGAACCCTTTCAATTGATTTATCCATTTACCCTCCACCAATTCCTCTGGTGACCACTAATTAGTCTATAGTTTATTTTTGCTTTATTTAATTAGTTTTTATTTTTTCTTCATGTATCACATAGTAGTG
Organism: Galemys pyrenaicus; assembly: GCA_019455555.1. Taxonomy (NCBI): domain Eukaryota; kingdom Metazoa; phylum Chordata; class Mammalia; order Eulipotyphla; family Talpidae; genus Galemys; species Galemys pyrenaicus. The sequence continues at coordinate 816,709 of JAGFMF010011781.1, read as the reverse complement.
AAATCATATAGTATTTTTCTTTCACTATCTGACTTATTTTACTGAAAATAATGACCTATATGTCTATTCCTTTTGTTGTGAATGTATGGTTTCATTCTTTCTACTGGTGATTGTTTTATATGTGTGTGTGTGTGTGTGTATATATATATATATATATATTATGCCTTTTTATTCAATCATCTGAGGCTGGGATAAGCACTTAGGATTTTCCAGTCCTTTGCTAATGTTGCAATGAATTTGGATTGCCTATATCTCTTTGAATTATTGTTTCCTTTTTAAGTCATGTGAGCATTATTCAAATTCATGGTTGCAGTATTCTAAAGCATATATTATTTTATAATACCATTCTACCTCTGTGATCACTTGCCTCTTAGACACACTTAAACCATCCCTAGGTATTAGTCATATCCATCACCAATTTTCACTGGTATCACCTATATCCAAAGAGAATGAATTTATCTCTCTCTACTGTGGATCTTTCTTATAAAATAGATATTCTTCTTATGGATGCAAATACATTGCACATTAATTACAGAATTGATGAGCCATGCCTGTTGTTTATATAGGCTCAGAAATGCACACTTGATAAGACTACAGAGAGGAAATGTAAGTTTATTAACAAGGATGTAGAGATGTAAGGAAATTCAGTATAATATTGCAAATCACAACTTAGGCTATGAATCTGTAACTTTTTATATCTTTCATAAAGAAAAAGGGATTTGTGGAGGGACATCATTTTGCTTTCTCAATATCTAAAATGACCTTTTATAATGGAAGAGTAGAGAATTACAGATAAGGACTACATCATAAGGGCCCAGAACTGAGTATTAAACTATAACCATTGTGTATTAAACTATAACCATTCTGACCTGCCACTGAGTATTAAACTATAACCATTGTGTATTAAACTATAAACATTCTGACCTGCCACTGAGTATTAAACTATAACCATTGTGATTCAAGACATTTCTAATACGAAAACAGGAAGAAAATTATTTTTATAAAGCAAAGGTGTATATACACACAAATACAGATGTGTTTGTGTGTATTCAATATGCATCTGTATATATGGCTTGGTCCACATTCATTCATTGATTTATCAATCAATAAAAATACTTACAGGTTTTTAATATATTCTGGGTTTCCATATGGTCTAACATGGATAGATAAATATATACCAGAACCCACCTATCTTCAAAATGCTTTTTAATTCTTTGTGTGTATTTGTGAATTAGATATTTATGTAAATAAGCATAATAAATTTTGGTCTAAAATGTTTGATATAGGGTTTTCTAAAATTCTTGAAACAGTGCTAAACTTTAGAAACTTCAGAAGTGTGAATGATATAATTTAGAAAAATTATCTGAAAATTTCATTATTTCAAATTATAGATTAGTTTTAATCATTTTGTGTAATTTAATTTAAATATTTTATTTTTATATACCTAGTTAAAATAGCACATGTTCATGGAGTTCTGATCGTGACTTTAGTTAATAATACAGTATGGTATACTTGAAAGTTGCTAAAAGGAGAGATTAAATGTCCTTGTCACAAGGGGAAAAAGTGTGTAGCTATGTATTGCGAATGGATGTTAACTAGACTTGTGTGGTGATTACACACAAATATCGAATCATTAAATTACACATTTGAAACTAATACAATGTCATATGTCAAGTTAAACCTTGGTGAAAAGTAACACATGCAGGCTGAATAGTAAAGTAAGACCTTTGTTAATATATACTAATTGAAATGAAAAAAAAATGATATTTAAGTTTGTAGCATTGATACTTATGGAACTAATAAAACACTGTAAAAGACATTTTGAGGCAGATTATATTTAAGAAATGTACAAGGTGAGTATTAGAAGACAAGGGATTTGCATGAGAGGACTTGAGAGAGGAGAGGGCAGAAACATGGACAATTGGAGTGTGATAGTCACAGTTGTCTCACATTCACAGTGTTGATCCTACATCTATTTATTCATCCGCCTTCATTCCTTGAAGAATTTTCCATTAAATAGTTTTGATTCCCATTCCAGATTTACTGTCATTCTCATTGCCTTCAATATCTATGTGTGTGATGTAACCCAGATGGGAAAGAAATTATTGAATTTTTCATCAGTTGCCCTTTGTTACTTTCTACCTCTACAACCAAACTCATGTACATTTTGGATATTTTCATCACAAGAAAATTTATATCAGGTCCCTAATATTTTGTACTGACTTTTTATTCTATTCATTTTCCTCTCTGTATGCTTGTTCAAAAAGACACAAATTTTTTTTCTTTCTAGTTTTATGACATTATGGAGCTTCTAATCAACTGACTTCTCAAATTTCTCTGTCCAAAATACCTCTCCATATACAGAGGAATGTAATGGAAAAGGAATAGTCAGAAAAACCAGAATTGGATTTGATTTGCATATCTTGTCCTATAAAAAGTCTCAGCTGTCCCTGAATTGACAGAGAAAAACTTTAACTCTCGGTAAACACTACGTTTCCTATTTTACTTTCAAATTAAATTCCTTTAACTAGAGAGTCTTAAAATAAGTCATGATTTAATGTCCAATTTATTGTATTTTATTTATTCAGGGGGAATCTTTTCTTTCCATCACTTTCTCTCACTGCCCACTAAGTGGTGTGCAGACATTTGGTTACATCTGATGAAAAACAGCAATAACAACAGAAACAGATTTTGGGCTTTTCTGATGCAGAAACATAAGGTCTCAGATCTCTGTTAGAAACATGTTAGTGTTCGAAGTGAGTTTCTGATATGTGGGACTGTCAGAGAGAAGACATGTTGTCAGCAGAACTTTCTAGGACAGCTCATTTTCCCCCTCTGGATAGCTTTACTTATGAGTGTGATATTTGAGTTTTATTTTCTAACCTAGGTGATTAATTTTAGTTTAGACGAACAGCTAGGAATTACTAATTTTATCAGTCCACAATCCCCTATCCTATTATTATAATGAAATCTTTATACTTCATCAAATTTGTCTCAACTATTCCTTGCCCTCTAAGTTTAAACCTTTTTTACTATACCCAGCTGAAGATACTGAATGGTTGAGTTTCTAACCAAACAGGATTTTCTAAAAATATACTTTTTTATTAAGGTAGCACTGCATGTGATTTAGAAATATAGGATCCCACCTCTGCAGGTGAGTGCTACCACACTACACCCACGATCAAGGTACCTGTTTTCCTCCCCCCATAGTCCACTGTCCCCCCTCCAACCTTACATTTTTATCATCCCCCTCTCCCTCTGGTAGCCTTCCTTTTATTGTCAGATTTCTCATTTGTGTGTGTGTGTGTTTTGGTTTGGTGTTGACTCTTTGTTTTCTTTCTCTATAGTCGACCTATGATTGAAATAGTCCAGTATGTGTCTTTCTTATTTCACTTACCTTAACCCTTAACTCCCCCACCCCCATTCCCATCCATGGTGTCATGGATAGTAAGAGTTCATCTGTCTTTGAAATATAGGAGTAATAATCCATTGTGTGTGTGTGTGTGTGTGTATATATATATATGCACAGTTTTTTCCCCCTTTCTTAAAATATTCATTTGTCCTTGGGTACTTAGGCTATTTATGTAACTTGGCTATTTTAAATAGTGCTGCAGTTTACAAAAGAGAATATATAGGCCTTCAAACTAGTGTTTTTGCATTCTTCAACTAGATGCCAAGGAGTGCAATTGCTGGATTATATGGTTGATCTATTTTTAGTATTCTGAGAACCCACCATGATGTTTTCCATAGAGACTGATCCAGATTACATTCCCACCAACAGTATACAAGAGTTCCTTTTCTCTATATCTTTGCTAATAATATGGGTTACTCTCATAGGTAGCTCCTAAATTGGATTATCCTTGTGGTTTTTGATTTGCATTTCCCTGGTGATAAATGATGATGAGCAATTTTTCATATGCCTGTTGTTCATCTGTGTGTCTTTGGAACAGTGCATATTTAGTTCTACCCATTTGTTGATTTGGTAACTTGTTTACTTTTTATTGAATTGTATACATTCTTTGTAGACCTTCACGATTAGCCCCTTTTCCCATGTTAAATGTGCAGATATTTTCTCCCATTCAGTATGGTGTCTTTATTTTAATCATATTTCCTTTCACTGTGCAGAAGACTTTTAGTTTGACATTGTTCCATTTCTTTTTCTGGTGTTTCCCTTGCTGAAGGAGTTTTGTCCCCCAATACATCTCTGTTTTGCTATGTTTTTGTCAATGTACTTTATGGTTTCAGATCTTACATTTAAGTTTTAAATCCATTTTGAGTTAATTTTGTGATTGATATAAGATAATAGTATAGTTTCATTCTTTTGCTTATGACTGTCTAGTTTTCATGACACCATTAGTTGAAGAGATTTTCCTTTCTCTACCATATACTCTTTAACTCTTTTGTCATAGACTGTCCATATATAAGTTTATATTTGAACTCTCAAGTCTATTTCATTGATTTGTGTGTCTATTTTCTAGTATATCAATTACTGTATCTTTGTAAAATAGTTTGAAGTCTGAGCGTGTGATACCTCCTCTCACCTTTTTTGACAAGACTGCTTTCGGTGTCATTTGTGACTTCATATAAATTTCAGTAATGTTACTCCTATTTCTTTGAAGAATGTCATTGAAAGTTTGATAAGGATTGCATTAAAACTATATATTTCTTTGGATAAAATGACCATTTCATAATGTTAATTCTTCCTATCTATGATAATGGAATAACTATCCATTTATTTGTGTCTTTTAATTTTTTTAGAGTGGCTTAAATTTTTCATTTTACAGGCCCTTTCCCTTATTTGTTTACTCCTAAGTATGTAACACTTTTTGATGCAATAGTAAAGAGGATTAATTTTTTGATTTCTTGCACTAGTTCTTTCTTTGATTATAAGATTGCAACTGATATTTGAAGATTGATTTTGTAACCTGTCACTTTATGGTTCTTATCTATTGTTTCTAATAGCTTTTATAATGGAATACTTAGAGTATTCTATGTATATTGTAATGTCATTTGCAAATACTGATAGTTTTAATTTTTGTTTCTGATTTGGATATCATTTTTATCTTTCTCTTTCTTTATCACTCTAGCCAGGATACTGACTATTGTGTTAAGTAGTTGTGAGTGGTGAAAGTGGACATATTTGTCTTGTTGTACCTGATCTTGAAGAAAAGCCATTGAGTATGATGCTAATTTTGGATTTGTCATATGTAGATTTTATTTTGTTTTGATATATTTCTTATACCCCAACTTTCTGTAGGTTTCATTATAAATGGATGTTGAATCATATCAAATACTTTCTCTTTATCTATTGATATAGTCATATGAATTTCATCTTTCCTTTGTTGATGTGATGAGTTACACTGATGGATTTTTTTTTATATTAAACCATCTTTATACCCCTGGGATAAACCTATCTGGCCTTGATGTATGATTTCTGTAATGACTTGTCAAATTTAGTATGCTAAGATTTTGTTGAAAATTTTTGCATCTGCTTTTATCAAGAGATATTGGCCTCTAACTTTCTGTTTTTGGTCTTACCCTTGTCTGATTTTTGTGTCAGAGTATGTTGTTCTCATAAAATATGTACGGAAATGTTCCCTATTTCTCAATTTTTTGGAATACTTTGAAAAGCATTTGAGTATTAGTTTATCTTTGAAAGTTTCTATAACTCAGTAGTAAAACCCTCTGGTCCTGGGATTTTGTTTTTGGCTAACAATTTTATAAAGTTAGACATTTTATATTTTACAGAAAAATAACAATGCAGGCTTCAGCAATTGCAAACTGTGCTATAAGTCTATATTGTGAGAAGTTATTATAACTGAAACATTATCTGTCTGCCTATCTATCTATCTATCTATCTATCTATCTATCTATCTATCTATCTATCTATCTATCTATCTATCTATCTACCTATCCATCTCGATGCTTCCTAAGTGCTTTCTTTATTCTTTTTTGTTCCAATGCCCTTCATTCAAGATTTGCTTAAAATTGAGTTTGCCTGTGTATTTTGGTTAAAAAAAGTATTATAAGTTTAAATGTGGAATTCTGTATACTTCCAAATTGGGGTCAAAACAGAAGAGTGTAAATTAAGAGTTTAACCAGAAGAGTATAAATAAGTCACAAACCACAGTATTAATTCAGGTCAGAACGATGGAATGACTCCTAAAATAATGAATTTAACTCTTTTAAAATCAAAATCAAAGTTGAAATAATGTCTAAGGATAGGAGAGGATAGGAAAAAGCGTAACCCAAGGATTAATAAAATTTCACTTGACAGGCCACATTAAAGTCGCATCAATACTTTCAATTGTTTGTAACACCCTGAGACCTTAATTTTTAATGTCTGATGTCTACCTGCACAGAGTTATTATATTCTGCATGGTAGCCTTTCAAAGTAGGTAGCACTGGAACATCATTTGCAAGACCTTCAAAAAATAATCTTTTATAACAAGTCCTCCCCTGAGATGAAAGAAAAATACCTTACATTTCTAATATAAATGGAATCAGATTTCCCATTAAGTGTGAAAATATTTTAAATTATAGTGCCTTAAGATCATATTACATCTCACTTTTTTACTTCACTGTGGCCAGTCAGTATCTTTGAGTCAGTGACCTTATTCTCACACTGAGGAATTCTGAAGAGATAAGATAGATAATGAAAGTCAGCATAGAATGCTACACTCATTAGACACTAGCTGTTATATATTTGCTGTCAGGATACATGTCAGCTCATTTATTTTTATTATTGGTCTTTTCTGATAAAGTGATAGAGAAAGGTGAATATATTGTTCATTACTATCTCAAAATAATATATAGTGATTGTTTATGCATGTTACTTATGCTTTATAAAGTAGCCATTTTAATAAAAGTTTCAGAAGTTTTGTATTAAAAATAAATCTGGAGTGTCACTTCCAGTAATGATAGAGTATCTCATATAAAATAAGCCATCTTGGGGAAAAAAAATCTTATATCCCTAAACAAGATATTTTTTAAATATCTGATTGTATTGGTGAATGGGCAAATGCAGCAAATTCTAGAAGAGACATACACTTGGACTTTACTGATTTGATGACTTTTTGCTTGAACATACGGAAAATTTCCAGACTTTATGACTTTTCATTTAGGTGTACCATGCAGTTTTTGTCCTAAAGACTGTCTTCTTGAGGAAGAAAGTATAGTATTTGCTATGTTCATAGCAGCTGCAAAATGAAGCACAAACTCTGCCCTGCAATCTGGTAACCTAACTAGCACACATGCACAAGGCTGACTCCAGAAGCCCCAAACTAAGTTTAATGGGATTGAACAGAGACTTCAATTTCTTCCCACTGTAAGGGAAAGAGTTTAGAGTGAGTTCAACTCAGTTAACTTCCTGCTAAAAAGAAAAAAGAATCAATCCTTTGTTGAGCATTGCAGAATTTAGAATCACAGATTCAGTGACTTATCCAAGGTTAAATGGAGTGATCAATTGCAATGAATGACTTGACCTTTCAAAAGTAAAATAAAATACCAGTAGTAAGTATATATTATGTCCTTTATTATTCACAACTCCAACTTGTTTGCTACTATCACAGTACTACTTATGAGGAAACTGAGGCTAAGTTATGTAAGAAACCATGAACCATCAAATCAACAAGTGTTAGAACCACTATACTTAGACTGTTAATTCTGACACTCAAAAATCAAAATGCATGTAATATTATATGAGTATCTAACTACTGATAGAATTTCTTTAGGTTGCTTATCTAAAATGTTGATTCATGGGAACTTTTGCCAAGAGAAAATCCCTAAATACTGTCTGTCTTTCTTCTCATTGGTAAAAGAAAAAGGAACGATATCAGAAATAATGGTTTGTAGCATCTCTAGTGGTTCAGCGGTTAAAGTATCAGCACTATCAAGCTATCCCTAGCCACTTCCCAGGAGTTCAGACCCCAGTCTGGGAGCTGATCCACATGGCACAACAGACCTCTCCTGTCTTGCCTGCTGCTCCCCTCAGCAGTGTGTTTCAGTCAATCTGTCTGTTCTGCTCTCCACTCTGTCTCTAATGAAACCTCTCACCCCCCACACCTCTGGCCTACACCCCAGTTCTGCAAGCATAAATAAAACTAAATCTTTAAATAATAATAAAAAAACAATGGTATGGGAAAAAGACATTTCTAAAGATATACTGCTATTGTGTTTGTTTTCTGAATGTTTGAACTAAATAGTAAATACATAAAAAATAAACACAGAGATAATTATCATGGGATAAACAATTACATAAGTCAAACCAAAGCTGCTCTGAATATTTGGTCTCTGCTAACACTAACCCTAGGAAATGTTTTCAATTTACATCCTTCGTGCTTTCCCCCACATTCTGTTTCCTGTAGTGCTGTTTTGTCCATATTTGTAGACTAACTCCCATTTTAGTTATGGAACTTTGGGACTGAAATAGAAAGTATTAAAGTAGATACAGTTTCATATAAAAGGACAACAAAGGCAGCACAGCCCTTCACCCAACAGTAATAAGATACTTTATTCTAGGGATAAAACCTGCTTCCTCACTTCATTTCTGAGAATTGACCTTCTCTTTACTACCTGTCCAGTAACCTGTGTCTTACTTTCTTTTCGCTGAATTAAGGGCATAGTGATGTATTTATTTTATTGTATTTTTTTAAGATTTTATTTATGCATACAAGAGCTGGGGTACAGGCCAGAGGCACAGGGGGTGGTGAGAGGATTCAGCAGAGACAGAGTGGGGAGCAGACTAGGCAGATCGACTGAAATAAACTGCTGAGGGGTGTAGCGGGTGATTCCGGAGTGGTCCGCTGTGCTGTGTGTGTTCCCTCCCTGGCCTGGCACAAACTCGCGCTGCATTGTCTGGGGAAGCTCCACAGTGTGGTGCTCAAACCGTTGTGCCACCAGTGAGGCCCAGCGATGTGTTTATCACCACATTCATGATTTGCTTTGGTCCTGACAGTATCTTAGGGTGATACTCATTCCAGGAACTATCTTTACCCCATTCTCCAGAACTGTGTTCAATGCACTTAGAGCATCCTTGAACACCTGGCTCTGACTATCAGTATAGAATGTATGTTGCCTCCCCTTTTATAAACATTAGCATTAATTTTGATAGCCAACCACAACCTTCATTTTCTGGTATTCTCTTTGGGTTTTTTGTCTGTAGGTCCCATCCTGATTCTTAAGTTACTGATCATTCCTTGTATACTTTCAAGAATTGAAAGAAGAAAAAAAAACTTCATATTTACAAGAGGATAGAGGTGAGTTAATAGAAAACATATTTTACTCTTTGTTCCTTATTTCTGGCACACACAAGGTTCCTAAGCCCCTATATTTTCTTGGATAAAAGGAGTATGTTGTTCTGGGCAAGATCCTTGATAGGATTTGGTCACTGGAATAGTCTAGATATGATGAAAAGCTTATAATTTTCAGTCCTATCCATCAATCTCTTGAGAAAGGAGAAGGGCTCAAAACACAGTTAATAATAAATTTTTACAATGTGAAAAATTTAAGATCCCCATAACAGAGGTTCAGAGAATTTCTAGATGGGTAAATACATCTACCAGGAAGGGTTATGCCTCCCTGTGCCACACAGACAGAAGCTTCTGTACTGAGAACCCTCCCAGACCTTGCCCTGTATAGCCTTGTGTCTGGTTGTTCATCTGTATCCTTTATTATATTATTTTAAGGAACTGCTATTTGTAAGTAGGTGTTTCCTTGAGTTCTGTGAGCTGCTATAGCTGAATTAATTGAGCCTGAGCAAAGTGCTGTGGGAACTTCCAAACTGTAGCTAATAGCCTGGATTTACAACTGAAATCTAAAGTGGGTGTTGTGGTGGGGGAGACTGAGTCTTTAGCCTGTTGAATCTAATGCTATCTTGGGGTAAACAGTGTCAAAATTGGGTTGGAGTCTTTGATATCCTGCTGGTGTCGCTTGGTGGTGGTGTGAAAGCCGCTGGCCACAATTACACATATGCTGAACGGGTGTTCAGAAACCCAATTTATTTGAAAAAATTATAGGTTGTTGAATGAGATTGAAAGAAAAAAATAAACTCTCAAATGCATGCTCAAATTTAAAATACCGAATTTAAAATTTTTTCTAATACTAGAAAAAAACTGCTTTACTTTTAACCAACCACAGCTAGTATTTCTCACCAGAAACAATGAATTCCAAAAGGCAATAAATACATTGCTTTCAAAAGCTGTACAAGACTGATTTTAAACAAAGTCCTCTCTGCCAAATGAAACTATCAACAATCTATGAGAAAAAAGAAAGATATTTTATATTTCTGAGATCATAGAAATGCTTCATGAGATATGATATCAAAATGAAAAAGAAAACCAAGAGAACGTAAAAGATATATCAACAAGTTATACTAAAAGAGGCACACATAATTAAAAATCTATATAATGGTATTAAAAGGAAGACAAAATTTAATGTAGAAAGCTCAAAAGTTAACCAATTTTGATGTTTATGTGTAAGATTTTAATCTAAGAAATATCCATGAAACTAATGAGAAGATATAAAGCAGAATTGCGCCTCCCTGCTGACCCAAGATGTAGAGTCACAGCACCATGAATTAGACAAAACAAGAAAGGTTATCGTTGTACAACCTGATGATGTAAAACCAATGCGGAATTAGGAATGATAGAAGATTCATCTAAAATGCATCTTAAATTCAGTAACATATAAGAAGATTTAAGTATATATTATTTATGACTTAAATATATATGATAGAAGAATTAGTAATACAGCTAACAACAGTGTTTGTAATAAATCAGTAGAACTTTAGTGGAATCAGGGGCCTCCCTGGTGATGCAAGGGGTTAAGTTGCAACACTATGAAGGTATCCACAGCCACTGCAGCACCAGTTTGATCCCTGGCTAGAGAGGTGACCCACATGGCGCAGCAGACCTCTCCTGTCTCACCTGCTGTTCCCCTCAGCAGTGTATTTCAGTAGATCTGCCTGTTCTGCTCCCAACTCTGTCTCTGGTGAATCTTCTCATCCCCTCTAACTCTGGCCTGCACCCCAGATCTCGTATGCATAAATAAATAAATATTTTTTAAGAGATAGAGCTTTGGTGGAATCAGTGTAATCAAGAAATGGATAGGAGCCTCACTGGTGGCACAAGAAGTTAAGGTGCAGTGCTATGAAGTTATCCATAGCCACTGCAGCACAAGTTAAATCCCTGACCAGGGAGGTGATCCACATGGCACAGCAGAACTCTCCTGTCTCTCCTGCTGCTCTCCTCAGGAGTGTGTTTCATTGGATCCCTGTGTTCTGCTCTCCACTCTGTCTCTGGTGAGTCCTTTCACACCCTGCACCTCTGGTCTGTACCCTAATTCTTATATGCATAAATAAGTAATTCTTAAAAAAAATAGAGATGCTCAGACTGGCAGACTATTTGGAACGGTATTGTTGCTAACAGAACACTTAATACAAGAATAATTGAAGTTGTTCATCTCTTAGGTGTAAGACAATGGGTAGAAGCAAAGACAGATATCTTTTCTGTTTATTTAATATCTTTATGGATTAATATATTTAGCAGGTACAGTTATTGTATAATATGAATCAATTTTATATATACAAATCTACATGTAAATTGGTAAAATGTACATATACTTTGATACATAAATTTTTTAATTAATTGAACAGCTTTTGAAGAATCTCTTCCAAATCCCCAGTGTCTAAATTTGTAGAAACAGAAGTATTTATTTTAACTGCAGAACTTTGTGCTTCTTCTGTCAGACAGAGCACTCTCAAAATGGACCTAGAGTTGACTATCACTTATTCCATTCACTGGCTGCATGGTCATTTGTAAAATATTTAGTTGAAGAAGAATCTATCATCAGTCAGTAAAGTAGACATATAACACTGATGTCCTTGAACTATCAGTATTATATAAACCAGTATATGTAAAGGGTCTAGCACAATGATAGCACAGCAAATGTGTTTATGTTATTGTGTTTGAAGGTATTAGGGGCAATCAAACAAAAATGACAAATTTTGGATGACTGTAATTAAAAAAAAAAGAGTAAGAACTTGAACAGATATTTATATACCAGCATTGACTTTAGCATTATTTACAACAGCCAAAAACAAACAAAAAAAACAAACAAAAAAAATAAATAAAAAAAATCCAGGTATAGCAACAGATGGAGTAAAAGTATTTTTTTTATTTTATGTTATACACATATAATGGATCTTAGTTGTCCATAAAAGCAATGTAATTCTGACACTACAGCATGGATGAACCTTAAGGCACTGTGCTAAGTGAAATAATCAGATATGAAAGAAAAAATGTAATTCCACTTTAATGCAATATCTCCATAGGTAAGTTCAAAGACATAAAGTAGAGATTACTAGTTTCTGGGAGTTCTAGGTTAATAGTTTCTTTTTGGGTTTTAGAAATAGAGATAATGGTTGTACAACATTGTGAAAGCAGTTAATACCAGTGAATTGTGACACCACTAAAAATGATAAAATGGCAAATTTTGTTACATATGCTTTGCCACGAGTTAAAAAATTGATAAAGCAATATATATTAAAAAACAGTAGTGTGCCTTAAATGATGAATTATATGCAAGGTGAATTATACCTCAATAATGTTGCTTAAAAATATCTGTCCAGATTGATATTCAAAATACTTAATAGTAACCCAAAAGGACAAATCATTCAGAATGGATTCTGGTTATTTCACTGTATTGATTTACCATCTGAAAATCAATATGGATGCGAAGTTGTAGTTTCCCATAGGAATATAAACTTAAGTATCTTATATTTATTTTCTTACATTGTTGTTAATTTTTGGACAGTATTTGATTTGCACTTAGGTGTAGTCCCGGTATTTCTCCCACCACCATGGCACCCCGTAATCTATCACCATAGACCCAGTGCTCTTCCCTTCCCTGTTTATGAGCCCTTTCCCTTCCGGTTTCCTGGGGCATGCCTCATGGTCATGGTCAGCTTGCAGTTTCTTTCTTTTTCCTAGCCCTCTTACACTGAAGTGTTTTAATTAAATCTTACATGCTAGCCTTACAGAGCGTTTGTTTTTTAAAAGCTTCCTATTAAGTGATAACACACAATAAAATACTTTCATAAATCATGCAAATTCATAAAACCATAAACTAAATGTCTAGCCCGCCTCTAGCTTCCTGTCCCTGGAGTCACGTAGTCAGTCTTTCCAAGAGCTTAAGTGTCGACAGAACAGCCTCACATTGCTTTGTGTGAGTTGCTGGGCAGGAGGCAGGGGCATCAGGAGCTACTCTTCCAGACTGGCTTTCTGGCACGAAGTTGGAGAGTGTCTATGGAAAGCTGAATAATTAAAGCTGCAATTGTTGCAATGTGAGACAGGTGGGAGATGGGATTTAGATCAACATGTGAAAAGTGACTAATACAACAAATTCAGCAAAAACACTCTTCAGAAAATAAGAAATTTTTTTAGATGCTCCCATATTTGCAGAAAAATATTAAGTAAATCTTAGGAGAGATGAACTAAAGAGGCAGAAAATTAGTAAGGACCTAATATGCAAGATCAATGATTTCAAACTTCTAATAAAATTTCTTGATTAGGCAGACAGAAGCTTTTAAAATCAGATTTCTAGTTTGAATTATTATCTTGATATTCTTAAAAAGTTTGATGTAAGGTTATATTGAACCAGGAGGTGTACTGAATAGTTTTAAACTTGAGTTGCTTCCCCAGGTGAATATAAGAGAGTTTTATCTTTTCACAAGTTGGAAAAGAACAACTAGCAATTTTGGCTGGTTGTTTGATGAATGAACTGTATCCTCTCTGAGTCCACGGTATCACTTTCTTCCATTTGTTTCTGCAGTGTGTCTGATTGCCACTTCAATGCCCCCAACTCTATTTGGTACCATCCTTTGTACTTGCTCTCTCAAGTGACTGTAGAAATGGAAGCAACTGGTATTTCCAATTCCAACAACTGCTGTTAAGCACTAACCTCAGGTTCAGATTGGAAATCTGTCACAGGTTGCTATTCGTATGGAAAATGCCATGGAACTCCTCTGATGTCTTTTAAACTTTTGAAAACTTATTTTTATTTTCTGCTTGCTGTGAGAAAATAGCTAAGAATTAATTGAAGCTAACATGAAAGGCATTAATCTTACTGAAGGTATCTGTTACATGTCCCTAATTAAGTGAACATTTATTTCAAAGAAGAAAAAAAAAATCTCATCAACTCTTTCCTGTAAAGAAACAACATGATAGTCAGATTAAAGAGCTCTAAGAGAAATATGGTGTGTGTATATTTTCATGAGATTTCAGAAAGTTTGATCACTATGTTCAAGGAAACGTATGAAAGTATTCAATCTAATATATTCAAGGTGGGCCTCCCTGGTGGCGCAGTGGATTAAGCAACGCACTATGGAGCAAATTGCAGCCACTGCAGCACGAGTTCGATCCCTGCTGCTGGCCAGACGAGGGACCCACATGGTGCGGCAGACCTCTCCTGCTGTGCCCGCTGCTCCCCTCAGCAGTGTACTTCTGTTGATCTGCCTGTTCTGCTCCCCACTCTCTGTGGTGAATCCTCTCACCCCTCCCACACCTCTGGCCTGTACCCCAGTGCTTGTATGAATAAATTAATAAATCTTTAAAAAAATAATATATTCAAGGTTATAGCAAATTAATTATATAACTTTGATGGAAACTTACTATTAAAGACACTGTGTTAAGAAACTTATAGCCCTAATATCACCTTCATAATTATCTTACCTTCCTAATGAGGTAAATACTGTTAATATCTCCAAATAAATTGATACTATCAATGAGAACCTGTGGTTCTAAATCAGAAGGACTTAGAATTTTAACTAGAGAATAATGAGAAAATGGTATAGTGCAGGCATATGGTAAAAAGAGGAATCTGATACACCCTTCTCTGACAAGAAGTCTTGTTTTCAAACATATATTACTTGTGACCTGATTCTTTAACCAAAGAACTGTGGCATAGTAGTTTACTACAGCTGTCATACAAAACACCACAGAAAGGGTGACTAAACAATGGAAATATATTTTCTTAAAGTTTGTGAGTCTGGAAATCCAGGATCAAGGTGCCAGCAGGGTTTGTTCCTTTATGGTGTTTCTCTTTGGTTCATTGGTGTCCTTTTCACCTGAACTTTTGTGCAGGACCCTTGGGTCTTTTCTCTCCAGGACACTAGTCATACTGGATTAGGACCCTACTCTATTCCAAGTAATGACTTCAGATTATGTGTCCTGAATCAGAACTGTTCTATTTTCATCTAATTACCACTGTAAAGAGCTTACCTCCAAATATGGCTACATTCTTATGTGCATCCGAAATCTGTGAATTGGAACTTCTACGTATGAATTTTGGAGGAACGCAATTCAGACCATAATATATGATTTTGTTACAAGATTGAGAGTGCCAAATGTTACTCACAAATTCCTACATTTTCTAAATTTCCTTCAAGATAGGTAGAATATATGATGTAACTTTGAGATAGACGTCCTTGAACAGACCCACTATCTTCATTCCCAACTTACATATAAAAAAAGAGAAATGTTAGGTAGCCCACATATATCATAAAACTGACAAGGATGGAAGCTAGGATATGTGTAAAGTGTGTGAGGGATAAAGCCCCCAACAAATATGAAAGGTAACCATGACTGTGGTATAATGAGGTAGAAATATGGAGGGAATAGAGCAAAGAGAACAAGCACCTGTCTGTCCCCTACAGAATAGCCCTACCTCCTCCCCAAGACAAGATGAAGAGAGTATTTACCTAACTTCTTAACAAAAGCTGCAAAGAAATGTGTGCTTTGTGTGTGTATGTGTGTGCATGCACATATTAACCCAGAGACATTTTATTATGTAGAATAAAGTGTAATTTTCTGCTGCAATTTCAGGTTTATCAAAGTATCATTAATCCAAAATATCTCCACAATATGAACTTTATAATACTTGTTCATTTTCTTTTTTAAAAAAGACTTCATATGTACATATAAGAGTTGGGGTACAGACCAGAGGTGTAGAGGATGAGAGAACTCATCAGAGACAGAGTGCGGAGCAGAACAGGCAGATCTACTGAAATACTGCTGAGGGGACCAGTGGGAGACAGTAGAGGTCTGCTGTACCATGGGCATCACCTCCCTGCCTAGGGGTCGAACTCACACTGCAGTGGCTGCAGAAGCCCCATAGTGCGGTACTCAACCCCTTGGGCCACCAGGGAGGCCCGCCCCCCTTGTACATTTTCTTCTTGAAAAAATATCTATTTACGTTAGTGCCATCTGATTTCTTTGTATCCCAGAAACATATATTTATTGGGTACATTATGTTGCTACCTATTAATTTTTATAATAAATTTGATTTATCAATTAACTACTAAACACTTCTGCTATTAGCCCATAAGACCCACTGGAAATAAGACAACAAATGGATATATTAAAATGTAGAGTATAGGGTCAGGAGGAAAACATGGAAGGCTATACAAAGGAGTAGGCCAGATGCAGCTCAGTCACCATGGAGTCCTTCAATAAACCTTAGAAGAGACCTATTAATATGGAAGTTGAAGTGGAACCAAGTAACTTGCCTGCTACTTTTTTAAGGACAACTCCTGTGGAACAACAGGGGGAAATAACCACCTTTTTCAGCTAGCTATCCTGATACAAGTAGTTTTAGAACTCACACAGAACAAAATAGTTCTTGTAATACTATAAAGGATACCAGGAACAGAACAAAAGCAAAACATTGTATTATAGTGAGCCATGTGGTATAATTGGGAGTAGGGTTCAATTCCCCAAATTTTTCTTTTAGTAAAATTAGAGAAGTCAGTTTCATTTTTCACAAGCTGGAAAAGAATAAATAGCAATTTTGACTAGAGATTACTTGTCTGTGTGTGTGTGTATAAATCCCACTAAGGAAAATGAATGTTTTAGGAGGATTTACAAACACAAAGAGGTATTTTGGATAGGGAGTGCAGAGTAACAATGAAATAAGTGCCTGATAAATATAAGTAAGCAGAAGTTTTATGAAATTTTCACTTTATAATTCGAGATTGGACATTTGTATAGGGATTGGTTAAATGATTGGATAGTGGATTTTTTTACAGTTTTTTTTTATTTATTTATGCATACAGGAGCTGGGGTGCAGGCCAGAGGTACAGGGGGTGAGAGGATTCACCAGAGACAGAGTGGGGAGCAGAACAGGCAGATCTGCTGAAATACACTGCTGAGGGGAAGCAGTGGGACACAGGAGAGATCTGCTGTGCCATGTGGGTCTCTCCCTGCCTCGGTATAGAACTCAGCACTGCAGTGGCTCCAGAAGCCCCACAATGTGGCGCTCAACTCCTTGCGCCACCAGGGAGACCCTGGATAGTGTTTTTAATGAAGATGGTGAGTAGGAGTCATTACAAAAACCAAAATTTTAAAAAATCATGAACTTAATAAAAATGGTGGTGGCTCAAGAGGTTAAGTCTCTGTGCTATGAAGCTATCTGCAGCCACTGCTACAAGAGTTCCATCCCCATCCCCAGCAAGGGACCTGACCCACATGGTGCAGCAGACCTCTCCTGTCTGGCCCACTGCTCCCCTCAGCAGTGTATTTCAGTAGATCCACCTGTTTTGCTTCCCACTCTGTCTCTGGTGAATTCTCTCACATCCCACACCTATAGCCTACACCCCAGCTCTTGTCTGCATAAATAAATAAAATGAAGCTTAAAAAAATAAATTAATAAAAAGACTATAACACTGAACAGGAACAGAGTGAAATGTAGTAGGGTTATAGTGATGAAATGATACAAAAAGAGTTGTAGTGATAGGCAGCGACAAATTTATGAAGTCATTTATGCTTACTATAAAAATGTTTTATTTCACCCTATTGGCAATAGGAACCATTAAGGGATTTTAATCAACAGAATTAGACAATCAACTTGCATTTTGAAACTTTTTATTCAAGTTTTAATATAAAGATAAATTTTAAAAAAGATAGAGCTGGACGAAGAAAAACGTTAGAATCTAAAGATGGTAACCTGAGTAAGAGGTGATGTGATATTAACTTTCTGAATAGTGATGACAGCACAAAACAATACAAATTTAAGTACTATTGCAGTTTTAGTCATTGAACTTGGCATTAGGTCATACGTGAAAAGTAAGAAATAGCTCAGAGTCAAGGGTGGAATTTTTGTTTCTTGCTTGAGCATAAGCTTGTTAGTGCTTATGATTTGTGGAAAATAACATTTATTTTCACATGCATTGAATTTGAGGTTCTGTAGACTATTCCAAGGCAAGATGGTTAGGCATTTGGATAGAGAACTGTGGAATTCAAATAGTATGCTCACTCTGATATATATATTTGGAAACCACCGGCGTATAAAAAATAAAGCATTAGAGAAAAAAAGATTTTCCAGAAAAAAGAACATAGTTCAAGAAACAAAGGTCTAGGAAGTAACCCAAAGGAAATTTCTCATTTCATAACTGATGTGAAACACGTTGGCAAAGGAACCGTATAAGGAAGGGAACCTGGCAGTTTGTGGAACTAACTGAATAAATTTTTTTTTGGTAATCAAAGAATTGTCCATTTTGTCTCATACTTCTTGTATATTAAATAAGGTAACTGGAGTATATCCTTTAATTTAGAGATCTGGGTTTTGTTCCTAAACTTAAAGCTAGGAGTTTACAGCATCATGGACTGAATCAGGTATGTGTTGATTTAAAAGGGAGTAGAGGTGTGGTATACAAATTAGATTGCTTTCCTAACTTGGTAGATTGTGGTTGTGTTCCTAATCCGTATACCACCGTCACATGTATGCACACAGAAACACACACACACGCACATCCTTCCTGACTACTTCTTTTACAATAGAGGTTGTACATAGTAAACAGTTGTCTCTGTCACTTCCCTTCTAGCACATGTGCCATGGACCTGTGGTCAAGTTCTGCCATAGGATCAAGAATGAGTCCTGGTTGAAGGATTTCCTCCTTAACACAAAGGAAATGCTGAGGGGAAAAACTATTTTCTGGAAAAATCAAGTTTGTCTGTGAAACATAGAACTTCTGTGATCATCCAAACATTCTTAAAATTACCTATAAATTTCTTTATAGGTCATTGTGCCTGCCTGTCTCTCCACAATCACATTATGTATATCTGTATGTCTGTGTCTATTTTTTCATCCTTCCTTCTTCCCTTCCCTCTTCCTTTCATTCTTAGTTTTTAATAGAGGAAACATTAACTACATTTCAGTATTCTATTGGGAAGGGATTAGGAAAAGAAGTACTGAGTGAGGAAAAGGGGGTGACAGGAATATAGAACAAGGGAGAATGCTCTGCTGAGACAATGAGAGACGGAGTCCAAACTGAGGAAATGGGATGAGGTTAGAACTGATGTTCAATGAGGAGAAGGATTGGAGAACATCCCTAATTCTCAGGAAGTTGAGGGTGGAGGGTGAGATCTATAGTATATTTAGAGTGTTAATAGCAAAACAGATAATACATTTTTATAGTACTAGGGAGGAAGAGGATGGATAGCTATAGAAACTGATCATTTTCTACATTTTAAAAGGGAATTTGTGGAAATTCCAATCTTATTATTTCCAGTCTTTCTGTTATGTAGGAAGTGAAATTAGCTCTTGTAACTGATAATTGAGAAACCATAGAGATGATCAAAGAGACGTGAGCAGAAAGTGAAATTGGTGTTACAGTAATTCGCTTACTGAAAGTTTGTGTTGTAACCCAACAACACTGTAGTTTGGAATGTAGTTTTGCAATTTGACTTGTAGGGAAGGGAACTCAGCAGTTGTCTTCTCATTGGTCTGTCGCCAGACTATCACAACAGTAGGTAACCTGGAGTTGGTTTTTTCCTTATTATCCTATTAGTTAAAACTGGCATTCACAAGATGTCTCAAGCAGATAACAAAAAGGAAATACGCGCTCTTTGGAATTAAAGTAAAGGATGTAGAGAAAGTGAAAGCTAACAGTATAAAAATGAATATGTTGACTTAAAATGGTATACAGCAAAGATTAATTCTTAGGTAATGTCATTTAATTTGCTTTAAAACATTTTATGTTGTTTGACTCTTATAGAAGAGCACTTTACTGTTTACATGGGATGTTTCAGAAGATTATACTATTTGAAACTAGGCTTTATCATTCCAATGGGAATGTCTTTAATTTTACATAGTAGATAAATGCAATTAATCGATTGTAGAATAGTGAAATGTTTTCTATTTGGGGTATTGAATTTTTAAAAGGGCAGTGATATTCAAGAACAATAATTAAAACTTTTGAGATGAAAATGATGAGGTTTTCTTTTTTCCCGAACAGATGTTGGCACTAGATGCAGGTGGTATTCAGTATTGGTAAAAAATGAGTAACAATTATATAAAGCAAAAAACAAATATAAGTTTTATGAAGTTAAGCAAGTCTGCCCAGAAATTTAGCAATTACTTGAAGATAAAGAAATGTCAAGAAACTAGGTGTCTGAATTGGCTCCAAATATATAAAAAGAAAGGGATGATAAAAATTATATACATGACATAAGCAAAAAAATTCCCATAATTTTGATAACAAAAATTCCATTCTCTTAGACAATTTGCTGTCAGTATGATATTTAAAGAACAATCAGATAAATCTTTTTGAAAAAAATAAGTCCAATATGAAAAAAAGCCATGTCATGCCATTTAATATGAGTGATGAAGACAACAATCTGACATTTCTTCAGAATTTTCCATAGAATTTAAAGGAGACAGTGTTTGAGGAAAAAGCAGCAACTGACCATAAAATATGATGCTTCTAGAATGACTCAAACATCTTAGTTTGGTGAGGAAAACCACATGGACATGGAACCCAGGAGACCTGAGGAAATAGGTATGCCAAAATAACAGGTGAAGATAATAATGATTTATCTCTCTGACATTTGTGGCATTGTTGTTGCAGAATCCTAGCCCACAAGGTTGGTCAGAAAAAAACAAAAACAAAAAACTCATGCTATAAATATTTTGAAGGCAAGATTTATGGTGGGGTGATGGATTTTTATTTATTTTTTATTTTTTGGCATTCAAACCCTCTTAAGCACTTTTATACTTAATAGAACTTTTCTTTTTCGATTACTCATACCACGTTCCCCAGCAAATATCTACTTACTTTCTTTATTTGTCTGTAGATGCTTATTTAGCCTTTCTAGGAAATGAATTCATCTTTCAAATAATAACAGTAACAAAACTTAATGCCTAATGCATACCCCCTGAGAAAATCTACCAAAGCAATTATTTAGAGGGTTCTTTACATTAGTGTCTGCTGATTATTTTGAATTCATGTGTTGTTTATTAAGATGAGTACCTAAGGATGTAAGAAATTTATTTATTATTAGAAACCATACTCTATTTATTAAATAAATATAATCGTAGTGGTATGTAGCTAGGCCTTGTAACCATTGTTAACTATATAGTTCAGGAGATTCTGTTATTGGCCATAATATTACTT
This sequence comes from Galemys pyrenaicus, assembly GCA_019455555.1. NCBI lineage: Eukaryota > Metazoa > Chordata > Mammalia > Eulipotyphla > Talpidae > Galemys > Galemys pyrenaicus. The sequence continues at coordinate 795,261 of JAGFMF010011781.1, read as the reverse complement.
TTTTCTGATTAAAATAAGAGTCTCCACTTCACATAAAGAAATAAACTAATAATAATGACTCAAAAATGAAGATTCATTTGTATCCATCAATGATAGATAATCAGTCTTTTCTTGGTGGTATGGGAACTTTTGTCTTGCTCCCTCTATCCCCAGCCTTAATTTCAGAGTCAGCTAGTAGTCCCTGAACAGTCCTCATATTTATCTCTCCTCCTAATTGCCCATAAGACTCCTTGGAGAGGTCTTGAAGGAAGAGTTATACTGTATACTTTTGTCTGTGTTATTGCCTCAATAGGCCTTCATTTTAATGAAAGTGGACTAAATTGGAAAGTTAGGAGAGAAGCTATGACTCTCATTTATGGTGACTCAAGTCAAGTTTCTAGATACCAGATCTAGAGTTTGGGGTGTTGTGTAGAGAAAGTAACATTTTTATAGGTATGTCAGTGGTCGCCAATACCACTCTCTGGCTTGAAGATTTGCTAGGATTCTTCACAAGAGTCAGACAAAAACTTAGGTTCATGGGTATAATTTATATTAGAGAAATAATACAGATTGAAATTACCAAAGGGGAAAGATTCATGGGTTAATTCCAGGAGAAATCTAAAAAGCTTCCAGTTCCCCCCTTGTGGTAGAATCTCATGAATTTGCAATCAGCAAAATTACCTTTGGGCCTAATTTTTAATTTAGGTTTAGGATGATACTAAAAGAACTAAAAATTCTTTTGGGGTCATCATGGAAGAGTTCAGGAGAGTTTAATGTTCTGAGTTTAATATTTGTTTCCTTCTTTTATCTGCATAGTAAATTCAGAAATATCCCAAGTACTGCAATCTTTATTCCTAGCACAGATTAAAAGTACTTTAATGTGTGTATTTTAGTACATTAGTGTGCACTAATGGTACTAATCACCATTAGTCTACCTGGGTACTTATTTCTTAATAGGCACTGGTTTCAGTAAACCATAGGTGATTTTCCAATCGGTTGGGATGCCATTACCTGCCATGTGTTATTAAAACACCATTTCCATTGCATTCAAAACAAAGAACAGAGCTTAATTATCATAGAGTGCCATCTTTTTTAGTTAATTACCTACAACCACTCTGGTTCCCAGTATGTATCAGCCACAGTAAACTCTGTATATATGTCATCTGTACATTTCAGGCTTTACCATTGTACTACAAAGTGATGTTCCACTTGTTTTAAAGCTTTCTCTGGAGGATAAAAATCTCTGGTCACTAAAATTCCTGGCCAGAAAAACTGGCAGATTAATGTGTTCTACCAATAGCCATCAACCATAAATATCCCAACTCACTTCTCCTTTTGCCTAGGTAATATTGAAGTCTAGGTCTTCTTGGAGCTTCAGAGTTGATAGATACAGTTTTTTCATTGTAAAGGACTTGACAAGTAGATGTTTACTGCCAACTTCCTTATTTGTCTTATTTTCCTACTTCCCATCACCCCTGATACCCCCTACTACATAAACAGGAAAATAGCAGGCAAAAATAAAAAGTAGTTTTAATAATTTTACTCCTTCAAAGCAAGGGAATTATTTAACTTGTTGTAATGATCTTTGGATTCATGGCCCCTGGGTTATTTGCTTTCCTACTGGCAGAATCAGAAAACAAACAAACAAAAAACCTGGACAAGAAGTATAGGTTGCAAGTATAAAAATATAGGTCAAGTTTAAATTCATTACAGAAGTAAACAAACATAGAAATTATCATTTCCAGAGCAATTTGATAAGATCCCTTTGAGAAATGTGAGAATTGTCAAAGAAGAAACAGATTTTAAAAGCATCTTAAATAGCATTTGTATGTGATTTACACTTAACACTTTTGTCTTCCTAAGATATTACCTCACTTACTGAGATACAAAGTTGATAAACTGCATATTGAAATTTAAATTCATGTTTTCAAGCTATATTTTTCTTTCTTTCTAAAATTACTCTCAGAAAAATAATGTTTTATTTAGTCAAATACCTATAATAACTTTACCTAATCAAACTAAATATTTTCCTAAGGATGATTCCCACTGAGCTTGCTTAATTGCAGAAATGTTTGAATTATCTACATTTTACCATTAATCTACCATTGTGTGCACAAACACATAATCATGATACATATATAAATTAAACAAATGCTTGCTATTAATAGGTATGGTATAGCTTTTTAATATAAAAAAATTCTTAAGTGCTTAACACAGCTTATTTCTTGATAGGTTTCCAAATCAGTTTCCAACTCTGGAACTATAAATCAGATTATCTGATGTAGGTGCTGTTTACAAAGTTAGGGAACAAAGTCCCCATTGACTGCCTTTCCTTATAACACCAATTGCTAGTTCAGATAGTTACCAAAATGACACTCAATTTTGACAATTCACTAGAAAAACTCAGAGAACTCACTGAAAGCTGTTATAGTCACAGTGTGGTTTATTACAGGGAAAGGATAAGTACTAAAATTGGCTAAGAGCTACATGGGGCATGATTTAGAAGAATTCCAAGCATGGAGATTCCAGATGTCCTCTCCTCATGGAGTCATAGGCAGCATCAATCACTGCCAGTAGTGAGGTATGGAAATACACAAAAAGTACTGTTAACCAAGGCAGTCCACCTGAATCTGGGTTCAGAGTCTTTTCTGGCACTCTATTAAGTAGGTGTGGTTCATCACTGATGTAGCTGGTCTCAGTTTTCAGACCCTAGGAAGCTAAGATGATAGCATGTGAGGATTCAAAGTCCTCACCCTAAGCCATATTTTTATTATCAGGCTGACTCCATGTCAACCTGAACTAAAACTTCTATCAGACATGACATTCCCGGAATCCAAGGGCAAAGACTAGACCTCTCTTTGGTTAAATTCTCTCAAGGTTAAATTCTTTCCTATACCTGGGGGTTTGGGATGAGACTGCAAAGCTCCCAAAATGATTCAGATGTAGCTTGCTTGGCACTGGTTTCTAAGCCAACATTTTGTAACCACTTCCTCAAATTACATATCATCCATGTCCCACCACAATCTGGTTTCAAGCACAATTTGCTGAAGAAAATAATATTTGATTGCATAAAAGTAAATTTGAAAATTGTCCCTTTTAGTCTTTTCATGAATTCTTAATTACAAGCATTTAAATTAATGGCATGTTGATACTTTAAAAATGCAGGGAAAATGGGGGCAATGTACAGCATGTGCATTTAAAAAGGACATATTGTTAATTAAGCCATCTGGCTCATTGTCTTTTAGTTAGTAGTTATTCAAAAAAATCACATATCATATTGGCTTTCAAAATGAAAGGAATAATTTAAATTCAAAGATAAAATGATGTTTTGATAAATCATGTTTTTATTTTAATGGAAAACCCATGTTAGAACTGGTGATATTGGAAATTATCAAGTCCTATGATTAGGACAGCTAGCTATAAAGTGAATTTTCTAAAATCATATTTTAAATTGGGGTTGCACATAACAGAATCATGACCAACTTAACCAAGTCATGGGTGACTTTTCTCATGTGTGAAGAATCTAGAACAGAACCTGGCCAGGAGTAAGTACTTAAGGAAGCCACTAGGACTTCAGATTTACTAGCTCACCTCTCCATCATCCTTAGTGTGTGACTTTTTCACTCAGTGCTTTCATTATGGTTTCTTTCTGAGACACTGTATCCATATTCCTGGTGACATATAGTAGACAAAGGAGAAATACAAAAGACTGCCCCTGACCTTTTCCACTATAATTTGACTTACATTAAGTTGGATAAATTGTTCTCTCTGACCCTCATACAAAGGAGTGTTGAAAAATAAGTATTGTGCCAGGGCATAAAATCAATAACAGTCTCAAAAAATGGGGTTCTGCTAGTGAAAGAATGGGAGATGGGAAATTAAATATACTATTTGCAACATGCTTTTTCAACAAATTTTTTAAGATGTCACTTATTTATGAATATAAGAACTGGGGTATAGGCCAGATGCCTGGGGTGGGGGGATGGTGAGAGAATTCTCCAGAGACAAAGCAGGGAGCATAACAGGCAGAATGACTGAAATACATAGCTGAGGGGAGCAGCAGACAAGACAGGAGAGGTATGCTGCACCATGTGGGTTAGCTCCCCGGCAAGGGATCGAACTCATGCTGCAGTGACTGGTGATAACTTGACAACACTGAGACTTTAACCTCTGTACCACCAGGGAGTCCCTCCAACAGATATTTATTAAGGATCCATTTGTTCTATGCTCAGATCATAGTGTTGAACTAAACCAACATAGTCCCTAGTTCGTAACTGTGTAGAATTATTGGCAATATGCAAATATGTACAGTAAGGTGGAAAGTAGAGAAAACACACATTCATATGAATGCAAATTGTGATAAATGTTACACAAGAAGAAAATCATGTTCTAAGAAATAGAATAACTGTGTTTTAGAAAGGCACAGACTTCTTTAACTTATATCATCTGGGAGGGATCTTTTAAAGGGACATCATTGTAGCTGAGATTTAAAAGAGATGTATTAGCTTTCAGGAAGGTGGGAGGAGAGTTCTCCTGAATAATACCAGAATATGTAAAGGTGCTGAGTCCTAAAGGGTTGAAATATTTAAGAAAATGAACATAGGCCCATGAGGCTAGAATAAGATGAGTGAAAGTGAAAGCTGTGAGAGAAGCAAGACAAGTATTTGAGTCCTTATTACCTGATTTCCCTCTGCACACTTATTACCTCGACTACTCTGATGCCAGGGAGTGAAAACAAAGCACACATACAGAGAACAAAGTTTAGTGTCAAAAGCCAAAGCTGTAAGATGATGAAAATTTTGACAGGTAAGAAGAAGTATCTTATTGATAGGTAAGAGTAACCATCTTCCAGTGGTGGGGGGCAAGAGAAAGGCAGGAGGAGAAAAGGATGGGTGGTCAGGATGGTGAGGCCTCTCCTGAAGAGACTTCATGGGGAGAAACATGCAGTGCATTCATTGCCTGGGCCATCCATGGAGCAGTGAAGACTCCCCCAGACCAGAGGTGTGGAAGATGCATCTGAGGACCTGTTGTCTGTCCATCTCAGTTCCAAGCGAGGATGCAACCAGCAGGGTCTAAGCTCACCACCTTTATCCTTAATGAATTGGGGTTTTGGAGCAGACCTCGAGTTTGAGGACCTTAGGTGGGCTCTCTCTCGGTTCTTGTCGTGGCAAAGAAAGAATTCAATCTCAAGATCAAACTCACTGAAAAGCAAGAGATTTATTGATAGGTAGAAAGAAGGACAGAAAATTTCTCTGAGCAGAGAGGGGTCCCTAGTGGGTAACCACTGAGGGAGCAAGAAGCAGGTGTTTATGTGGGCATAGTAGAAAGGAGTAGGGATTAGTTTTGCTCATCTCCAAGTTGCATCTCTTGCAGGTTGACTGAACCAGTGGAGTCTCCTAGGCTACTGAGCTCCACCGAGTTTGCTGACGTTACCTGGATGACCTTTCCGAAACTAGCTTTGGCTGATGCTTTAGCATTGTGGTGTTCTGAACATTCCGCTCTTCACTGGGTTGGTGGGGAGCACCCTCCTGGTCCTCATTTGTTCTTTAGTCAGATTGATAAATGGACTTAGGGCACCTAGACTTGTGGGGAGGTGCTCTCTCCTGGCTCCAACTGATTATTTCTCAATCAGGCAGATAAATGGACTTGGGAACTTCAGGTACCTTGTTCCTAACTGATTGCCTATACTCATTTCCTAACTTCCTCCTTCATTGTCACCCAGCAGGACTCTCTTTCCCTATAGTATCATTCTTTGGTTATTGAAGCCACATCTACTCACCCCTTCTCACTGCTCTACTTAAAAGACACTGATGTTTTTATATATTTACTACGTCATACTTCATATTTGTTCGGTGTATGATTTCCCTGTGAAGTTCCCACTGTTACAGGGCAGAGAGAGAGGCACTCCAGAACCTTTAAACCTGCCCTTTTTGAATGGGTTTTGCTATTTGCCGCATTAAGATAAATATATAAGATTATTAATGGAAAGGAGAATTTTAATACAATCAGGGTACAATACAGAAAGGACAAAGAATATAGTTATTATAAGTTAAGCATTTAAAGTTACTTATTTCCTTGAGTGTAAAAGTTTAGATAAATAGGATTGACTTAAAGCAAGGCCCAAAAGCCTACTACAAGTTTAAAGGATCATTTAGTAGAGACCAATAGAAAAGGGTTAGAAAGAGTTAGACAAATTTAGGAGGAAAACAGCAAAATTAAAATTAAGGTGAAAGCTGCTATTGTTAACCTCTCCACGGGTTTCTCACCCACATCTGTTTTAACCAGTCCAAGACTAAAAAACAAGCGCAGTTTCTTCACATGTCCCTCTGCTTCATGTGCCTCCTCCATGTCTCCTTGCTGCTCTCCATCCTGCTTCCTTCTTCCTCCCTTCCTTCTGTCCTCCTCTCTGCATAATTTTCTTTCCCTGCTCAGCTCCAACCACTTAGGGTGGAACCGGGGTTCTGAAACTTCCCCCTTTCCTGGGGATCACCCTGTCACACCACCACCAACTCACCCATGCACCACCACCATAGTCCCTTGTGCTCTTCTCTCCCATGTCCTGTCCTTCTCCCTCCTCCCCCAAAGACACTGATCTTTCTGCTGAGAACATAGCCACTAAAACAGAGCTTCTTTTTTCTTCATAGTATAGTAAGCAAGGATAGTAAACCAAAGAGGGGAGAAAGGAACGAAAAAATACTCATAAAATCTCTAATTACTACATAATTTGATATAATTCAGTCTTCTTTAGAGGCCAATTTTGTGTTCACTCAAACATGATTATTTAAGGCTTACTGTGAGTAAGGCGCTGAGCCAGCCACCCAGGAAGACAGATCTAGAGTGGGTGAGCAGGATCCATGACACTTATTGAATCTTTACTGGTATCTTATTTTCTGTAAATTTTGCTGACAACCACCTTTGCAAACCTAGCCACCTCCTCTAGCATCAACACTGGGTCTTTTTGATTCTGTTCCTGTAAGTTGACCCTGATGCTGCTAATAACTTTTCAGTAGTAGGGCCTGGAATCCCAGCCTTTCTACAATGTTTGTCTGTGTCTGCAAGGCATGGCGGGGTCTACTGGATGGGGGAGCGGGATGAGCATCACATTCCACTACGGCTGATGTTTATGCCACTTCGTGCAGTCTCAGGCAGGGGAATTTGGCATAACAATCTTTTCAGTCACTTGTTATTCTTGTCACCATTTTATCAGCATCTGTCAGGCAGGGACACATGCTGTCTCTGTTTTGTATGACATGGCTGTCCCGGGCATCTAGCAATGGTGCCACAATACCCCACAGGCAAGCACTTAACACTGATCATGATGCTGGTGCTGAGACCTGCTCATCAACCTTTCATGAATTATAAACATTTCAAGTTTGACTCACATTTTATTTTTAATATGATTTCAAAATGCCTTGCGATTCCCTCAGCATGATAAAATCCTATCAGAGTCAGAGTTGCTTTTGTTGCATTTCTGAACAATCAAATGTGTGGAGTCACCCTTGAGTGACTGTGATAACCATGGCATTTCTAAAGAAAATGTTGAGGCTCTGTATAATGATGGCTTAGGGGCTAGTCCCATCACCGATTCCAAATAACGTATTTTTAAAAGAGCAGAGTCAATATAAAATCTCATGAAATCAGACATAAAGTTTCTGCTTATTATTATTTGGTATCTAATCTTTCCTTCCCATTTGAAACACAAAAGGTGTGTGAGCAAAGAGTTTGTTTCCTTGAGATTTCAATTATTTCCAAAATAGTCTGTAATTTTAGTTGTACTTTGCTTCAGGGGAAATTTAAAGATTAACCATATGCACTATTTAATTGGTCCCATGGCTTTATTCTTCAAAGTATGTCCTATTATAAAAATGGACAAAGCACAAGAAAAGAAAGATGTATTGGGGAATGCATTGGTCTGGGGTAGGAAGTTCGACTCTCAGTCCTACTCATAACACTCAGTTCTGTCTATTTTATTTCTTAACAATGGAAAGTGATTATTTCTTTTCCCTGCTAATGATATTTTTTCTGAGAAAAAAAAAAGACCATATACCTAATATATATTATGCACATGGAATAAATTTTTCTTATTATGTGAATAATTATCAAACACACTTGAATGGGCATATTAACTAATTAAAGCTGACATCTAAATTTTACTTATTTCTTAATAACCTAAAAATTCAAGTTAAATTTGATTTTGGTATTTATCCATTGCACGTGCTTTAAGATAATGCTCATATCAGAGCATCATCAATGTTTGTTGCATACATTTGTTCTTACTCAAAAACTCTTCACCAGTTAATTCCCCTTATCCTTGCAAACACTATCCATTTAGTTTGATTGGCTACACTCTCGACTTCAGAGTATATCAAAATTGGCCCAAGCTAGTGATGGCAACCTAGGTCACTTGTAGTGGTGATTGAAGGCTAGACATTGTGGTGCCAGCAAGGCACAGAGCAAGTTTTCAATGATTCGGGCAGATGGGTAAAGGAGTCCTGGAGCCCACGGTGGCTTTTTCAGGTTTTTATTTCTGTTTATAGCAGAGTCGACCAGGTACATGGCAGCAGAGGAGCCAGGGGTGGGGGGTGGCGGGAGGCTGGCAGGCCTCCAAGCCCCTGGTACAACTTCACTCTCTGGGCTCTCTGGCCTCCGTGTCTCTGCTACTACTGCTGCTGCTTCTGCCTTTCTCTCTGTTCTGCTTATGCTCTCTCCTGGCACCCTCATGACACCACCCTTACACGCCCATGTCTCAGCTCAGGTGCACCCATTTGTGCATGCCCACACCCTACTTGAGGTGCCTGCCATCAGGCATGCGTGCAGGACCGCAGGTGTCCATCATCAATACCAATGTTGGGAGGGCAGAAAAGCCTGACAATTTTCTCTGACCCTACAGACATGTAACCCAGAAATTCTGGAGAAGGGAAGGAAGAGTGGGGCGATGTTGTAGGGGGGAGAGAGACGAGAGTCGAGAGAGAGGGACTACAGAGAGAGAAAGAGAGACTACTGAGAGAGAGAGAGAGAGAGAGAGACAGAGAGACAGAGAGACAGAGACAGGGACAGAGACAGAGACAGAGAGAGAGAGGAAAGAAAGAAGGAGAAGCTCTTGTTTTTTGATAGTATCAGTTAGGTAGTAAATCAATCACTTGACATCTATAAACTGAAAAACTTGTTAAGTAAGAAAAGTAACCTTGAGATATAAGAGTATTAACTATGTTTCTGTTACTTGTGGCTGAAAGTATATGGTGTTAGTGGTGTCCTGGTCCTTTTACCTTTGGTCAAATTATGAGACTATAAACCCTGACTCCTTAGGCTGATGAATATTAACAGTCGCCTAAATGTTGCCATCTAGCCCTAACAAGATGTTAGATCTTTGTTACTATGAGCTATTTAGATCTTGGTCTTTGTTAGTACAATATAACGAGTCTGATATGATAGAATATCATTTTATGTGTCCCTAATCCAATGTGACTGGTGTCCTTCTAAGAAGAGAGAAATTTTGACACAGACACACAGAGGGAATTCAATCACAATCAGATTAAATTATTGCAAAAGAAAACTGAGGAATAAAATGATAGCCCCAAAAGGAAACTAGCAAGAGGAAGGAAGGAGTCTCCCTGACAGGTCGCAGAGAATGGTTCTGATGATAACTTCATTTTGAGCTTTTGGTCTCCAGGATTATAAGTTTTGTTGTTTTAATCTATTTTGAGATAACTTCTTACGGAAGGATTAGGAAACTAATACAATCCATTATATTAACCAAAGTTTATGTTATTCAGGTATTTCTTATCAAATGCCTTTTCTGCAACTGATATTATCATGATTTTTATTTTTCATTTTTTTGATATAGTGAATTATATTGATCAATTATTGAATATTGAACCATCTTTCTGTCCCTGGAATAAATCCCACTTGGTAATGACATATGATACTTTTGATGTATTTTAAATTTGATTTGCTAAGATTTTTGTTGAGGATTTTTGGACCTATCTTCTTCAGGTATAGTAATCTGTAGTTTAGTGTATGTCTGTGAGTGTGTGTTTCTGTGTGATATTATGGTTTCTTAGTATCTGAATAATGTTAGTCTTATAAAATGTGTTTGGAAGCATTCCTTATTTCTCAGGTTTGTCGAAGAGTTTGAGAATGATAGGTTTTGTTCTTAAAGACCATCCCAGAGAAAAAATAATTCAGCTATTGTTTGTTTATAGGTTATGTACATGAAGGATTGATTTTTTTAAAACAGCACCACAAAACATAACCAGAAAAGGTGAGTGATAGCTATAGAATTAATGTAGTTTCTGTTTAAACAGTAGCTTACTTTTGAAATTCTGTATTTTTATTATGCAGCATGTTTAGATAAATGATAAAAGGACATTATTTAAGATAAAAAATGATATTCTTACATTGGATGAGATTTTGGTCTAGAAATCTTCTAACATACCACTAAACTTCATTATATATAATTCTCTAAAAAATATTTGGTCAGATTCTTTATAGTGGTACTTAAAGTAAAAGGAACTTTACAGTGGAAGAAGCTTGACAGGGCAAGTATGATCTCATGGAGACAGCAAGGCCTTTGGGATTGGATTTACCTGGCTCTAAGTAAGTTTCTATAGATTTTAGAGATAAGGTTTCATCAGCAATTAAACTAATAGCACTCACCTTTCAAAGTTTGACAAGTGAACAAATTGAAGTTGTTAATTATAAATTAGTTAAGTGGTAATAGAATTAAATTCTCTTCTCAAATAGCCAAATGTTAAGGTATTATAAAAAATTGAGTAATAGTTTCATAACCCTGTAAATTACGTGAAAGAATTATTAATGGAGAATGATATCTACAAGTTCCCTGCCCCTTTTAATGATAGAATCTGTACTGAAACAAAGAAGAACTTCTTTGCTTCACTTGTTCACTTACTATATACTTTTTGCTAATGTTCTTTATATTACCCAATGGCAACTAATTATGTAGTGAAGGCAGTCCAAAAAACTTAATAGTCTATTTACAACTCTTCTTTCCAAATGGCCTATAAATATAGCATATAAGCCTATCCCCAGATTTTCTAACACTGACATCCTGATCTCAATCACATTGTAGGTAACAGATGAATAGATCAAAAAGGTGATATTATCCTGCCCCAAACTATGGATTGTCTACTGCGAAACACAAACTGTGCCTATTCATCTCCACCTCTTTATTTTTCTTGCTTAAAAATATCATTAGTATCTGTATAACTCTTTGTGACACATTTTCTCTCTGATGGCCCTTAAAGATTCTTCCTTTACTTTGTATTCAACACTTTCAGCCCATGCTAGGAAATATTCATTTCCTTAAATTTGCCATTTCAGATGTCATGTCTGACCTTGATAGATGTATCCCAGGAATCTGGGCCTATGGGGAACAGAGGATCTTACTGAGTTTGACTGATTTATGCTGACATCTTTGTAGAGGCAGCAGAGCTGAGATAGAATTGACGATTCCTCAAAAGGGAGGTTTAAGATTATCTGTTGATTAGGAGTACTGATAGTAATAGTATGTTGTCATGTATTTGAGGCTAGGAGAAAGAGATGAGCAAATCTTGAACATCAATTCCTGATCTTATCTCTGTGACTGAAGCAGACTCTCAAGTCAAAAGTAAATAAGGGATACAAGTAATTCTTTATTGCTCTAATAGAAAAATTAGTGGAATTATTATTTTAATTATAATTGGAGGTCTTTTGGTAACAGGTATGTTTTCCAAATCCTTGGAGTGTATATAAATTGATAAATAAATGAATCTGGAAAGACCCCTATTTCTAACTTTTGAACAGTCAATAATGTTAATAAGAATACAGTAATTTAGCCTCACACCTATGCTTTTTAAAGTGCCATTTCCTTTCTAATTCCATTACTAAATATAGACTTTAAAATAATTTTAATATACTGATGTGGCTTTCTGTTCCATATAAATTCTACCTAGCTGCAGAGAAAAATTGCATTCCTAGAAAAGAACACTTATTTCTGAAAAAAATCTAACTTGCTCATGAAAAATGTGGCTTCCATGAAATCTGAGGTGCCATTGTAGTCCAGTTTTAGTCTAGACTCAACATCTTCCCTTTGAAAACTTGATTATTTTTTGGGTTATCATGTAGAAGAATTTTGCTCATACTGAATGTAATTATAACTTCTGAAAAAATAAAGCCTACCTTGCAAATACAGACCTTTCTGTATGTCTGACCCTAGTCTGTGAATACATACATTCTGTCTTTGCTAATTTATACCATATTTGGCGTATATATATATAGATAGATAGATATATAGCAGCTATTCTCTGGAGTAGTACAAGTAGGTACATGTAGTCAGAAAGAGTCCAGATGAAGCTCCTCTGTGTATTGCTATATATCTGTTCCAAACCTTATCTGAAAAACATAACACTGTTTGTTGTACAAACTTACATGGATCCCTTTTGACTAAATATTAAATCTTATGTCCTTATAACTGTCCGCTATTTCTATACTCTATTTACATGACCCTAAAAACGTGCTGCTTTCAAACTGAAAAGAAACAAAGAAAAATGAGACTGGATGCTTCTGTGAAGAACTGAAAAATACCCTAATAGTACTGCTTCAGCATTCATTCTGTTTAGTCAAATAGCATGATGGGGATTTTTTTTTAAGCTTTTCTATTTTCATCAAGGAATTGTGGCTAAATATCCCTTTTATCAAACATGACTCCAAGATTTATTAAAGCATATTTCCTATATTTATTCCTACTATAATATGATTAATTAATTATGTCTGAGTGTTTTAATGGCATCCCAAGATGTCATCACTAGCTTTGATGATTCATTGGAAGGATTCAGGTTATGGTTGTTTATGGTGAAAGGGTACAAAGATAAATTAGCAAAGAGAAAGTCACATGCAGTGAAGGGAAACCAGGTACAAGTTTCTAAGAGTTGTCTTGCAGTGGAATCACACAGGGTACACTCCATTTTCCTAACAACAGAACATGTGAAATGTTGCCAATGAGGGAAGCTCATTAGAGACTTAATGCTATGGGGATCTTAAACTCACACTAGCCCTGGCATGTCAGTGCATGCCCTAGAGAGGAAACGACAGTCACAAGTGAATGTAAGTCTCTACAGGACTTCTGAGAGACCTTGTGATCAACAATCTTCCCAGTGTCCTAGGATCACTCCCTTATTTAACTCCTTAAATAAGTCCCTGTGAATTATATCAAAGCTGTGCTCTTTAGTATTGAATTGACTGATCTGGTCTTCATCTGGGAACCTAAAGAACACCTCCCACAGACCATAATAAAGGCATGTGTCACAGGTCTTGTCTCTTCCCCTATGTGGTGTTTTGAGACCCTCTATGTGGCCCCTCAAGGCAAGTCAGGCACTTTCAATACCCATGAGTAATAAATGTTTCAATTTCAGTTTCTTTTGTGGTTTTCAGCTGAACTACAACTCACCACCACCTGACTCCATAAGTTCCACTTAACAAATGTTAATTTAACAAAATCCTAGCTTGTTCTTATCATATAAACTAAAAATTACTCCGTTCATTGCATGCATACTTTCATCTGGGGCTTGCCTAAATTTCTGCCTGGCTCTCTTAGCCTTCAGGCTGACCCAGAAAGGAAGGAAGACCCAGACATTTCTTTAACAATAGCCATTGGGAAAAATAATTATTTAGTGTTGAAGAATTCAATAATTATATATGTCACTGTACTATGGAACATGTAATATGGAAATGAAATAGCTTCCATCCAATTGTGAAATCTTACCTGCATCAATAACAAAATCAGAATTTCTCCCTTCAGTGATTAGAGAAAACAAAGCAAAAGTTTATGCTTTCCAAAAAAGGCTAAAAGAAATCACTTCAGAAAAGTTGAACTAGAAAATATCTTCAAATTTTCTACTCAGTTTGAAACCTGTGAATAAAGGTGGGAAATTTAAAAAAATTGAACACCCACGCCTACTCATTTTTTTAGCAAGTATATCATACAAAAATCAAGTAATGATCAAATCATTAGCAAAAATAGTTTCATGTTTCCTTAGAGCACTGTATATGATGTCCTATTTGCTTTCTGTCCCGAGGAAATCATGTAATGACATTCACATATGCTACACAACAAAAAATATTACCTGTGGTCATCATTGTTTTTAAATGTCAGGATAGCATGTAGTAAGCACAGCATGTTTTTTTTTTTAAAGATGTATTTTTTTTATAGATACAAGAGCTGGGGTGCAACCCAGAGGTGTGGAGGGTGAGAGGATTCACTAGGGACAGAGTGGGGCACAGAACAGGCAGATCTACTGAAATACACTGCTGAGGGGAGCAGTGGGCAAGACAGGAGAGGTCGGCTGTTCAGGGATTGAACTCATGCTACAGTGGCTGTGGGTAGCTTCATAGTGCTGCGACTTAACCCTTTGTGCCACCAGGGAGGCCTTTATTTTTTAATATTGGTTTGAACTGAAAAGCAATGGACAAATGTCAAGTCATTCTGTGGTTCTCTCTCTGAGAGCTCTTCTGTGTACTGGAATGTTAGGGAATGATAATACCAGCATTCATTTATCTATAGATTATATTAAAGACAACAATCTAATATAATATATTGTAATATATTAAAAACAATCTAATGTAATATAATGCTGTGTTTCAAAATCACTGTATCAGTATGTTATTTAGCCCATCCTTGGGCAAAGTTTTTTAAAATAAATATGTAGATGTCATGTTCCAAGTATAACTAGTTTTATACAATGGTTGAAATCTAAAACTTGAAGAAGATACATCATCAATATTGGCTCTATAAAAATAAATACTGTTAAAATATTTTTATTACTTGCAGTCTGCTTTTACCAAATCTTTGATTGAATTTTAAAATTTGTTAAATGAAGATATTAAGAACTGCCTTATATAGATTGTTCAGTGCATTAAATTCATTAATGTTGAGGCATGAAATATTAACTGTAAATCATTATGAGATGTTATTTATTATTTATGGAAGCTTAAAACTTTCATCTCATACGCCAGGAACTTTCTACTTAATGTCATTTTACAGCATCTATATTTCCCCATCATTTATTCCTTTGGGTTGAAGTATCAAAAGTTTCATTTTAAAAATGTAATCCTAATGTTTGGTAGCAATAATTCAATAGGCGTCCAGTCAAAGATTGGGACTTTAAAGTAGCTCATTGACTATGGTTCATTTGGCACACCATTTTCAAAACCATGCTGAAAGATTTCCATGCATTAAAAAAAAGGCAACACAAGTCAAGTAGAGCGAAATTTGCAAACTAGAAACTTGCATTGAGGATAGAATTCTGAAAAAAATATGACCTTTAGCTCTTTTAATAATTTAGAAAATGTGGATAAATTTGACATAGTCTCAGAGATTAACCATCCACAGACACTGAGTAGCAGGTAGCACTGTATATCCAATCACTATTTGGTCACTATTCCCACTGCTACCTTTTATGTGTCCATAAAGTAAGTACCTATGATCTCTGAATTTTCTTCTACTCAAGGTCAGCAATCATTCTCAATACTTAGAATGGCTGGTGTGAACTAAAGCCTTCAGAGAGAGAAAAGAAGTTATTGCACACACATAGAAGCCCATTGGGCAAAACAGGAGCCAGACCTGACACACTCCTTATTAAGAAGATTCTGTTAATGGGGCCTTCCTGTTGGTGCAATGGGTTAAGCACTGCACTATGAAGCATCCCCAGCCACTGCAGCACAAGTTCAACCCCCAGCCAGGGAGGGGACCCACATGGAGCAGCAGACCTCTCCTGTCTTGCCCCCTGCTCCCCTCAACAGTGTATTTCACTCTATATTCCTCATTTGTCTGTCTCTGTCTCTGGTGAATTCTCTTACCCCCCACACCTCTGGCCTATATCTCAGTTCTTGTATGTATAAATAAATCTTTAAAAAAAAGATTCTGTTTGTACACAACATACATGGATATCCTTTTGATTGATTTTAATTGCTTACACAAGTGAAAAATATGTCCTGAGGAAGATAAGATGGTAGGATGATCTGCTGAAATAGTCATTTCCCGCTTGCTGTGCTTCATGTATAGCAGGACTCCTCATTATCAGCAACCTTGATATTTTGAGCCAGTTAATTTTTTGGCATGAGAGCACTGTCCTGTGCATTGCAGGCTATTTTGCAACATTGCTGCTCTATCCAGATGTCAGTAATACTTTCTCTCCCTCCCTCCATGGGTGATAAAGTTGTCTCCAGACTTCAGTCTCCACAGGTCCTGTGGAGAAATGCCACCTCCAATTGAAAAAGGTTGATGTAGAACATGATATTAAAGAAAATCCAAGATTCTATGGCAAGAAAGCCCAACAAATAGATTTATTATTACGTCCTAAATTTCTACTAATTGGAAGTAGCTTTTCTGTCATCACATCCTGTCTATGAAAGTGGAATTTTTTTCATAAAGAATAATAACAATAAAAAAACAAAAACACAGGACAAAAACAAAAAGACAAGGACAAATCAGGGACACTTTCTGGGGAGCGGGGAGGGACATGGGTTGAAGGCAAAAAGTAATCAGATCAACATTTGCTGTTAATGTTGCCTACATGTTAGGTTTTGACCATGGAGCTTTTATAACAAATACATATGGTATTTCATTAGAGAACCTAAATTAGTGTGATGATTTCTGCTAAACATCAACTTGACGGTTCCCTAGATTCTAAAGTATGTGCTAAAATTTGCAATCAAGCATATTATTTTCAAAGATAGATGTAAATTGGTGAATTGGTGATTTTCAAAGCATCCTCTGAAAAGACAGGTCAGACAAAATAGTAAATTACTGTAAGAGCTGCAAAAACAGCATTATTATATTGATGAAACACTATACAGGAAAGTTGGGGGTAGAGACAGTAGTATTATACCTAAAGGTTTACCTTCTATAGTCAAATTCACTTTTTGAAATTTAAATCCATTCATTTAGGATCTGAATGAATTCTAAAATTAACAAAATTAATTTCAGCAATGGTAAATTACAGCTGAATATGCAGAAACTCACCTTCAAATACCACCCGTGTCATTAAAGAAATAATTTCTTAATAATTGCCAAACTTTTGAGAGTACAAAATAAATCATGAAGAATAATGAGTGATAAGAATAATTCTTGGTTATAAATAATGATTAAGACCTCATCTTGCTAAATAATGCATATCATAATAGAGACCACAGCATAAAGTTCAACTATCAGGTAAACAAGAAATCCAGTAACATCACTTTAATTCTTGTGGGACTCAAATAACTCTTTTGAAAGTGAGCACATAAAGGTAAATAATCCTTACATTTTTATTCAACACATTAATTCCCCAGTACTATATTCTGGATATAGCTAAGGAGCAATAAAATATTAATATGAGTGTGCAATATAAGGTATGTTTCTTATAAGGGAAGAGGAAGAACCTCCTACCTCTTGAGTTTCAGCCATGTAGCAAGCACCATCTATGTATTACCACATATATAACTTTCACAATAAATCCATAACTTGTAGATGAAGGAACTGAGACACAGTAGGTAATTTGCTTTAAATTACCCCTGTGGGGAAGGAATGTATTTCAATGGAAAACTGTACTATCTCAAGGTTGTCCATTCAGGTTGTCTAAATGTAGCCTTTCATTGTCTGTGAGCTGTTCTCCAATACTTTGCAAATTGGGGGTAAATGATAGCTATTACCTTGTCCTATAGAGCAGCATTCCCTTCCTTCCTTCCTACCCTATTGAAAAACCAGCTTTGCTTCTATTTATATGATCATTTCAATGTTATTGGTGCATGCACAAACACATACCCACCATTTATATGACTTTGTGGCATTTTTTTTAACAAAAGGAAGAACATCATTGAAGTGTTTTCACTTTTATATCTGCATTCATACCACGACTTAGCTTTCAGAAAATCATCTTCCATTAAACAAACTTACACTATAGAATAAGGATTTAAAAATTGGATTTTCTGGTTCAAAATCATGGTTTTGGGAATAATCGATGTTACCTTCCCGCCAAGGAATCCTGAGAATCCGGGAGAACAGTTACTTACATTCTCACTAGGTAGGCTGCGGTCTGAGAGATCTTTTTTTTTTTTTTTTTGATAGAAGCTGCATTGTTGTTGAAATGGAGTATTAAATCCTAGAGCTTTAGTATTTGGATTCTTTGTTAGACTTTTTTCCAAATAATTGCACTGGGATGATGTTTTCTTGCAGTGGGAAAAATGTTCAAAACTTTCAAGTGGCACTAGAAAGTAAGAAAGAAGTGGTAAGAAGATTTTCAAAGAGAGAAAGCAATAGGAGAGAATGAAGTATGATGAACACCAGCCTGAGACTTTGAGGGACCAAGATGAAGAGGTTTGATTAGCTAGCTGAGAGGATACAGGAATCAATATGAATGGGAGCTAAGCCATTTGAAATCATGAACTGAGGGAAGCCCAAGTTCAATTTGGGCAGGGATTACTTTTTCTAAACCACATATATGCCATCTTCTGCTAGATGGGTTTGGAAAAGAAATCCCAATTGTCTAGTCACCAAAGACCTCATAAATATTCACCACCTAAAATAAAGATAATTTGGAATAAAAATGTTAAATAAAATTTAAACTATAAAAGCAGGAAATTTATTCACATTAACCTTTATTAAACATTGTTTTGACAAACTGATCTAAAAGATAAACTTGGGATCACAAGGATGATTCAACTGATGATTAAATAAAAGAGGAAATCAAGGTCAAAGATAATTAAAGAAATTGAAATTTAATGGTCTATTTTGACTGAGGAGAAAAAATTAGAGAAAGTGGTTCTAAAAGTCTATTTATTGATTTTGTAATATGTGACCCATTAAGTATTAATTTGACACAGGCTATTATTTCATGCTGTTAATGCAAATATCATAATGATCAGTTGAACCAAATATTCTAAATAAAAGTTTGATAAGTGATTGGGGAAAAAAAAAAGTTTGACCATTGAATTTTGAAATTTTCTATAAAAACAAATGGGATTAGGCTATTTTGGATAATGATTCTCCACTAGATACCTGAACAGTTCCCTGGAAAATTATCTGATTAATCCTCAGTTTTGATGCTTGCATGTATTTATGCTTCTGCATTTCAAAAACAGGTGTGTTTTTGAGTGTTGTAAGACCAGCTTTGGTAAGAGTCAAAATAGTTGAAATGTGTATTGAGTTGGTTTGTATGCAGTGTCTTTAACAATACAAAATATCAGTGATTTAGGAAAGAAAGAAAACACATATCTGTTCATGTTTCCTGTTTTCCACCATTTTGTACTTAAGAATATATTCTAGAGCTAATTTCATGTGCCTGTGTATTTTATACTCACATGGAAGAAACATGCTGAAAATAAACATGAATTATCTATATATGTATTCTAATGTTTTAGGGTATTTCATGAAAAATTCTTTCTTCAAGGATTATATCTTTAATTTCTAGAAAAGATTACTTTAACAATCATTAGACCACACTTGCAAGAAGTTCCTAGAGTATTCTATTTTCATTCAGAAACATGTTTAAATCTTCTACATTCTAAATTTGTCTTGCTTTTTTTCCTGTTTTCTGTGTAACTGAGTAATGTTATCCCATTGTTATGTATTCTTTACATTTTTATACTTCCATTTTTCTTTACATATTTAGAAATTATTAGTTGCATTTATGACTGCAATATCATCTTGTAGAACTAATTTCATCATTCTGACTAATCATGAATATTAATTGAATTTAATCTAATTCAAAGAAGAAATATCACTGGATTGAAAATGTTTTCATTTGAATGATAATAAAAATTAAATAAAGTGAAGTTCATGGAATACAACTATAGTAGAGTCTATGGGAAATTATGAAAATAAATGTTTTCATAACAGTCCTCAAATAACATGCCTTATTAAATTATTAGATCCTATAAATTCTCCTATAACTACTTTATATTTTTAATATGGGAACATATTAATTTCATAATTTTCTGTAAAATATATTTGATAATCAGTCAAGTACTTGAAGCTGGCTAAGGACATGTTCAGGAAAAGGTTAACCTTAAAAGCAGAAAGCCTTTATTTTTTAACAGCTTTATTGAAATGTAATTAGTGTACCAAGCAACTCACTCATTTTTTTTTTAAAGATTTATTTATTTATGCATACAAGAACTGGGAACAGGCCAGAGGTGTGGGGGCTGAGAGGATTCACCGGAGACAGAGCGGAGAGTAGAACAGGCAGACTGACTGAAACACACTGCTGAGGGTAGCAGTGGGCAAGGCAGGAGAGGTCCGCTGTGCCACGTGGATCCCCTCCCTGGCTGGTAGCAGGGATGGAACTCGTGCTGCAGTGGCTGAGGTTTGCTTCATAGGGCATTGCTTAACCCACTGCGCCACCAGGGAGGCCCACAACTCACTCATTTAAACTGTACAATTTTATGGTTTTTAGTATAGTGACTGAGTTATACATTTATCACCACAATTTTAGAACATATCACCCCAAAAGGGACCATGTACAGGTTAGCTGTCACTTTCCAGTACCCCACCACATGAATCCTAGGCAAACATGAATCCACTTGCAGTGTCTATAGATTTGTCTTTTCTGTACATTTAATAAAAATGTAATTATGTAATATGTAGTCTTTTGTGATTGAAGTTTTTCACTTTACTACTACTTTTCAAATTTAATCTATGTTATAGTAGACATTAATAGTTCATTTATGTCTATGGTCAAACAAAATATGTATGCAGCTATTTATCTGCTAATCGATATTTGTGTTGTTTCCAATTTTGGCTACCCTATATTATGCGAAGGTGAACATTTATGATACACTGTAGTGTGGGTGTCTGTTAACACATGTTGGGGTAGGGGTTTTAGGAGTCATTACTGGGTCATTTGGTAATTTTATGTTTAATATTTGAGGAGCTACTATACTTTTCCAAAGTAGTTATACCATTTTACATCCCTACTAGCAGTGTGTGATGATTCTGATTTCAATTTCTCTATATCCTTGCCCTCATTATTAGTTATCCTAGTGGAGTCAAAAGAGCTACCCTTCTTGGAGTAAAATTTGTTTTAGATTTACATTTCTTTGATGTCTAGCATATTTTCATGCACTTATTGGCCATTTGAATATGAGAATGTCTCATATTTAGAGAAATGTCGTTGATATTTTGCCCATTTTTCAATTGAGTTGTCTTTTAATTATTGAATAAAGTTTTCTTTATAATTATGGATACCAGAACTTTATCAGATATATAATTTTTTAATATTTTCTAAACTTCTGTGTTTTTTACACACCTTGATACTATCCTTAAATAAAAAAAATATATTTCATGAAGTGCAACTAGTATACGAATTTCAATTTGGTCATTTGCAACTTTTGTGTCATATCTAAGGACACCTTTTAAATTCCTAGGTCATAAAGATTTATCCATATATTTTCTTCTAAGTATTTTATAGTTTTAGTTTCATATTTAAGTTTGAACCACTTTTATTTGTGTATATAGTGTGAAGTAGGCGTGCAAATCTTTTTTTGTGTGTGTGTACAGATGTCCTAGTACCCTTTGTTGAAACTTATACTTTCCCCATTAACTGATCTTGCCAGCCCTCTTGAAAATAAATAGACCACAAATATGGTTTTATTTTGTGATGCTCAATTTGATTCCATTGTTCGACATATTTATCCTATGAACAGTACCAGACTGTAGATTTATAATAAGTTTTGAAATTGGGATGTGTGAGTCCTTCAGATTAGGTCTTGTAGTGCCAGGAAGGGCACAAAGCAAGTTCTCTTGGATTCTGAGCTGACAGGGTAAAGGAAAAACTCCTAGAGCCCTCGGTGGCTTTTTATGCTTTTATTATCAGAGGCGACCAGGTACATACAGTTGTGGGGATGGGGCAGGGGGCCAGGAGGCTGACAGGCCTCCTAGCCCCTGGTGCATCTCATTCTATTGGCTGCTTTGCTGTTTCTTCCCTTGTTCTCCTATTCTTCTCTCTGCTTCTGTCTCTTCCTGCTCTTCTGCTCTGCTCTGCTGTTCTGCTGGCGTCTTCATGACGCTGCCCTCATACGCCCGTGTCTAAGCCCAGGTACACCTACTTGCTCATGCCTGTTTAGGCGTGTGTGCAGAACCTCAGTGTCCATCATTACACCAATGGCAGGAGGGCAGAAAAGCCTGATACTTTTCCATTTACCCTACAGGTCTTATAAGATTTTTTTGGAGGTCTCTTTTCTAGGACTCCTTAAGTTTACATAAGAATTTTAGGAATTGTTATTTCTTCAAATGAGCCACCTAGGACTCTGATAGGGGTTGAATCAAATATGTACATCATTTCTTCTAGATTTTCATGTAAATAATGTTAAGTCTCCCACATCATAAATATTTCCAATGATTTGACTCTACTTAAAGAGTAATTTTTAATTTCTAGGGTACACATTTTGTATATCTTTTGTGTAATTTATTACCAATTATTTTATTCTTTTTTATGCTACTTTAAGTAAAATTTGTTAATTTATTTTTATTTTTTTATTTTATTTTTTTAAAGATTTATTTATTTATGCATACAAGCACAGGGGTACAGGTCAGAAGTGTGGGGGGTGAGAGGATTCACCACAGAGAGCGGGGAGCA
>JAGFMF010011781.1:709594-772364 GCA_019455555.1 Galemys pyrenaicus | reverse complement strand
CCCCTCCTGGCCGGCGGCAGGGATCGAACTCATGCTGCAGTGGCTGCGGTTTGCTTCATAGTGTGTTGCTTAACCCACTGCGCCACCAGGGAGGCCCTTAATTTATTTTTAAATTGCACATTGAAAGTCTGTAGAAACACAATCTTAAACATATTAATCTCCTAGCTACAACTCTGTTGGACTTATTTAATTCTAGTAGGTTTGTTGCAGACTCATTAAGATTTTTCATGTACAAGGTTTTATTTTCTTCATATCTAGGTTGTTTTCTGGTGTATAAGAGAAGTGACAGGGTAAATATTCTTCTCTTATTCATGCCTTTGCAGACATTGGATTAGGGTCTCCTGTCGGGCTCCTCTTGCAGGTGTTATTTACTTGGGCCCTTGTGCATACACTTGTTGGAAGACTGTAGGGGCAGGAGGACACGTGGCAAGTTCTCTAATCTGGGCAGATGGGTAAAGGAGGAGTCCTGGAGCCCTCGGTGGCTTTTTCTGGTTTTAATTAATCTTTCTGCATCATTTGTAGTGAGGTAACCAGATACTCAGTGTAGCGGCAGGAAGGCATACGGAGCAAGTTCTGGATGGTTCTTAGCAGACTGGGTAAAGGAAGGAGTCTTAGAGTCCTCAGTGGCTTTTTATTGTCAGAGGTGGCTGGCAGGCCTCCCAGCCCCCGGTGCATCTCATCCTCTTGCTGCTGCTCATTGGTACTTGCTGTTCACATTGGTACTCTCGCTGCTTGTGTTTGTACTGGCGTCCTCATGACACCACCTCTATATGCCCGTGTCCAGACCCAGGTGCGCCCACTTGCGCATGCCCACCTAGGCACGCGTGCAGCACCGCAGGTGTCCATCATCACAGTGGTGGGAGGGTGGAAAGACCTGATTTCTCTGACCCTACACTCAGCCAACCAGGGGGCTGGGGTTCAGGAAGCTAGCAGGTCTCCTAACCTCCGGCAAATCTTCACTCTCTCTGGTCTCTTTGGTGTTGCTGCTACCATGCTGCTGCTTCTGCTGAGCTCTTCTGCTGCCTCTGCTACTTCTTCTTCCACCACTGCTTTTGTTACTGCTGGTACCCCAGTGATACCGCCCTTACGCCCAGTGTCTTAGCCCAAGCGCGCCCTACACCAGGTGCCTGCCATCAAGCATGCATGTAGGACCACAAGGGTCTATTATTGATGCTAATAGTGGGAGGGGGAAAACCTTATAATTCTCATTTACCCTACAAAGACTATCTGTATGGCCCGAGTATAAGCAATAAGGCCCCCCATCCTGTACTGCACAGACTTTGGGTTAGAGTCCTCTTCCCTCACCTCATGGGGGTTTTAGTATGATAAGGCATCTCTGTGCTGTGATTTTAAGTAAGGTGGACTGGGTTAAGTTTGATGAGGATTGGAGTTTGCCAGGTCATAGTTTGTACCTGAATCCTCACAATTGAATCTGGGCCAAGAGGTTGCCAACGTGCGCACATCCAGGTGTTTCTCATTCCAGTATATTGAACTGCAGGTTTATAAATCTCACAAGGGCTGATGAGGTGTGGCTTCCTCAGGGCAGTGTAGCTGTGACGCTCAGGCTTGGTTCTGCGTTTGCTGGGTCACCCGAATGCCCTTGTGAGGCATTCTGCCCTTGTGAGGACCTGCACTTCTTTCCCTCACCCAGAATCACACAGTGTGCCCTGCGGACTCCAGCTGTGCCGTTTGCCTTCCTGGGAAAACTCATGTTCTACCACTGCAAGCGGACCCTGTATCTGGTACAGTGCTACCCTCCATGGTGTTCAGCGGAAAGCATGTCCAGATGCCGCGCAGCTTGGTGAGGGGACTGGCTCCCCCAGCGCAATGAACTGACAGTTGTGTGGGTCAAAAAGACAACCGTGGAGAGTTTGATCTTCCCCTGAAAACCTGTAAACACCTTGAAGCTTCAGGGAGGAAGACCTGACCTCAAGGAAGAGTGAGTGCCTGTGTTATTTTTTGTTTTTGTGTCTGTTTACATGCTCTCATGAACTTATTTTTACCGTTTAGCCCAAGTTGCTATTAGAATTAAAAACAAAATGGTCTTAGAAATCCCCTGAGTAAACCATTTAAGCCTTAGAAGTGGCTTATTTAGCTTATTCTACAAAACAAGAGAAACTGAACTTGGGCCTTACATTTAAATGCTTTTGATAATCATAGTGATTTATCTCATCTTCCTCTTCCTTGAAAAAGCATAAAAATACCACTTTCAAACAGTCCTCTCCTTTCTAGAAACCCCTATTGTAATAATTAAATTTTGTAAAATTAAACAACTTCCTGGTTTTCTCTTTGTAATCCATTCTGTAACATGCCTCTGAGCTGCTTATCAGTCTGTATTGGAGAACCTACAGGTTCCCATCTGTTCTTAGACATGCAATAAACCTTACAAAATATTATTTATTGATTAGGTTGCTTTTTCCATTTTTGTAGGTTTTTACAGTTCTGGCATCAAAGCTGGGATCTAATGAAAATCTCCAATTCCTCTCCAACTAGTGAGCAAACTGGGTGCCATGTTAACCTGGAAGCTTCTTCTCCCACCTGAGATTTCCAGGTAAGTTCACTTGGATCTGAGCTCCGCTTTCCGCGTTGTGAGCTCTCCTACTTAATTGTGTACACCTGACTTTTGCTTGTTGCAGCCTCTTAACAAGTCACACTATTTTATTTAAACGAGGGGAAAGCATGTGATTGCTTGTGTTCTGGAACAATCTTAAAAAATAGGGTCCCTTAGAGTTAAGACCTCTTAAGGAATCTAAATGAAAGATGAGTTTCACCTGATCTGAAGTGCTTTATCCATCTGCTGTGAAAAACTCAAACTCTTGAGTCCTCTAGGTATGCGCCTATCCACCAGGATCCTGTCTTTGTGGAAAAGGGTTTGTTGGGGGAAATGGGTAATTTGGACATTTGAAATAGCATGACTATTTGTTGGTGGTGTTTTTTTTTTTTTTTTTTAAATACTATCTTTTTAGTTGTCGGGTTTTGTTTGTTCTTAAGATACAGTATTTCATGCATTTCAAGGAATTTGTGCATTTATTTCACTTAAGTTGCCTAAATCACTGTATTCCATTATAATATATCTTTTTTTCTGTAAGGTCAGGAAAAATAGTCCTATTTCATGATTTTAACAGTTACAACCTTTGCTCTGTTTGTTTTACTCGGTTAATCTTGCTAAGTATCAATTTGGATGCTATTTAAAAGAACAAATTGTTTGTACTTTTTTGTTTTATTCTCTGTTGCAGTCTTGAACAGCATTTCTCTCCTGTGTATTTGTTTATTTTGTTCTTCCTTCTATGCTTAATGTGGGAAGATAAGTTACTGACTTGAGATCTTTATATTAATATAGGTGTTTACAGCTACAAATTTCCATATAGACTTGGCCTTAGCTGCATACCAGAAGTTTTGGCATACTGCGTTTTCATTTTCTCTTGTTTGAAATTTACTTATTTTTGGATGTTTTTCTTTTATCCTTTAGCCATTTAGAGTACATTTTATTTTGCCATAGCTTTGAATTTTTCAATTTATTTTTGTTGATTTCAATAGCATTCCATTGTGGTCAAAGACTTCACTTTTAGGTGCTAGTATGTGTTCTATCATGAATGATTTCCTATTCATGTTGGATGCAGATTGCTATAGATTTGTTAGTTCAATTTGGTTTATAGGGTTACAGGATTTTTTGTTTCCTTGTTGATCTTTTTGCTTACATTTTATATCCATTTTTGAAAGCGTGGTATTTAAGTCTGTAACTATTATTGTTGAGTTGTCTATTTCTGCCCTCATCTGTCAGCACCAAAGAACATGAAGCAAACACGGTAAGTTTGTATACCTTGGACTACTATATATTCTTGGTAGTTTGAACCTTTTCTTATTATAAATCATGTCTCTATCTTTAGAAATGTATTTCTGCTTTGAAGTGTATTTTGTCTGATATTATATAATCACTCTGTAAGAAATTAAAATTGCCCTTTGCATCTTTTTTATATTCATTTATTTAAATTTAATTTTATCTTTGAATCTAAAATGTATCTCTTACAGACAGTATAGCATATATTTTGGATCTATTTTTAATTCAGTCATACTATATTATGCAGCCTTTGGGTTTTTAAATCCATTCCTATGTAAAACTATCATTGACATAGCTGGGTTTTACATTTTGTTTTCTGGATATATCCTGTTCTAGTCCTATTTTTTTTCCTCACTCTTAAGTATTTCGTTTTATTTTAATTAATGGTTTACTATAAATTTATGTCCTTAGTGATTGCTCTGAAATTTTAGCAGAAACTACTTTAGATTTGCACAAATTCCCAGTAAGAAAAGCAACTGATGGTCCTATTCCTTTTATCCTTTTAGGGAATCATTCTTATGTATTATTTGACACATGTACACAAATATGTGTATGCAATTGTGTGTACACATATGTACATAGATGTATGTGTATATCTAGGTGTGTGTATGTGTAGATGCATATAGATGTATTAGGGTTACAGATGTGATTTCATTATGTCAATACCCTGACCAACTACTAAACAGTGTTATTTGAGGTTTTGCTTTAAGTTGCAGTTGGTTTCCCAGATCCTATTGGCGATGATATTATTGAGGATTTAATGTGTTTGACATAAATATATATGTAAGTACATCACTTTATACAACTTTTTCTTTAACAAAGTCAAGAACAGTAAAGCAAATACATATTTATAAAGTTTATTCATCTTATAATTTTTGATTCTCTTATTTTCCTGTAGATTTGAATTAAAATTGTCATTTCCTTAGTACTGTCATTCATGCTTATTCCTTTGTGTTTCTGGCAAGCGCATTATAATTTGTCTAAATAATACTCAATTTTGAACATTCTGCCTTATTCTATGTGTGCATGCATAATCTCAGAACTTCAGTTCTTTAGGCAACCATTCTGTTGAATTTAATATGTATATTTTAATTTGAGTATTTTTACAAAATAAGTTTATATCAACATGTAAGAATGTTAATTGTTGAAATAGCAATGTGTTAATGTTCCCTTTTATTTTTCCTAACATAGTTTTAAGAGCTGTCCACATAGTATATTTATGCATTATATTTGTGTATATATATATAATATCATGAATTTTAGGGGGAGGTTTATTGGGGGGACAGAAGATACATAATATTAGTCAAGACCTATAGTTAGTAACCTATTGTGTATTATAATCAATGAGTCACATAGCAGGCATTGCTTGTCCTATTCATGTACCCTAAGCTCCCACTTTCTCAGGGTTACTTTCCGTAACAGAGATCCTGTGTGAGGGTTAATCATCTCTCAAGGCTGCAGAGTTGTCTTTCTGGTACAGCCTGAATGTTGAAGAGCAATTGTCCCTGGAAATAACTGTCTACTATTGACAGAGGGAAGCTGGTTATCTACCTCAGCTCTCTTGCCACTAGTTAAGATAAGTTGGAGGGCTGGTTTACACATAGGTGTAGATTATCTCTCAGAAGTCCCCGTGGTGACTATGGTATAGTTGTAGATAATGTGTATTTTCTTGTATTCTGTTTCTCCATTTTCATCTATATGAATCTTAAGGTCACTGCCAACTAAACTATTTACAGTCACCTCTTTGTTTCAAGCTTTGCTTTTGGAGCCACAGGAATTATCACTAGTTTCAATTCTAGGTTAGAATATCAAGTTATACTTTCTAAAGAATAAGGATTGTGCTATTCCCATGTGTTCAGCTTCTATTCTGACTTTTTTCCTCACACCTGGCAATCCTTAATGCTATAAAAGGTAATTGCACAATTGTGCGTATTTTCACACAACAAACTAAGTTTTTAGTAATTATTCTAAAGTGCAGATTACTCAGCATTTCCATTTAATGAACCTAATTGAGAGTTTCTCAAACCAGAGAAACTATAAACTTCTGAGACTATGTTGATAAACTTCTGGAACTGTAGCAACACCAATGTGAGAAACATTGAGGTAGTATATTTTTATAAGTTTTCTGTGTATAATTGTGAACAATCAGATTACAAAACATAAAAGCAAGTGAAGTCAATGCTTCTTTGTAACTAGGTGAGCTAACAGCAGGTTCAATAAATGTTCCATGAACTAGGTTTATTGCTTCAAAAGACTATCCCAGTTTTAGTAGGATTTCAGCTCTTTCCATTGGACTAATTTTTGATGGATTCCAGTAGCACATGAATGGACCATAGTAACTTTCCAGCACTCAATTGACTCATTATTGATCAACTTATCTTTTAAGCTTCCTAAGTCAAGACAGATTTACTTCACTCACCACACTTTTTGCTCTGGTGAATAACCTGATGTTGCAGATGTGGTTTCCAGTCACCTGTTTAAAAACACCAAATATTTTTTTTTTTTAGAGTGTCTGCATTTACCACTTACCACTTTGTCATTTTGTCCTTTGACAATTTGATGTCTGAAAATCATGCGAAAATGGTTATGGGGATTGTATTATTTTTTTTTTTTACCAGTAGCTACAAATTTTAACTATTTTTGGATAATCATTTGTTTTACTGTAACTTTATTTTTATGACTTTATTCTTTGTAAGACTCTCACTTAGGAAAGTTATGAGGATAAAGGAAGAACATGTAGACAGTAAAATGTAGTGGTGTCTTTGCATGGTTTTATCTTGCTTCTTTATGTTCTTAGTTACTGTATAAGGGTACAAGAGTATGTTCAAGCATTTTGTAGTTAAGTTACACTTACGACCACATACTACATCATCACCCCCAAAACCAAAATGTGGCTTCTGACATTTTTCAATTATAATGATGGTGAAACTTTCCTTTACATATAGCAATCTACAGCAAAACATATTCCAGCACCCAAGAAGCTTAATTTAGGTTCATACCATGTGCAACAAAAATGTAACCTCAGTCATGTTGTTTCTGTATTGTGTTCGCCTTACTATGCTTTTTTAGGATCAGTAAAATGCACTAAGCATATAGGAGAAATGAAACATTCTTATATTCCAACTACCTGTCACTATTATTTAATTTCTAATCCTTGATTTTATCAAGGTAGCTCTTGTTCTCTTTTATGCTCAAATATCTTGTTTTCTTACATTTTTTAATATAAAATACTCTATAACATACAAATTTGGATATTGTGCAAACTCCTAGAAATTTTTGGTGTTTGGAGAGGGTATGCTTGTAATTCTGTGTATCACTAAGTTTTGTTTTGTGCGTATGTGTTTTAGTGATAACATCATTGTCACCATTATGCATTAGAAAATCATTAGCAGTAGAATTTAAACTATATTCTTTAGGTCTATCAAGAAAATAGTGTATTTAATATAAACTAGGATTTCTATGAAGAGTCAATGATACAAGGTAAGGTCAGCACTTAGCCCGTCATAAACACTCAATATTAGCTGTATTTGATTGACTATTACAAATAGTTACCTATGGCAGTATAATAAAGTACCCCAGAATTTAACACCTTAAAACAAGACACGTATTATCTCAGTTTTTGAGGGTCTTTTGTATAGCGGAGACTTCGGTGAATAGTTCTGTTTCAAGGATACCTTACAGGCAAGGTCAAGGTGTTGGCCAGGGTTGCAGTCAACTAAAGTTTTGACCAGCACCAGAA
Organism: Galemys pyrenaicus; assembly: GCA_019455555.1. Taxonomy (NCBI): domain Eukaryota; kingdom Metazoa; phylum Chordata; class Mammalia; order Eulipotyphla; family Talpidae; genus Galemys; species Galemys pyrenaicus. Next base: position 764,787 of record JAGFMF010011781.1, on the reverse strand, counting down.
TAGTTGCTAAGATGTTACACTCATATGTCTGTTGGCAGGAGGACTTCAGTTTGTTGAACTTGGTAGAATGCTCAGTCCCTCTCCCCATAAAATGCTCCATAGGCACTTAGTGTTCTCACAATACAGTGTCCAGCTTTCCCCAGAATAAGCAATCTAGTGAACAAGGCAGAGTCCAGTGTTTCTCCATGACTAGCTTCAAAAATGCTCTGTCCTATTCAATGTGAGAGGGTCCTTCACAGACAGCAGGAAGGCAAGATACAGAGATCATCTAGCAGACTCGTTTTGCATGCATGCAAGTTCAGACTACTCTTGGAAATTCTTTACCAAAGACTTGATCAGTCTATTTATATTAGATCCCACATTCTAAGGTTATTTTTCTACACTAATTGCATGCAATAATTTTGTTCTATGAAATTAGAGGCGGTGTAAATACAAAACATTGTACTGGCTTTTAGACTACAGTTTAGTATATTTCAGTTAATATGTATTTACCACTTGGTATGAGACAATCTAATGGGACCTTTTGAATTTAGAGTTGACAATTAAAAAAAATCTTTAAATAGTGTGAATTATAAACTCAAAGTACCATGAGGGAAATTTTAAAAATGTAGTAGGGTTTAAAAGAGAAAATGATCTCTAAATAGTGGAATTTTGAAAGGGTTTCTGATTTAAGTAACATCTAATAGGTATTGGAGAATTGAGAGATAAAGATGGTGACAGAAGGGTCAAAATGACTATAAGTCAAAAAGTAAGACATGCAAATAAGATAATGCACATACATTTGTAAGTAGATGCATTGTTGAAAATTAATAAGTGATCAAAAAATTATTTGAATGCTCAATTTAACCTGCAGAAAAAAATATTTTATGATCCAGTATGTATGCAAATAATTTGTATTCAATAGTCTTGGACATGCCAGAATAGAAAGTAACCATGAAAGAGATCTTAAAGCTCAAGCATATTTTTAATCTTTATAGATACTGAGGTGTCAGTGATATATGTTGTTTAAAATATAGCTTTGAAATTTTTAGTGGTCTCAGATTATACTATATTGAAATGTTAAATTTCATTGTCAAATGTAAATTTACTATTAATACTTTTATGCAACCTTATAGTAAAGCAAACAAGCTGAATACAAACAGGCTGTCAATTTTATTCACTGTAGCTTATTTTTGAAGGTGATCAATGTGATCAAATTTCAGCAATACAAAGTAATGACGTGCTATTAAATTCTGTAAAATCTGTTGCAAGAGTAGACATAATGTATATGTACATATATAGTATGTATGTTTATAGTCTATACATACATAGTATATATGTGGGAGATATATTTATACCTAATATGTATACACAAAAATGTATAAGAAGAGACACTTTAGTACACAGCACATATATCTAGATTAAATACCATCTCTGACATGGACTGAAATAAAATTATTAAAAGCAAAATAACATAGTGATAAGTGTACCTGTAAATTAGCCATGTTATTCTAATATATATTTGCCTAACTTTCTAGCTGTTCTCTAATATCTTTCTCTACATTACCAGCATAATTAATCACAAGTTTCCCCTAATACAAGGACTTTCTATGATGCTTTCTGTTGTAAATACACTTGATTAATTAACTTCTAATTTGGGGGAATTTTTATATCACCACCCTTATTAGGCAGACATTCCCACTGACCTTTCATGAATTTCTTTTTCTTCATAGAAGTTGTCAAAGTTGTATGTTTACTTTCATGATTAATGTTCATCTCTGCTGTATGTGTGTGAAGTCAATCGTCCATCTGTACAGTGTCTTGCACATAGTGCCTATAAGTATTTTCCACAAAAAGAAAATGTGAATGAATGAATACCAAGCTGAAAGCTTCATAAAAGTTAAAATATATTTTTAAAAAATTCTCCTGAAACCACAAAGTAATGACTACGTAAAAACTGTCACCTGGGATATTTAATTGAAATTTTCATAATTTGAATAAATGCATTCTGAATTGATATTTCAACTACCCTTTATAGCATATTGAAGATGATTAATAGGAAGGAATTTCTAGGCAATTTAATAAACTATGTTTAAGGTAGAAAGGCATATGTATAGTTATTGGTAACTATATTAATGATGAAAAGTGATTGTTAATTATTTGCCAGCTTCAGGCTATATTATAATTATTCATACTTTCATGTTTTATAATTGGGTTTCTTCCATTCAAGTGTCCTCTAGTGAAAATATATATGTAGTGGGAGTATAACAAGGGTGTTAGCTTTCACTGTCCTGTTGACTAAAATGTCCTGGTTCTTTTTTGAAAATCATTAAGCCTGACAAACAAATCCTAGGACAATCAAAATTGTCTCAGTGCTCCCTGTTCTTACCCTCTGCTAAATCCAGGATGACAAATTGGTTTTAAAAACCAAAAAGCTGTATTTTTAAAAGACCATGCAGCACACTATTTTGTAAAATTTTTGTTTCTTGATTCATGCCGGTTATAAGAAGTAAATTCTATGGTCACAGAATTCATACCCTGAAAGTCTGCATTTATCTTGTTTCTGATCTTTGAATGTTTGGTTCTGCTTGCCTTTCTCTTGACTCCCATGCTTCTGGTCTGTATATTTTCTAGCAATTGTCACCAGCCATTCTGGTCAAATGGGACTGGAAGACACTGTACAGAGTTTGGGGCTGTGATTCCTCAGCATCTCTATGGGCATGAGCAAAAAGGCAGAGCAGAATTCCTATTCTGAGGATGTGAATCAGGGAGGTCTGTACCCTACTGCATTCTCTGGTCAGTTGACATCCCATCTTGGTTGTGTCAAAGAATGCCACTGGTGTGGATTACTGCTTCACCGCTGCAGATACAGATTCAGTTTGCTTAGACCCCTTCTGCTGGTTGATGCACGATCCCTTTCTCTGTGCTGGTCACATTCCCAATGGCTGAGTCCCACAAATTCCCATGCGGTCCCTGTGGTATGAAATCCATTCTGGTTCCCACATAGTGACCCATAGTGCTGAAGAAAATGGTCTCACCTCTGAGTTCCTTGTGGAGGAACACGAGGCTCAACAAAGAACTCTCCCTGTGGTGGTGTTCAGAGCAGGGGAGATAATAGTGGGCTCTGTTCCCTCTGACCAGTAAAAGGAGCAGCTTGAGGAGAAGGGAATAGGTATATATGTGTACAAATGAGGAGTATAGCAGATTAGCATCTGAAAGACTACTAGGCCTCCTCACTGGCAGAGTGCAGGGTTATTTATCTAGAGTTACAGGAAGGTGAACGGAGGTGTGGGCAGGGTCAGCATGTCCATCTTGGCACCAGGATGTTCATCCTTGGGACGCAAGTCACATGTGGTCTGTGATTCTGAAGTCATCTTTCCCAGTGTTTATTCCCAGTTTGTTTTGAAGTGTCTTAGTAGCCAGGCCTTTTGTCCTTGGAAAATGAAAGAGCAGGGTTTGTTAAGTCTTCAGGAAAAACAAAGGTGGGGAAAATGACTATTAGGTGACAAAAACATATACTCATTTCTGAATCACAGGGCAATGTGATCAGTACGTGGCCACTTCTCATGTGTCTCTGAGGTAAAGGGGGATGGTGCTGTCTCACTTGTGCCCTAGCATTCTCTCATGGTGTCATCTTCAGCAGTTTGTTATTCTTGTGAGTGGGAGTAAATTCAGGAACACCCTGTGTTTCCATGTTGCTGACATAACTAGCCATTTCTATCATGTTGACAGCATAATACGATAAAAAATTGAAAACCAAAATCCATAGATGCACTGTGTGCACATAAACTTTTTCTTCCCAGTGTTGACGATTTGCAACAAATGACAGTGCTATCAGGGTTAAATTTTGGAACTAAATGGCATTGTCTTGTTGTAAATATGCTTGTGATATCCACTGCTGTCATGTCCATACAAAGGAATATACATTCCCTCCTCCATACCTTTATAAAAATTTTCTTAGGTGACAAAAAATATGCTTATTCCATATCCTCTTTACAGTTAGCTTCTGGAGACTACATATCTTAAATAATTCCATCTTCAATTTGAAAATATTAGAAATACAAAGTGAGATGTACTGTCAAATTGATAGAAATTGTTCGTGATATCACCAAAATGGCAACACAAATTCATTCACCCTCACAAGAAAACAAAGGTTACTGCGAAATTCCTAAATATTCCATCTAACTTTGGCTAATTTAATTATATGATTAAGAGACATATTTAGGAATAAGCATATGTACCTTTTGGTGATAATGATCAACATGTTCATTTGTGCTCCTCAATAAAACAATCTATCAAGGAGTTGTTGATGTATAATTTTTAAGGACTTAAACATTCCTAAAATGGATGACTCTTATGTACCTACTTTGCTCTTATTGACTACAGGTCTGCATTATAAGAAATAAATCATCTTTAAATACTCCTAATTTGGAGAGATTACTTGGCAAAATATATTAAAAACACTTTCTGTGCAAGTTACCCTTTGACTTTAGTCAGTGGCAACATTAGAAAAAGCATTAGATGGGCCTCCCTGGTGGTGCAGTGGGTTAAGTAACACACTAGGAAGCAGACTGCAGCACGAGCTCGATCCGGCCAGGGAGGGGACCCACATGGCGCAGCAGACCTCTCCTGCTGTGCCCGCTGCTCCCCTCAGCAGTGTGCTTCAGTTGATCTGCCTGTTCTGCTCCCCGCTCTCTGTGGTGAATCCTCTCAACACCCCCACACCTCTGGCCTGTACCCCAGTGCTTGTATGCATAAATAAATAAATCTTTAAAAAAAAAAAAGCATTAGAAGTAGAAGCCACCAGGATCAATTTCCTTATGAATATAACAACACTTTAAGGATAATTAATGAGAAGAACTGCCCAAGCTGTCATCAGTGGTTACTTTAGACAATAAATATTGCTATGAATTTTATTATGGGTCTTGTTTTATACCTCAAAAATCAAATGTACAGAAAAATAAAGGATACTACAACAAGCATCCATGTAGTTACAATCCAGAATTTCAAATATTTTACATGCCTATTTCAGATATTTTAATTTTTATTGTCATTTGATTGTTTCTCATAAGTTGATTTTACTGTATGATGTCATTCCCATGTGTTTAAAGAGTGTCAGATAAATGAAACTTATATGAAATACATATTTTCCCCTTTGAAAATCTTTTATCTTTATTTTCAAAAAGAATAAGGTGTGCTGTGAGTCAAGGAAACTGGCTGGTTTGCAAATGGTTAGAAATTGAACTAAGAGAAGAAACCTTGACTGTTAAGGGCTATGGCTTATAGTTTTTCCAGGATGGGGGTGAAGTACAGATCCCAATAATAGATTTAAAGCTAGGATTTTAGGTTTTGGTAAGAAGAAAACTAACAGGATTAAATTTTATGTTAGTCAAACTTTAAAAGTGGGGTTAATAGAACAATAGTATAGCACAAAGATTGAATATAAATGGATAGCTTCAGATTACAGTGTTACCTTACTAAATAACTGTCATCTGAGACTTCACTGGAAAATGAGAAATGGAAAGCTAATGTTTTCTACATTTTGAGTTTTTTATTAATATTACAGGCAATTCAAATCTTCTGTTAAAAATGTACTACTTTTTGAAGCTTTTCTTCTTGGCGATATGACCTTATTCTCTATCATAAAGTATTCTGGTTTCCCATGAGCGGTATAGCTTTAAACAAATGCCAGGAACCATTTGGAGACAGTTGACTATAGAAAAACCTTAAAGTTGCTTGATGGATCTTTCTAAAATGATGTTGTTTTTTTTTTTTTCTCATTGTAATATTTTATTGGCCATTCATCTTTTCTTCCTTGTGAAATACCATTCATGTCTTTCTGTCATGTTTCTACTTTTCGAATAGGTCATAAAGATTTCTTTATGTATTCTGGATACAAATAACCCATCATTTCTATGTAGAAAGTTTTCTCCCATTTTTCCAATTTTACCAAATACATCATAGTAGCTCTTGTTTTCTGCAAAATTAGAAATTAATGTAATCAAGCTCACTAGTTTTTATTATATCAAATACAGCATTTTTATATTAAGAAATCATTCATATCTGGAATTAAGATTTTTAGTTTGGTTATTTCCTTATATATAATCAAGGAACACAAAGACAAATGGAGAGCAAGTGGAACAAGAAAAGTGGATCAATATTAAAATGTAAGAATTGGAAGAAATGAAGCCGCATAGATGGGAGAGAAGTAAACAAATGACGATAGTTTGGGTGGGAGGTCTATACCATAGTATTCTAATCTCTCTTAGGTGGCCATTTGTCTTTGTAATAATTAAACTTTATTATTTCATATTTTAATTAGAAGTACAAGTGCTTTACTACATATGGCAAGTGAATGACTTCAAGGTGTGGCCCTACAATGACTGTAGCCTGAATTCTCTAAAGAATTATTGTTCAGGTTTTTTTTTTTTTTTTTTTTTTTAATAACTTGCCTCCATCCTTAGGTATTTTCCAAAAGTTACCTTTGTGAAGATAGATCATTAATAATTACAATATACCCAGGGCTCTGAAGCTTTCTCAGGAGTTAAGAACAAAGGGCCAAGTATTATGACAAAATATATTCCTTAGTGGCTCAGAAAATTAGAAAGATTTGGGGAACTTTGAGCCAGGAACTGGTAACTGGTCATCTGATTGCGTGTGTCTAAGTGTGTAAATCACTTTAAATCACTGTATCACAACACCCATTATATCCATAGAAACAAACTTTGGAGAAGTTTTGTTAAGTGAGAGTCATATAGAGCTCGCCTTAGTCAACAGAGATGAAGATGCTCAAGTCCAGAGAAGTGAAGTGACCTTGGATTTGCATTCACTCAACACGAGTGCTGCAAAGCACCGAGTATGCAAGCAAATTTAATGTAGGCCCTTTGTCCATTGCACAGACAGTGGAACTTCATTACAGTGGTTTTTAAAGAAGGGACAAAGGTTTTCATTACTGCTTGAGTTTAGAGGAAGGACCATTCTCAAGTCTGCCGTATTATACTTGTAATGGACTTTAAATTATGAGCATGCTCCATGGGGTGTTTGCAGGTTTGACCTCATAAGATCACTTCTGGTTGCATCTTGAACATAATTGCTGGGTAAGTGTTTAAAACCTGTTTTGACTAGTTTTTTATTAACTAGGCTCTCCTTGTCTTGGCAAAACAAGTCAGTAAAAGTGGTGGTGTATTTTTCTGTTGTTTTGTTTTCTTCTAAGGAAGAGAAGGGAGAACAATAAGCATGTTTAAACTCTTCCTTCTGAAATGTGTTTGTACTGAGCATAATAGTTTCTGACCCTGTTTTCAAGTGTCTCAAAGTGCCTTGGACATTGATGTGCCTTAAATGTTAATTACTAAAGAAGAACTAGAATCCTGCCTTTGTGGCAGTAAACAAAGTAAGTAAAAAGAAGTAAAAGTAAATTAAGTAGAATTACACACAAGTAAAAGAAGTAAACAAATACATATATAATTACTGTTTCTGATTAATGCTATAGAGACCAAGTTGAACAAAGTACATTTTTAGGCATCCTATATTCAAGTCTGAATCCTCACCTTTGCACTTAGTTCTTTATTGTTGCTTTAGGATTTCCTCAGTAAGTCCACACTCATTACATGCTGTATTGGTGTTCTGAGCGTTCCATTTTTGCACCTGTCTTGCACTGAGGTTAGTAACAGTTCCAAGATCTTGCTGATAGTCACCTGTTGGTACCTGTTAGGAGCTAAAGTTAGCATGTATATTTCTAACAGAGCCAGGAGAGCTTATTCTATCAAAATATAAGTTCCTCAAACAGAAGAAATTTTAATTACTTATAAGTGTATATAGTTCAATATCCTATACTTTTCTTATATATATTAGAATTAACATGAAAAAAAGTTCTTACTACATAAGAAGTTTAGATAAAAAGAGAAGTTGAGATAAAAACTTCTAAGTGTGTAAAGGTTTAGAAACCTCTGATTTTAAATGAGTAATTGTGATCTTGGAAAAGCATGTCTGAGAAATAAAGATTTATCACCTCTTTTTGACCTCTTCTTGTGAAGGAGATTTAGGTTGTTTACCTTGTCCTAACAATTATAAATAATGCTGTTGTGAATATTGAAGATGTTGTTGTCAATAATTTAATATTCTTGGGACATATGCCCAGCTATAAGATTGCCAATTCATGTGGTACTTCTATTTAACTTTTAAGTAAATCCAGCTTGCTGTCCACAATGATTTTTCCAGTTCACATACCTACCACCAATGTTACAGGGTATTTTTTCTCTATATCTTCTCCAATATTTGTTGTTGGGATTCTTTTTAAGATGTGCCATGCTCACAATGTGAGGTGGTATCTCCTTGAATTTTTTCCCCCTTTATATATATTTGACATCAATTGTGGTCGCCATGGAATTCCTACCATTTCACCAGAGCACCATAACCTCAGTCCCTTGAACTCTCTGCCTTCAACCTATTCCCTCCCCCTCCTCCCCACAGTGTCCCTGATTTTTCCTTGTAATTTTGTTTTTGTTTTTTTTTTTATTGTTTTTTTCTTGGTTGCTTATTTGGTTCTGTCCTTGAAGTTTTAATCTGCATCTCTTCTTAGTAGTGATGCTGAATGTTTTTTCATGTCTTTGGCCTTCTGGATATCAATTCATATCTGCTGCCTATTTACTCATTGTAATATTTTTTATTGTAGAATTCTATAAGTTTTTTTATATCTTGACTATTTTTCACTTACCAATTATATATGGTTATAAATATTTTTCCATTCAGTATGGTGTCTGTTTAATTGTCTTGTTCTTTCCTTTGTTGTATAGAATCTCTTTAACTTGAGGTAAACCTAATTGTGTGTGTGTCTTGTTAAAAAATTCCCTTGCCATAGAGATTGAGTCACCAAAAATATCTTTATTATTGATAATGTCGAAAGTTTTCTTCCATATATTTTATTATTGCAGGCCTTATATCTATATCTTATTTTGGAGTTTATTTTGTGCATGCTGTTAGCAAGTAATTCTTCATTCTTTTATGTGCAGACTTCCCCACACCCATTTCATGGTCATGGGTGGTTTATCATAGATTAGGTACTGGTAGATGGGTGGACTCATTTCTGGTCTTTTGTTCCATTGGGCCATGCATTTATTTTTCTGCCAGAATCACACTGGTTTATGATGAAGTTTGAAATCAGATAATGTGATACTTACGTTTCCTTTTTTCTTAAGGTTGTTTTCCCAATTCAGGGTCTTTCATATAAATTTCAATATTTTTTGTTTAGTCTTTGAAGATTACTGCTGGAATTTTTATGTCAATTGTGTAAATTGGTGCCTCATGGTAGATATTCATTTTGATTCCATTGATTCTCCACATCCGGGAGCACTGGATATTTCCCATTTCCTTGTGTAGCTGTCTTTATCTCTCAATCATTCCTTGTAGGTGTTTCTTTGATAGGTTGGTCCTCTGGTATTCTTTCTGAAGTAATTATAAATAGAGCTGTTTTCTAAATTTATTTTTCTTCTTGTTCATATGTTCTACGTAGAATAGCTAAAAGTTTTCATATGTTAATTTTGTAACCTGACACATTCTTCTATTTATTGTTTCTAACAACTTTTTGATGGAGTCTTTAGACTCTTCTAAATATAATATTATAACATCTGCAAATAGTGATAGTTTTGCTTCTTTTTGTATTGGGATTCCCTCTTTTTCTTGTGTTTGATAGTTCTATGCAAAACCTCTAATACTAAGTAAAAAAGTGGTGACATGGACATCCTTGTCTTATGCAGATATTATAAGGAAAACTTTCATTTTTTTCAGTATTGAATATTAAATGGACTATTGGTTTGTGATATATGAACTTTGTTGTGTTGAGGTAGTTCCCCTTTATCCCCATCTTGTTTAAAGTTTTTAATCATAAGTAGGTGTGAAATCTTATCAAATTCATTCTTTGCATCTATTAACATCATAAATTTTAATTTTGTTGATAATGGTGTTTTACATTGATTGATTTACATTTTAAACATTTTTTGCATTGCCTCATCTCAGGCATAAATCCCACTTGTGATATACTATTGAATTCCATTTGCTAGTATTTTGTTGAAAAATTTTTCATCAGTGTTCATTAAGGATATCTAACTTCTTGCCTGGTTGAGGTATTAAGGTAGTGTTACAACATAAAATGTTTCAGGAAGTTTTCCTTCTTGTATTTTTAAATAACAATTTGAGTGATTAAGACATTAAATTCTTCTTTAAATGTTTTATAAAGATCATTTGCAAAGCTGTCTAGTCCTAGACTTATTTTTCATAAAATTTTATTACTATTTCAATTTCCATATTTGTGATTTGTTCAATGTATTATGTCTTCCTTGGTTATTCTTCAGAGGTTATGGTAATCTTGTAATTTATCAATTTATTCAAGGGCATTAAACTAATTGATATATCATCATTCATAGTGATCTCATCTCATTCATAGTGTTCCCTGTGTTAATACGCTTTCATTTGTGAAATAAATATTGATTCTGTTTATTAATATGTTCTTTTTTTGTTAGAGTTTTATTGACTTGTTCATTTTATCAAAAAACAGCACTGGTGTCATTTTTTCTTTTGGTATAGTTTTTTGATCTCTATTTCTGCTATTTGTATTACCCCTCCTTTTACTAAACTTAAATAATATTTGTATCTCTTTTCAAGTTTCGTAAGGTATATTATTAGGTTGTTTATTTGGGATTTACCTTGCATTTTAACATTGGCCTATGTTGCAATTAGCTTCCCCCTTAAATCCACTAATCCCAATAATTTTTATCAATTGTTACAAGGTACTTTTACAGTTTTGCTTTGATTTCCTTTTTCATCAGTGTTGCTTTAACCCCACTTTTTTTTTTTTAACCTACAGCACATATTTTTACTCCATGTATTCATAGTTTGTTTTGGTTTTTTTTTCCCCCTCTTTACAATTGCGGTCTAGGTAAAGGTTTCCCTCTTTACAATTGGCATTGTGGTCAGGGGTATTCCACTTAGCATGCTAATATGACTTCCATCATTCTTGGTCGGACTTTTTACTAACTTTGTCTGTGGGACATTGCTCCAGAAAATTATAAAACAATAATAAGTCAAAATATGGTGCCTTTTGTTTAGGTGTGGGACATGTCATTCTGGTGGGCCAAGTTGTTTTAAGATATTAAGGCAGACCCCACCATATCGATTTAGTCCTCCTATTCAAACAGGACTTTGAACAAGTTTGATATTACTAACTCGTTACTCTTATTTACCCAGGATGTCTCAAATAGTGTACTGATGAGAAAATATAATCTATAACCAAAGAGTCAGGAAGCTGGATTTTAATATTGACTCTGCTTATAAGAACAAAAGAAAGACTTTTATAGTTCCACTTAGGGTCAGTGTAACTCAACAGACAGGAAGGAAGAAAGGGACTTAGGAAATTTTATTCCAGTGTACTTGGAACATTACTTGTGATATTTTTCAGAAACATCTATTAACAAAACATTCTACTAAAGAACTATTCTAAGTATCAAGAAAAAGTCAGGTGTCAGTGCACATCAATGTAATTGTACTATTGACTATGAAATTAAAGCTAAATCTAGTCCATGTTCTTTTCATTTTATAAAGAATAGATTATGAGAACTATATATTAAATGACTGTTGAATGATTTCTTTGTGCTTAATTACTGAGGAAATAGATCCACCTCTTAAAATTCACAAGATTTATAACTATTAGACACATTGGAATCAAATGTTGCCTGATTGTTACTTTCTGTTCTATGATTATTTACAAGCATCAAGGATAGGGTGTGTGTGTGTGGTGGGGGAGGGAGGCAGGCAGGCAGGCAGGCAGAGGGAGGGAGAGGGAGTTAGGAGACAGTGTGGTGGTAGACATATAGGACAAGCAAGCTTTTCTCTTTATGAAATTATTTTTCTTAAGTTTAAACTGTGGTTCTCACAATTTTATATTGCTAAACATATTCCTTTTTAAAATTTGCAATATTGACATGATTTTGAAATAAACTGCTCATACATTCTTCAAAACCAATGAATAACAATTTCTAATACGTTAGAGATGTTAGTTGTGAATGATGATCTCCTTCCTACCTCTTTTAAATGAGCACTTTGAAAAAGAACATTTCAAGAGACATTTAGCTTTTAGAATTTTTCCTTTGTAAAATGACTTTGTGGTATTTGTAATGTTTGTGATTTCTGATATGTTGAGCTTTAATACTAGGATCAATTTCCTTGCAATTACCCCAAAAGTAAGGGTGAAATGTAGATAGCAAGAAGAGCGACTCAGCTCCCATAGCTGCCTCAGCTTCAGCATGTAAAGCACTGAAGAGTAAAAATGCATTTTAAAAAGTTACCAGAAACCTTTAGGTCATCAGTAAGGGGGTGATGACTTTCTCTAGTCTTAGCATGAGATAAAGAACTAATAGCTAAATCTAGATTGGGAAGATTGGATACAGGGAAATAGGAATATTTGTAATCTAGAAATAATTATTAGAATATATGGTTTAAATAAGAGTATAATTTGAATAAAACAAAGCACAACCCTGTTTCTTATACCACATTTGGAAAATAAGACTGTTACACTCACTAAAATATAAATGGCTTGAAAAGCAAATACATTGTTAAAGAAGAGTAACTATTATGATGTATTCAAAACTTTCTGTCTTAGTGAACTACACAATAACTACAAATATCCATCCTGATTTTGTTTTCATTATGATGCTTTAGAAGTTGCAAAGTAGCTACTGGAAACTTACTGAGCTTTCTTACATTCCTAGGTAGACATACAGGTTTTTTCAATTGCTGTCATCTCTCTAGATAATTCTTAAACATAAAAGCTATACAGGAACATACTAATAAATGGTGATACTATGGTTAATTTTTTAATAGTGTCAATTAAAAAGTGAGTGCATTTACATAAAAATATCAAAATATGTACTAGTGCTAGGTATCAAGTATATGGCACAGATCAATGTTTTCCAGAAGCTCAGAGGAAGGAACAAACAAACATAGCCTCCATCACATACATGTGTTCTTCATAGGTATGGGAGAAGATGTTTTGAGTCAAGAACTCCCTGTGGATTATAGGGATGTTGTACTGGTTTTCTCTAGGAAAAAAAAGTCAATAGAGTATGATGATACCACATTAAATAATTAAGTTCCCATCCCCTAGGTTCCATTAGTTTTTCAATTATAGCAACAAGAGGCTCTTATGTAAAAATAGGCTAAGCTGAAAATAACTACTTCCAGCTAAGTAGTTCCCAGATGATGGACTCAAAGAATTCAAAGCTAACTAATACAAGAGTTATGATCAGTGGAGAAAAGATACTGAAATGAGAAAATAAAAATGTGAGCGGCACCTAATGGCAAATAATCACACCAATGATCTTAGCAATGGTGTTTTCTAGTCAAATGTCTCTAATTGGGTCAGTTTCTTAATTTCAATTCCTATCTAAAATAAGCTGAACATTTGACTTTAAAATATGCTTAAATTGAGAATTCGTGAACAAAAACACTGGGAGTCACACTTCAAGAACCATGAAATTTCTGAAAGCATCCATGAAATTCTCCATTGTGAGATGAGAAAGAACAAACCTTACAGATCAAGAAGACCTGGAAGTTAGTTTTCCAAATGGGGTAAAAAAAAAAAAAAAAGTGGTTTTGGGTTTTGGTTTCTACTTAATTTATACCTTAAATATAGTCTAGTGATTATTTCCATCTGACAAATATTCATTGTCTCCTATACTTTTTGTCAGAGCCCAGAATAAATTACTTATGTTTGTTTTGTTGAACTTTAAGATCAATTAATAATTTCCATTCCTTTAGTGAAGATGCCAATTACAAGCACAGACAATTAATGTGCAATCGAGTGAAAATTACAATATTAAACCCTACCCAAAAGTACAAAACTTTTCCTGACATCTTAGATTTAATTCCGATTTATTCCCAATCATTATAATAGGTCAACAAGTAGCAGAGTCTATATTCTGACTCTAGTTATTGTACTGAAATGTAGTTCAATTTTGAAGTGAATAACTTGGGCCAGTTGTGAGAATGTATATGTTTAAGGGCATGATTCCCAACAAGACTACCCCTATTTCAGAGCCAGATATATGTGGGATCCCTTAGGCTGCCTGCACTTTGGATAAACAAACCTGAGACAAACCTGAGGGTTCCTGTGACTCACTCAGTTCCACAATTTGCTTGACTGACTCAGAGTATTCTTCTCACTGCATTCAATTCATAGTTAAGAGTTCACAAGAACTCTTATTCCTGTTAAACCCAACATATATATCACCTTTTAATTATTTGATAACTGACCCTGGGTAGAATTTATCACTCTATGCTACTTTTGAACCATCATGGTGTCTGTTAAGCATTTTGCTGTAATTCAAGTTTGTGTATGTCCTTTAATACCTCCTTGAAAGCAGGGCTTATGTCATTTTTCACTCTTCATCCTCTGGGATCAACCCTGTTTTTCATACACAGAATGCACATACACACCTGAGTATTTTGTGCACAAAGATATGGGTATGTGTGTGCATATAATGCACATGGCCTTGAAGAGTTTTTTAATCAATTTTGAAATCAACTATATGTCTCTACTCTTGTTTGTAGTTTTCCTAATTTCCCTGTGTCTTGCTATTGATCACTCACATGAAATACAAAAGATAAGGGGAATGTTCCTGTGCTCAAATATCTTGGAACACTTGCAATGCCTACCGATTAGAAACTTTGTCTCCACAACTAAGAATAGAACTACCTAATTGGTTCCAAATGCTGAGAGAGGCTTCATTGGTTTTTGTGACACTGTGAAAGAAGAAAATATTCTGAGGATGATAATGGTACAGAAACACTCTTATTACTGTTGAAATGAATTCTTTTCATTGGACCCATAATCTACTGTTCAAAACAGTGAAGATTCAGAGCTCTTGGATTCACATTTTCTTAATTTATTAAAATTGCTTTACTACTATTGCTGTTCTATGTAAAGATTGAGAGATTTAATACCTACTACTTGGATTAAATCCACATTAACACTTATATTGTAGTTTGGTTATTCAGGTAATTGGTTCTTGACATATCCTTCAACATCCTAAAACAGATTAATGTACCCAAGAAATGCGATTACCTGACCAATTTTTCAATGACTCAGTAAATGAAGAACTGTCAGGGGGAGGTTAGGGGTAGAAATGAACAGAAACATTATCCTCACTTTGAAAATTGCTTGACCCACAGCATTGGGTAAAGAAACTTTAAGATGAAATGATCACAGCCCCCAACATGATATCAGTCATGTAACCTGTGATATTTGTCACCATTTGAGAATTTAGGTGAGGGTATATGAGACAGGGGTCATGGTTTCTCAAAATGACTAACTCTTTTCTAGGTGCACTGAAACTCAGTCGGAAATTTATGTGAGGAATTGCCTTTAGCAGAGAGTACTTGGCATCAGATTTACTATTTAAAAAACTATAAGGAATAAATTCTTAAGAACCCCTACTCAGACTCTTAATAGACACCTGATTTTGTTGTGGTAGCATATCATTAATGAGTCTAAGGAATAGAACAGGACATGTATTTCCTTGAAGTAATTAAAATACTTATGTAGGTAAGTCACAAGGAAGGCCTCTGTAATTAGGTGGGTGATCTTGATCTTGATATTCTAACTCACTTAGAATATTTTTTTCTTAAATTAAACCTCATGAAATTTCGAGTCTTGATAAGATTCAACCAATAAAAGAATCTCAATATATCAATGAATTTTAAAGATTGGCGGAAACATAAATTGTATTGAACTAGATTACTGCATCAGTGTGGTGTAGTTACTAAATGGGGTGTTGTGAAGAGAAGAATGCATCTGTAGTTTACAATAAGGTTCACTGTGTTGTACAATTTCATGGATTTTAGCAAATGTTTGATATCATTTATCTAGCATCCTATCATGCAATATAAAATGCTTATGCTCCATCTGTTCGCCTATATCACCCCACCACGATACCACCATGATGAAATTCTTTAGTTACCACTGAAAGTTTTATTTTCTAGCCTTTGTCTTTTTCCAGTATAAGACATACTTCCAATCGCATAACATGTGACCTTTCTAGATTGACCTCTTTCACATAGCAATGTGCTATGTGAAATTTGAGTTTCCTCCATATATACAAGTGCCCCAATATATATACACATGCTCATATATATGTATGAGTGTGTATATATGTATGTGTGTATATATATATTTATAGTAGTTATATATCTCATTAAGTAACATTTCATTGAAAGAATGCACCACAGTTTGTTCATCCGTGATTTGTCTATTGGAGGTCACCTTTGTGTACTGTCACCTTTCTGTAGACAGTACATACCTTATAATGTTATGGGTCGGCACACAATGTCACATCAGTACACACCACTGGTTCTCTTTGTGTTCTGGGCTTCTGATGCATCAGTTAAGTCATTTCTGATACTGAAAGGCTTGGGTATCTTCTTAGTTCTTCCCTGGATCACATTGGCAACAGTCTCACAAGTAAAATAAATCTTTGGTATCTAAAGTTTGGGGAGTAATATAAAAGCTGGTAGAAAAATTTTGTGTGAACATATGCACTTGTGTGGACATAGGTGTTTGTTAAATACTTGAGGAGCACATTCTGAGACTAGATTATATGTCATGATTGCTTGATTTTCTAGCAGATTGTCACAGTCTTCCTGAGAAATCATGTTAGTCTTCCTTCACACCAGGACTTGCTGTATCAGTTTTGGATTTCAGCCAATCTAATATGGGCATAATAGTATCTCATTATTTTTAACATAAAAACTTCTTATGTTACCTGATGTCAAGCATCTTCATTTGTTTATTTGATGCTTGTATATTTTTTTGATAATGACCCTTTGATCATTTTAAATTTTGTTGTTTATCAGCTATTAAGAGTTCTTTGTGTTTTGCAAATGTTTCACACAGTCTGGGTCTTGGCTTTCACAGTGTTTTTGCAGAACAAAAGATTTTATTGAAAAGTTTTGGATCCTCTGTTCTTGGATATTGGTCTATGATTTTCTTTCCTCATGTTGTCTTTGTCTGTTTTCATGATTAGAGAAATGCTGGAATCGTGACTGTATAAGGGAAGATTCCTTTATTTTTTGTATTTTTAAAAACAATTTGAGCAAGATGAACATTTAGTTCTTTAAAAGTTTGATAAAATTGATTTGTAAGGAACTCTGGTCCATCCTGTGCTTTTGTTTTTGGGAAAATATTTTATTATTGCTTCAAATTCCATGCTTGTGATCAGTTTGTAAATTCATCTGTTTCTTCCTGGCTTCATCTTGATAGGCCATATTTACTTAGAAATCAATCCATTTCTTCAAAGTTACCAAATGTGTTGGCATACATTCCTTCTTAGTCATCTTTTATCATCTTTTGTATTTCTGTATTACCTGTGGTGGTTTCTCCTCTTTCATTTGTGATTCTGTTTATTAATGTTTCACAATTTTTAAAAACTCAGTTGATCAGTTTTTTTTTTTCTTTCCTTCATTGTATTTTTGGTGTTCTATTGAAAAATTCATCACCAAACCAAAGGTCACCTACACTTTTCTTATCCTACCTTCTAGAATTTTTATAATTTAACATTTAAAATTTAAGCCTAAGATCAAATTTGATTTAATTTCAAGGTGTAATGTTTGTGTCTAAATTTATTTTTTGATCTGTGGATGTTCTTTACTCAATCAGTCCTTAATATAGCAACATTTGTTAAAAACTGTTCTCTCTACCTACCGTGGGCTTTGGTCCTTTGTCAAAGATCAAGTGACTATATTTATATGAGTCTATTTGTGGGCACTATGTTTGGCTGTATTGATGTAACCACCAGACAGAGATAAACTATTTCATTGGTCTTTTTAGAAATAGAATTTGTTTTGATTTCCTGTTTGTTTTTTTTCCTACTTTTCTACTTTTTTGCTTCATTATTTTCTTTGCAATCATTGCAAAAAGATTTATATTTTGATTGCGGTAACATTAGTTTACAACACTGTATATGAGTGAGGCATATAGGATCACACCTCTTCAGGTGGATGTTGCCACCAGATGTTCACCATAGACTATTCCACCAGGTACCCATAGACTATTCCACCAGAGTCTGTAGCAACCCTTTAATGATTTTCATGAAAATTGTTTTCTTTTTCTACTTTCTTGAGCTGGAAGCTTTTATCACTGATTTGATCTCTCATTAAAATAATTATCTTTAATTTTGAGGAAAAATATGCTTTAAGAGTACACAGACAGTATTAGTAAATGTCCCCCCAAACTTTTACTTCTATATCAATCTATAGGTGTTCCACATAAAATCTGTTTCTTTTTTTCTTTTTGTTGCCTCTCCAGCATCAGTTTTCTCTCTGATATTGTATCTCTGATTTTACCAGAATCATTCCCCTATAAATAGTGTTTTTTAAAACTGTCAATCAAACACTTTCCCCATTATAGAATATTTGTTCATTATTTTACTCAACCAAATCTTAAGCTAAAATTATATTCCAGACTCTGATGCAGACACTGCAGAACCAGCAATAAAATAAACAAGAAAAGATTTCACTCTTACCTTTAATTTCAGTGAGGGATTCAGATATAAAGCAGATAAACAGTTTACTATAATAGACTTACAAATGGAGAACAGTATTAACATTCAGGTGATGGAAGTTGGACAAACTCTCCCAGAAATATACATACTGTGTAAGGCAAGGCAAGGAAAGTAGATAGATGGAACTGACTGCAGTTTGGAAACTCTTGATTCCTTGCTCTATAGTCAGAGATCCTTTTACTGTTGTCTTCTGATGCCTGAATTAGTCTTCTGTATCTTTGACTGTGAAGATACTGACTCATTGCTATAAATATTTTTGCTAACATTATCTTCATTTGGTTTCTGTTCCTTGTATCTAAAGTGCTCTAATCCATACAATGTTGAAAGGACTAGTTCTGGGGGCAATAGACTAACAGTTTTGGAGAGCGAGATGCTGTAAAAGTTTCCCTTACTCTTTCAAATATAAAAGTAGAATATAGATTTAATACCTTTTCCTAAAGAGACAATGTCTGTGAACTTGTTACAGCAAGTCTATAAATCAAATATTTTTTGCCAAGGCACTGTTCTAAAGCCTGAATGTAGCATATACACATTGGTATTTGAATCATCACCACTTAATATGATACTTAATATTCAACTATCTTATCCTAGGTTTAATTTTCTTGAGTGCCCACAAATTGAATCATTTATAAACTATTTTCTCTCGGACTATATGCAATAAAGGATATGTCAATAAAGATCTTTTTGTCATAAACAGAAGGCAATGAAATTCCTTTAATAAAACTTTCTCAGCTTGCTCTGTTAAAGCATTTCTTCTCTGCTACGTTCATTCACTGCTAGTACTTTCACTTTTGTGCATATTAGCATTTTGTATACCCTTAATCAAAATGAAGTAATTTTGGGATTTAACTAGGAATGAGGGGTGTGTAAGTGTGTGTTTCAACGTTATAAACAAATGTAGGCTCAGATTATTTGAATGGCCAACGTATAAGCGAGGAACTCCATGTGCTTTTAGAATCAGCATTTTTGTTTGTGTTTAAAATTATGTTGGCACAAAAAGTATGGCTTTAATTGTAGTAGGATAATTAGAAAAGAAGTAAACTTAATAAGTAAAACTGACTTTGTGCCAAGTGAAAGTCAATTGATTCACAACATGCTTTACAAATAAAGTTTTTGCAGTCCCTTGAATAGAGAAATGTGGTGAAAAATTGAGTCCTCAAAGAACCCAGGGAAGTAGAGAAAAGCTGACTCAAAGGAATCCGTTCCATGGTCAATAGCAGATTCCTGTACTGAGTGGCAATTTAGTTCAGAAAAACCCTCAACTGACACTTTAAATAAATGTTGTTAATTTGAATTTTATTGGCTTTGCACTCCCCCCTTTTATTTAATGTATACATTTGTTTTCGTTTTATGGTCGCATAAAAGCTATAACATTAGGAGTTTACACTTGGCTTTATGTTTATACATATTTAAGTAACATTATAATCAAAATAATTAAATTCAGCATTGGAAGACAGACTTATTTCCCTTTTAATAGGGCTTTCTATATTAAATCAAACTGGAGAAACAGAATCTTAGACCAACATCTTTATTTCCAAGTCAAATGATGCAACTACATCAAAAAACAAGGTCTAATCTCTGCCAGACCTCATAAGTCTCCTGTCAGAGATGGTTGAACAAGAATATAACTGGGACTTTCTGTTTTATTTGTGTTACTGTCAACGTTTTGAGTTCTGTTTCATCCCTGTTAATACTCCAAATAAAAATATAATCTTAATCATATTGCATTTAATGTTCATGACTCTCTCGGTGTATTATTTAAGATTAAAGTCACTGCTATTGTTGTTCCTTTTATGAAATTAAGTTTTTTGCTGCTTTCTACAAATGAGAAAATATTTTTAAAAGCTCTCTACCTTTTAAGAAGAATTTTATCTGCAGTTTTTTTAAGGTACTTATTCTGACCTGCTTCTGAAAAACAGTTTTGTTTAATTTGTTAACCATGTTATCAACTTCAGAACTAGTTTCATGGATAAGGAACCTGTTAGGATTTATCTTATTCTGTGGGACCAGAGAACTTGGGAGAAGAAGTTCATTTCGGGACCAAATTATTTCTGATTATTAACCTATACTCAAATAGTCTCAGCTTATAAAATACAATTAAAAATTTTAGAAAAGTAATGAAAATTTTTTTCTATGAATTCTGGAGTACATTGGATTGTACAGTGGTTAGATCACTGGTGATTAATTAGCGCACTGGCTCCAGTGGCAGCGGAGATGGGCATGGCTCTGCAGTAATTGGCATTGTTGGTGCTGGTGATGCTGATGGCAATGCTGTTGACAACAGGAGCATGGCTGGTAAGTGCTGCTGTTACAGTTGCCTGACAGTCCATGCTGACAGTAATGTTAACTACATAGGTCATGGTGCTGGTTGGAAATCAAAAGTCCTAGTTCTGCCAGAAGCCTTGGCAAGGCTGTTATGGAGAATAGTAATAACATTACAGCCCTCAGTATCCTTGGCTGTGGATATGGATCCTGATTCTCAGCATATTAATTCACAATGTTAGAAAAAGGCAATTTCTGTAATAAAATAGAGGAGACAAAGGGAATGGATGGTTATAGCTATAGCCTTTTTCTTCTACATGGAATCCTTCTTCCATGTCCTTTTGAAATCTCAATGTTAGTCTACGCTTTTTTCTGTTGAAAGTCATTTAGTTTCAGTTGGTGAAGTATTGACACACTATTAAATGTTGCTAGGGAATCCTAAGATGATGCAATTACAAGACATTGTTCAAGCAAAACATAGTACATATTTCTGCATTTTAAACTCACACAATAGTCAAAAACAGAGATAAATATAGTAAGTCCTGACATAAAAGAAGCTTGTACTATAGAACAAACTGGGTTCAGGAATTCTTGAAAGCAATTTGGCTGTTAATGAAATTAAAAATGTTAAGGCATATGCTCACTGATCCCTTCTATATTCCTGTGTTGATCATTAGGAAAAAGTTAATGTTACTTTTGTTCCTAAAATGGGGAGGTGAAGGCAGCCTATAGCTCCATCAAAAGGTGGTGATGGATCTACTATACAGTGATGTGTTCCATGGGATATTTTAGAACAGAGCAGAACCAGATATATTTTTATGTTATGAATTATATAATGTGAAAAGGTGAATAAATTAAGAAGGATTGATCAAACATAGTAGATAGGTAACTATGAAAACAGTCAAATGGACTAAGGTGGAGAATGAATGGACTGAGTAATATCATATTCAATGGAGATTAAAATATTTTTTTAAAGATTTATTATGACAAGTACTGGGGTACAAGCCAGAGGTGTGGGGGGGAGGTGAAAGGATTCACCATAGACAGAGTGGGGAGCAGAACAGGCAGATCAATGGAAGTACACTTCTGAGGGGAACAGCGGGCAAGGCAGGAGAGATCTGCTGTGCCATGTGGGTTCCCTCTCTGGCCAGCAGCAGGGATCGAACTTGTGCTGCAGTGGCTGCGGTTTGCTTCATAGGGCATTGCTTAACCCACTGCGCCACCAGGGAGGTCCGAGATTAAAATATTTTTAAAAAGTTTATTCTATAGAATGAAAAACATTATTATGTAAGTTTTTTGTCTTCTGTGTGTTTATTTAACTTGCTATTTAAAGATAGTCGAACAGATGACTTACCAGGAAAGGAAAGTAACAGTTCAATGGATAACGTAAAAACAACTTAAAAAATGAAATCAGGTATGTGAACCACCTAGCAATATTTTAGCTCCCCCACCAGGTTTATTGTTGGTAGAAAATTGTGCAACCATGCAAAAAGCTTCACTAGGCAAATAATTGTTTTCTGAGTGTTATTTTAGAATATCCTTTAAAAAAATATTTAAGGTTTCTTTGATTTATTGTTGATCCAAATAACAAAGACCAAGACTTAAATAAAATGAAGATGAGATTTAAAGGAATGATACTTACAAGTTCTTAACAAGTATGTCTTCACTCTACTGTATGAATTAAACTTTTTAAAAATAAGACTACATTCATATCAAAGTAGAAAATATTTATCATTCTTTACTGACCTCATCACTTTGAAAGTTTCCAAGCTACAATTTCTGGGAGTCTGTGATACTATGACATTGTATTTTGTTTCTAAGCTTAACACATATTTGAAGGGTTGTGTGTGTGCGTGTGCACATGCACATGTGTATTTTGTAATGCACATGTTCTCGGAATGATTAATGACTGGCTAATATGGGGGCGTATAAATTTGAACATGCAATTCCTCCAGCATATCATTTTTCTTACTATTTTACGGAGAAAAGGGGAAAATATTTTATATATTTGTGCATGTAGGTAGACTTCATTCTGAGCAATCTGAGACCTTCCCTTTTTGCCTGCATGGTGATACTTCAGAGGCCTGAGAGGATGGACATTGTTTGCCTTTTATAGAATCAGACCACCCTTACCTCAGGGGTGCTATCGTGGGTCCAGAAGGTAGAGAAGGCATGGGCAGTCTGGTTGCAGAGCTGGACAGATGACTGTGAATGCTTCTGACACTGGCAGCAGAAACCATCAGGTGAGGGCAGATTTGTGAGGGTTTTGGGACTATGGAATCAGCTATTTCCTTATCTGAAACTACTTCTAGAGGTTAGTCTTGACGAGACTTAACTGCTCATTATATTTTCTTCTCTATTATCAGCACAAAAAAACTAATATGAGCCATTGAGAAATGAGCAGAGTTTCACTGAAAGCATCTAGGAAAAAAAATGTGAAAGTAAGAGGAGAGATTTTTCTGTTCATACACAAAGCATATCCTCAGATATGACCCAGAAAAAGTGTGGTGTTACATCTACTGGCAGTCATCTTGCAACCGCAAGAGAAACTACAGAGTCTTAACACAAAGAGATGAATGCAGGGATATGGAACCAGTACTTGAAACTTAGTGCAACACTTTCGTTTTCAATTCTGTAAATGAAAATGAAATTGCTATTGGTGCTCAGCACATTTAAGTTGAAGTTTTGTTGCTTAAAAATCAGTAACAATCTATTTGCTATAAAACAGAAAAGCTAAATGTGCCGGTTCCTGTTAGAAGATTAGAATAAGAAAGGAAGGAGGGAAGAAGGGTGATGTGAAATGTGAGAATGTATCATTCACCATGTGTCACAAATATGCCAGGTGAGTGATAATACATAACATTCAAACTCTATCCTTACATTCCATATAGGTATTAACAAATGATAGCTTTAAAATGAGGAACCGGGAGTGCATATATCATAAAATCATCTAAAACAGATGAATTCTGAAAAAAAAAAAAAAATAATCGTCAGAAAAAATAAAAAATGTCATGAAAGAGAAAGGAAAAGGTTAGAAATGAGAATGAGAAAACAAGGTGGTTTGGTAAACTGAGAGAGGATGGTCTGTAATTCTTGGATAATGTCAATTAGAGTAAGAACTATGAAGTATTCCTTGTACTTGATCATTAGTCCATCACTGGTAATTTCAGAGTAGTTTTAGAATTGGAAGTACTAAGGGAAAAACTGTATGATAGAAATAAAGGGTGAAATACAGCAACATTTTAATGAGGGAAACCATTTCATGAAAGGAGATACCAGTCTTCAGGATGACTGAAAAACAAAATAAATATAGTTAGTGCAGGAGTATGGATTAAAAAGTGCCAGTAGGGCATCCCTGGTGGCACAGGGGTTAAAGTTTCAGTGCTATCAAGCTAGCCACAGGCACTGCAGCACTTCCATCCCCAGCCAGGGAGCTGATCCACAAGGCACAGCAGACTTCTCTTGTCTTGCCCACTGCTCCCCTCAGAAGTGTTTTTCAGTCAGTCTGCCTATTCTCCCCACTCTATCTCTGGTGAATCCTCTCATCTCCCACTCCTCTGGCCTGTACCTCAGCTCTTGTATGCATAAATAAATCTTTAAAAAGTGCTAGCAAATGAAGTACTGTAATGCAGATTTTTGAATTTAATTGAGGAAGACAGAGTTGGCATTTGCTAGTTTAGTGGAAAGAAATTTATGAAACGAATATGAGCTAACCCAGATGTTTACTTGGCATGATCGAGAAGCTGTTATGTCTCAGTTTATATGAACAGTTACCAGAAACACCTAGGTGAGCTAGTCAAATTATGGATCTGCTGCTTCCACTAATCCTACAAATCTACCATGGTCAAAAATGTGCTGTTATGAAACTCAGATCATCCTTTCCCAATCCCTAAACCATCATGTCTTCCACGACCCACACCATGAAAATACTCTCATGACACAGACCAACACTACAGCTTCAGAGAGCGAGAGAGAGCGAGAGAGATTGCACATGGGAAAGTGAATTGACAATAGTGGTTAATTTGAAAATGGGAAGAAAACTAGTCAATCACAAAAATAGATCCCATAAAAATACTAAAGAATATAGAAAGAGATGTCATCTGAAGTACAGCAGAATTTAAAACAAAGGTATGACAGTGGTCTTAAAAAGTTCCTTATAGTTTTAACAATACTTGATTTATTGTTAGAGACAGATCACATTCCTGAAATCCTTTGAAACTTAAGTTTTTGATAGCTTTTGATATCTTGCCCACCTTTTTATTTTGTTACCTTTTAATTTTTTTTGGCTTTCCAAATACTTCACAATTAAGAATTTAAAAAGGGTAAAATATACACTTACAATTTATATACATTACATCTTCCTTTGTTCTAGCCCATTTGACATGTTAAAGTCTCCTCCTGCAGCCACCTTGTGTCCTGGTCATGGAACTCGTTCCTTGAGCACCTCTAAACATTTGCATATGACATTCCCTCCCTCTGAAGTGCTTTCTTTGTTTTATGTCTGATCTGCCCTTTTATTTATATCCTCTTTAAAAATCAAATCTTAATCCTATACTATCACTTCCTGTATCAGCCTGCTCACATCTAATTTGTAGTAATTAATGTATTTCATTTTAATCCTGATTGTATTTCCTGCATAAGCTTTATTTTTTGAGGAAAAGGGGATATTTTAATGTTTTATGTATTTATGTATATATTGTCTGAGGCACATAATAGATGCCAGCATAGCAATTCAGTGCAGTTGCTTTGAAGAATTTTTTTTTTTAATCAAGCTCTTTGCTTTCCCTTCATTAGGCATCTCTTTATCACTTTCTTAATCAGGCTTTACACTTTGAGGCTACTTGATTTGGTTTCTAGGTTTATTTCCCATCCAATAGATTCAAGGTTATTTTTGCATGTAAGTTTTTAATCTCCTAGCTCAGCATTACAAGTCAACCATAGCTGATAGCCTGCTCTAACTTATACCTTTGGATTCACTCCAGAAATGGGTAATGATTAGCATTCCATCCAATGAAAGTCAATATCTCTCTCTACCTTGAACTTTTGAGAAATTGTCAGTAAAGACAAGAAATGTATGTACTCCAGTTGTAAACTGGGAAAAAACTGAAGCTTATGCAAGAGGCATTTATTTTATGTTTAGGAGATAATGGTCAGACATAATGTTGAATAAAATATACATAGTTATATTTGTGAATGCCCCGTTTTGTTATTTCTACTATTCCCTAGTACATGATCAAACAAATACTCTTGTTCTCAGTATTTTATAAACTCATTTAGATGCAGAGAACTTTTCTCCCAAGGCAAGTTTATCAGCCTCTGCCTAATTCCAAAAATGTGAAGTGGATTATTTTCTAAAATTCAGGAAATGTTGACACATTTTCCGATTATTCTCCATTCTCTGGTCTGGATATTTTTGTCTATGATATTTTTACCATATCCCATTTTTATACATTTTCTACACACTGGATGAATTCCTTCATACTGGCATAACTTTATCAGATACTGCAGACTACTAGGGTGTATATGAGTATGTGTGTGTTTGGGAGGTGGGGGGCTTGTTTTACAGAGCTGACTGGCTGCAGGATTGCCCTGTATGATATACTCGAGGCCCTTCACAGGGAAGGTGAATGGGAAGCGCAATGAATAGCAAAAGAGCAAGTCTGGAATGGTTGTATTATGAAAGGTTAGAAGTTTTACATGTATGTTTATATTTACTCTTCATCATAATTGTGCAAAGTTGCTATTGTAATTCTTGCTTTATTATATGACAGATTAAAACCCACACTAGATAAATGATATTTCCATGATCACAAAGTGTCAGCATTCATGAAGGTACATGAATCTAGGTGTTACATACCAAAAACTATTCTTACAGAATATATTATCTTTTGAATGTTGAGTTTCTATCCATTATCTTAATACTATTTTCCCAAGGAGTGATTTCTAAGTAGTATTTATGGTTTGTGAGAAATTCCTTTTTACAAAATACAGTATTACAGTTGAAAAGGACACCATCAAATGCAGAAGATTCTATACTAATGGTGGATGCTAGTGGTATTCTTACCACTATTGAAAAAGACAGTATTATTCTTACAGTTATGACTGCCTACAATTCTCAATGAAAAATATATTTTTTAGAGATCAACATTTTGTATAAGATTTACAAAGATCTTCCATGATAGTGCAAACTTATGAAACAATTTTAATTTTTATAATGGTTAGGAGAACTCATTCTGAACAACAGATTCAATCGACCCTATTGATGAAGTACTCTTACATGTTCTATGTATTACTACTTGAAGACATTTAAAGTAAATTGTTAGAAGCAATTACATTTAGAACTCTGGAACCAAATTTGGCCCAAAAAGTATTTTTGATATTTAATGTTCAAATATTTGAATGGCTAAGTGACAATGAAATGAGAAGATGGATCAGCTTTGACTTATGTTCTGTGCTAACGGCTGTTGGATCTAAATGAGTGATTTGCATTTCCCTTGTCACTGCCTTACATATGTTTCCATTAGACTAAAATCCCAGGTTGCATATAACCTATTACTCATTCCCCAGTTGATTTTTGGAATCATCAAGCTGTATAACATTTGTAGGCCTTAATTAGATGCTGGTACTTACTGGAAGAATAGTTTTAATGTTAAAATAGAAGATTGAAAAGTAAGCAAAAATACTTATGTCAAAAAGAACAGACTGGGGAATTTTTTTTATGCTAACATGAGGACAAGAAAAAAATTCCTGTATGTATGTTAAAAATCAACAACTATTTACAGGTCACTTTTCTGCTGAGGTTGGCAGTTCTGGATTTTGCAATGTTTTGTGAATTTATTGTGTACTATAGATTCAATCAGACCAATTAATTTCAGTTCTTTAGTATTATCAACTATCAGTGCTTAAAAGCATTTAAGGGTACTGTCAAAAGCAGTCAGATTTTGAGTTCTGAAACTAAGTTTAGCATGTGTTCCATGGGTTCAAACATTGAATATACAATACAAGGATGAAAATTATATAACCACTAATATCCAGTGTGATTTGATATTTTACATGTAGGTTCATATTTAAGTCAGTGAATGCATGTGTGTGTGTGTTTGTCTTTACTAACATCATTTGCAGAACTCCAATCAGCATGTTAATCACTTTATGAAAATAATACATTTGAGAAAACTCATATAAAATCTTCAAAAACAATATTTCAGTAGCTGGAATTGGTGGCTTTAAGGCTTCTCCAATTTTAAAGCTTAATTAATTATCATGTATAAGGGGTCTTCTCAGAGTCTAAAATTATAACCATAAAACAAACACTTGTAGAATCCTTTTGTTAAGAGAATACATAGGTGAACAATCCATTTACCACTTTTTAAAGATTTATTTATTTATGCATACAAGAACTGCGTACAGGCCAGAGTCCAGGGAGGTGAGAGGATTCACCAGAGACAGAGTGGTGAACAGAACAGGCAGACTGACTGAAAACACTGCTGAGGGGAGCAGCGGGCAAGGCAGGAGAGGTCTGCTATGCCATGTGGGTCCCCTCCCTGGCCGGCAGCAGGGATTGAACTCGTGCTGCAGTGGCTGCTGTTTGCTTCATAGTGCATTGCTTAACCCACTGTGCCCCCAGGGAGGCCCTCCATTTACCTTCAATGAATTTTTAACTATTCACTCATGGGTTACAGCTATAGCTATGGTTAGTTATAATTATAACCAGAGCTAAATAATTAGGCTTATAATAGAAGGCATTGGATACAGAAATACATTGCTTTCACATATGTTGCACTTATGTTTTTTAAAAAGACTTATTTACGCATACAAGGACTGGGGTGCATGCCAGCTATGCAGAGGCTGGGGCAGGGTGTGTGTGTGAGGAATCACCATAGAGAGAGTGGGGAGCAGAACAAGTAGCTCTACTGAAATACACTGCTGAGGGGAGCAGTGGGCAAGGCAGGAGAGGTCTGCTGTGCCATCTGGGTCACGTCCCTGGGCAGGGATCAAACTCATGCTGCAGTGGCTATAGATAGTTTCTGAGCACTGTGACTTAACCCCTTCCACTACCAGGGAGGCCCCATGTTGCACTTACTTTTTAATAAAAGAGATCCCTTAATGGCTTACAGGCTTAGCTATGGAAGCTAAATAAATCTTTCTCTCTACAAGCATTCTATTTTCAACATCTTTAATTCTCTATCAGAAAACCTTGAGCGCGGCTCCCTTTGCCTGTCATACCAACAAATTCAGGGTTGGATTCTTCTGATCATCATTGAAAAACAAAAGTCACCATTAAATCAAATTTTAAAAGAAAAGGAGAAAATATAAAAGCCCCTTTCCTTTGTATTATCTTTTCAAGGTCAGAGATACCTTTCCTTGAGGGTGTTTCAGTAATGGAGAGGTGAGAAGGGGCTCATTGTGATCTGGGAAAAGAAGTGAGGTCCTGACTAATATTAACTTAGGACTTGGGGGAAAAAAGGCACTCAAATGAGGTCATTGAAGTTCCTTTTCTTCAAAGCTCATATCAACAACAGAATACATCTTACGCTTTAGAACAGGAAATGAGTTAGATAATGAATATTTACTTGGCTAATACCACTCGCCCTGCATTTGATTACTTAGAAGTTCCTTCAGAAGATGATGTAGAGTAAAAGAAGAGTGTGATGGCTATAAACCATCACAGCTCATCACATATGTTGTGAGTATGTATGACCTGAGAAGGTCATATAGGACGAAAGATGTGAAAGGAATTAGAAGGGAGCCATATGAATATTTGGGGAAATTTTTTCCAGGCAAGAGGAACATCAAATAAAAATGTCATTTTATTATATAAGAATCTAGACAGTGTTTTCAAAGCAAGGAACGAGGTCCATATGATTGGAGAGAAAACTGCCTGGTGGGGAGTGAAGGGGAAGGAAGGAAGGAAGCTGATTTAAAGCCAGAACACAAAGGATAAAAAAAGACTATGTATTAAGGCTTTGATTTTTTTTTTTTTTCCTCTGTGAGGTTAGAAGGAGTCAGACACTGGATTTATACTGAAACAGCACTGGCAAGAGTCCCTTAATGAATTAAATGCATGCTAGGAGGGTTAAGTTGAGTGATGTCGCATTTGCCAAGCAACGAACCCAGAATGTAGCACTTATTATTTTGGGAATGGGAAATGAAACTTAAAAGTTTGGCTGTGGACATCTTTGTTTTGATAGACTTCAGAAGTGGTCAAATATAATCTAAAATTTTGTGTATCATTTGCATTCAGAATTTTTAAATAGTACTGAGTCAGATCTTGTGAGATATAAGTACAGAATGAATGCTGTCCGAGGACACTGATGGTAAGAGGCAAAGCGAATGAGAAGAAAGCAGCAAAGTGAACCAAGGAGTCTCTAGTGAGGAATGAGGAGAGAAAAAAGGAGGCTGGAAGAGAGAGGTAGATCAATTTATCCAATCTGATGCCCAGATGAAGACCATAAGCAGAAATAAGAAGAAATGATAAATTGGTTAAATGTTACTTGTGGGTTGAGTAATGTGAAAGCTGAGAATGAAATTAATTGGATTTGGCATTGTGGGAAGTCATTGATAAACTAGTAAGTTCATTAACAGTGTTAGAATGATAGTGTTAGAATAGAGAGACCAGGAAATGAAATAGAGGATACCATGGCTCCATACAATTTTGCTGTGAATTGGAGCAAATTAATTGGAAAGTGATTGACTAGAACCAGGGAGGAGATTACATCTGTGTGTGTATCTACATGGGAATGGTGAGGAAATCTGTCCCCTCACTATATTCTAACACCCCTGAGGACACAGATCAGTATTTCTTCACCACTTGCACACTTGACATCTGTTGTGCCTGACTCCTGCATATTTGACAATAAATATTCATTGAAAGACTATGATGGGTTTAATTTTGACTAAGATTGCTTCATTTCTTCGGATTCATGTAACATAACCTGACACTCTACCTACCTAAAGGTCTAGGCACACGTCTGCCTTTGGCACTCATTAATCTTTTTCAGGGCTTGTTTTAAAAGAGATGAGAATAGAGAAACAATTAAGGAATGGGGTCCTTCCCCTGAATTCTCCCGAATCCCAGTGAAATGTGAACCTTCTGTCACATTCTGACATAAATTCAAACCTTGGGGAATGTCTACTTTGTTTCTGCATTATGTTATTAAAATATACAGTGATTGTAATTGTAGGCAGCAGTTGGTAAACAATTTTAAGACTGAGCCTGAGGGAACTAAAAGAGAAGAGCTAAGAAATAAAATCAAATTAGAAAGTACAGGACTGCACATTAGCATTCACAGAGATTAAATGTTTACTTTGCAGTTGGAAAGCTGTTCTATTGTCCTGAATTTGGAGAGAAAGGAATCCTGCATTCCAAACTGAACATCATCAGTTTTGCAATATGTTGCTAATGAAAAATTAACAAACCAAACCATTCTAAATCCATTGTGTGATATTTCCATATGGAACTGAGGAAACTCGTACTTTATTCAGAATGGTCATGAAAAAGAAGGACTTAAGTCACAAGCTTCTATACTATAGAGCCCTAAATGTCAGTGTTATGTTTGAAAATGATAATGCGGGAGGGCTGAGCTCTATGCTCAGTTTGTAGAATTAACCGAAGTGGGATTTAAAATGGTATTAGAGAGAATCCCTACACTTGTTTAATCTCCCGACCTCAAGGGTACCAAATTGGGCACCCCAAATATACTGACTCTGATGTCGGTTTTAGAGTCGGTAGGTTTGGAGAACAAAGTTCCTGTGTTCCCTCTGGGAAAGGTTTCACCAGAACTTCCTGTTCAGCGTCACACAGCTAGTTCCCCAGACGAGTTTTTCCATGATGCAGGGACATTCTTTATATTTAAAAGAGCAGGTTTATTAGGAAAAGGGACAGAAGAGTAAAAGAAGCACCTGCATAGTCACAGGTGGGCAGGAGAACTGCCGCCCTGTTCTGAGGACAACATTAGGTTTTATCCTCCTCTTTTGGTCAAGAGGGGCTCATCTTTGTAAGTGCTTAGATTGTTGCCAGTTTTGGACAACTGTGCAGAACTAGAAAGGGACTGGAGATTCCGTAGTGGGCAATCTCTATCTTTACCCTCAGCTCCGTTCTCCCAATATTCCCTACAGCTAGGGTCTTATGCCTTGTGATAAGGCACTGTGGCCTAGGAGTTTGATTTCTATAGCTGGATTTATAGTCCTGTTTATCCCCTCTACCCCACCTCCTCATGGGAGTCAGGTTTTAGTCTAGTCTTGTGATGCCTCCTTTAGGTTTCTCTGTTCTTTATCCTCCATCATCAGCTCCATTAGTTTCAGAGCATACCCTCCCATCTCTCCCTAAGGACTCAGCACTCTTCAGTCCCAATGGCTTCTCTACAGCCTCCCAGACAACATACCCTTTACCCCAACTTTCCTTTCCAGAAGAATAGAACCTCCTCTCTTGAAGGGTCCAGAACATATTCCTTCTTTAACTCTTTTCCTTCCCTGATGCGTGAACTTCTGCAGTTTATATCACCTTTCAGGGTCTCCATTTCCTCCTCACTAAAATGAGGAGGGAAAAAAGAGAAAATGACAAATGTACCTAGCAAATTTATACTGCACTTCAAGCAGCCTTATCAGTATATAGCTTTACTTTTAGGGAATACTGGATTTTGCAATGTTCTATTCTCAGTGCTCTATTCAAACTTGATTGCTATACTTAACATTTGAATAGTGAATTTTGAGAGGGAAGAAAAAAATACCTCTGGCTGTGCCTGAGAGTGGGAGCTGGAGATAAAGTTGAAGTCCAACAAATTTACAAACGCTAGTGCGGGTTTCGTATGCCAATCCAAACTCCCAATATTAAAATAATTAGCCTGCCAATTTTCTTTGAGTTGGAAAAGAAACAATATAAAATATCACCATTTCTGTTACATGCTTTCATTTAAAGCAAAATATGATTGTCTCAGATTGACTTCAGTTAGGGTCTTAAATGTATTCTGCCAGGGAGACACTGTGAACTCCCACTAGATTGGAAGAATATAATAGCAAGCACATTTCACTGTAGATCTCCTACTGGAGAAAGTACTTTTTGTCATCTAGTTGAACTTCCTTATTTTACAAATAAGAAACCTAGATCCAGAAAGGTGACTGTTAGTATGTGACCAAGGGGTCCTCCAGAACTCCCCAACTTGGATACTCTAAAGGGGGTCTGTCTATTTATATACATGAAGGCAAAACAGACATTTAGTGTGAAAAATGTTTAATAGAATTTGTGTGCATAGAGAGAAAAGAAAGGATATTTTTCTCAATAACTCACCCAAAATTATCCCCTCCTGGGCAATAATCAGCAAAACAGGGTTGGTTTGAAATGGAATGCTGAAAATGGGAAGTTTACCAAAAAGACTAAGGTACTTACACTGTAATTTCAGATTTTCAGGACTAGTCTCCCAGCCGGGAATGGATTCTTGGCTGCGGTGGCAGCTCTGAATCCCAGCTGCTACTACCACAGGTTGGTGCCTCACAAAGAAGCAACAGGAACTTTGCTGATGCTCAGACAAGCAAGGGAAAAGAGGCAAATATGTCTAGATAAATAGATACAATAAAGAGAATTTGTCTCTTATTAAGGAGAAAAGGAACAGAAATAAAGTGGGACTCCCAGGCCAGTGGAACCAGGTCAGGGAGAGGCAAGGAAGCCAAGTTGAGTCATGCCTTAGGGAATATATACCTTCTTTCCCTAGTCACTCTAAAGCCCTGTCAGTCTTCTTGATTGGTTAGTTCTTGGTAGTCTTACTCACTCTCTCTTAATGTCTTTGTGCCCAGAATTACATCTTGCATTTCAGCCCTTAGAATAATTTTCTTTACCACCCTTGTCCCTAGTCCTGTTGCCCCTAGTTCTGGGAGTGTTGGATTAGCCCCTTTTAGAATTTGTTGTCCCTATCTCTGGAGCCTTATTCCTCAGACTTTTTCCAATTTTAGTCTGACCTAGAAGCTATCTGCTTACTCTATGATTCATTATCTCCTGCCAGGAAACCAAAAGTTGGGGGTTATGAAGCTGGACATAGAAAGCTCAGACAAAAGGAACAAAATCATAGTACACATTAAGGTAATGACTGCTATCATCAGCCTCCCCATGTAGCTTTCACCCATGCGTCTCTTAATTGTACCTCCATGCCATGTCAGCTTCCCAGAAGTCCCAGGGAACAAGTTCAACCATGGGATTCAGACACTTCTGTGACTTCTTCTCAGAAACCACCTTCCTTTGTTATTATAACCCATCACCTAGTGCTTAGCTCCTCCCCTCATTAATTGGGGCAGGGAAAATGGTACCTCCCTTTTTCATGGAGCTGTCTCTATAACAATCATGTGACCCATGACCCATGAAAATTATGACGGAACTAAACTCATTCTGTAAGATCCAGGAGTATTCTCCTTATTCCATCTCCTGTGTGTGGTTTCTCTTGATATTTACCTTAAAAATAAGGGACAATTTTTGCCTTTTTTAAAAAAAACTGGCATTTTAAAAATTGTATGATTATTTAAAAAATAAAAATACAGTTTTAGTGAGTTGTTTAAATATGTTGCCATCCATTTGAAAGTAGACTTCTTTTCATATTTCATCTGAACATTCATTTTATCAGTTCCTTGTTCTTTTATAGGAAAACATTGGAATACTCATTATTGATAATTCACATAACTTTTTCTTTCCAAGAACCTGTCTAGTAGAAATATCTAGTGTGACTTTCTTCTTGTTCTTTTCAAGACTTTGAACTAAATTTTCTAATAGCTTTTCTTTTTTTTTTTTTTTAAAGATTTATTTATTTATGCATACAAGTACTGGGGTACAGGCCAGAGGCGTGGGGGGGTGAGAGGTTCACCACAGACAGAGCAGGGAGCAGAACAGGCAGATCAACGGAAGTACACTGCTGAGGGGAGCAGTGGGCACAGCAGGAGAGGTCTGCTGCGCCATGTGGGTCCCCACCCTAGCCGGCAGCAGGGATGGAACTCGTGCTGCAGTGGCTGCGGTTTGCTTCATAGTGTGTTGCTTAACCCACTGCGCCACCAGGGAGGCCCTCTAATAGCTTTTCATTGGGAATGCCTTTCCACCTTTTTCACCTTTAGTAATGTTGACATAAAGATCACTCAAATGAGAACAAACAGAAGATATTTGTTTAGCATTTGCTGCCGCAAAGGAGTTGGCAACATTGCTTGGATTTGGCAGAGACTCAGGCAGGCAGGAGAGTGGGGAAAATATAGTGAAAATGAAAGGAATCTTCCATGGTGCTCTGACTGGATGATGTCACTTCATGTGACTGGTTGGTAGAGCATATTTTACTTTTCTGGTTCTGCTCCAATTTTAAGTCCCACATCAGAGAAATCTTAGGCCCTGGAGTGTCAGACACGGTGTCAACATAAACATCTGAAACATGTATCAAATACAGTTGAGAAGGTAACAGTATAGATTAGGAAGAGAAGACTCTCCTAGAACCTCCAGAAATCCGTGTGATGCACAGCTACTAAACCTCTTGCCAAGTGTCTTATTTTTAAATTTGCAGGAGTGGTATCACAACAGAAAAGATTGTATTTTTATTAAGTTCCATTAACTATTTCCTTTTTAGTAAAGACATAATGGTCATATTTAAGGAATGAGAAAGAGGAAAAACTTTCCTCTTAGAAAAGAGCATAGGAAATGTAGAGTTAAAAGTATCTAAGCATTGCACCTGTGACTTGGAGGAGTTGGCCAGATCAGTCACCTATATTTATAGGTTATCTTGAATATGTGAGGGTGGTATTAGGTGATTGTTTTCTTCTCCAAAGTATTTCCCTTGATTTGAATTAAGAGATTATTCTTTACCTTGAGTTTTATTTCAAAAGATGGTGAATTTTTTTCTATGGTATTGCTTCAGTTTAAAATATCTACACTTGTCTTCCCAATAGGCAAGAAGTTGAGAAGTGACCACTTTACTTTTTGTTTTAAAGTTTTCCCAGAATACTTCAATACTTTTTCAAAGTGTTCTGAAAAAAATATAGGACTATTGCCTATGCTAATTTCTCTCTTGAGCTAGCTTTGTCCAGATAAGCCATGAGTATTTTTCTCATGAGCTATTGGCCATCTGTATGTCTTTTTGGAGATGTGTCTATTTAGCTTTTCTGTCCATTTTTTTTAATTGGGTTTATTTTGTTGCTATTGTGAGTTGTATTAATTCTTTGTAGATTTTGGATATTAAGCATTGACATAGATATGTGCAAATATTTATCTGATTAAATAAAATATATTAAATTGTCTATTGCTAATTAAATATGGCTAATTAAACTTTAATAGCAAATAGGTGATATGTAATATTACACATATACATAATACATTTGTAATTTGCACTGAATTTATTTTGAACCGGTGATCTATAACATATACAATATATAATATGTATAAAACAAAGTACAATAATACAGTGTGGGAAGATATATAAATTGCCTCTGATTCTCTCTAGATTAGCAATCTAGATCAAGAACCTTAAATATTCCTGTGCTTTAGCATATTATCACTTGTGAAAATACTCCTAGAAAGTAATTTGAATTATAGACAAAAAGATTCAATAAGCATGCATGTACATGATTATCTAAAAAATTAAAATTTACCTTGGGCCTCCTTGGTGCGAGTAAGAATTAGAGGATCCAACCTCTTTAAGTTGTTACCACACCGTACCTATCACCAAGGCACAATTATGATGGAATCTTCTACTGAAGCCCTCTCTACTCTCTATGCACCCACCTTTTGTATTACGGAATTGAATTTCCTCAATTTCCAAGGGAGGTCAGCATTAATCGTTGATGTTCAAGAAATGGCTCTCATTTCTCTCCAAGGCATGGGAACCTCTAGGCCCAGTGCCTCTCTGGACTTTTATATTACTTTCCTGGGAACAAAGCAGGGGAACTGCTCTGATGACATCTACATCTCCATGTCCAGTATTGAATCTTAAATGTTTCTACCACAAAAGAAGAATGATAATGTCACATCAGGGAAGTATCCACTAACAATATGGTGGTAATTGTATTGCAATATATAAATGTATCAAATCCATACTTGATACCTTAAACTTACAAAATATTATATCAATGAAAAAAAGGGAAATGTTTATTAGAATCATTAAAATAGTGACGGCAGTAAATAGGAAATATGGAATGAATCTGAAAGCTACCTTGTTTCATATATATATAAGAATTAATATAGTCATAATTTACATAATAATTTGCTTATTATGTATTCAGTAACCTCTGAGTTTCAACCATTGTACACAGATGCTATGGATACAGTTGTAAATATGGCAGATGATTCATTGGGAGACAAAGAATGGAAAATACTAATGAAAACTAATATTATCATAAAAATGCACACTAAGTTTTATGGCTGCAGAAATGTCCCAGGGAAATGACACTGGAAGATTATACAATGGATGTTTGTAAATAAACCAGTTAAAGATTGGGGACATCAGCATTGAATAGGGAATGGGAGCCATTTCTGACAGGATACGGGGTGAGAAAGTACTTGCAGATAAGAAACAAAATGATGTTTCTGGGACGAACAGGTGATTCAAGCACACATTTATTTAATAAATAATTTTGATCATCAGATGCCAGGAACTCTCTTAGAGGTCAGGCTCTTATGATCATAAGATAATGCTTGCATTTCTTCAAAATTTACCATCTATCCCTTTTATCAGATTATCACAATTTGTAGCATTTCCCAGATGCTAAAGTACCTCTGCCAGCTTTCACTTACTTTTTACAGTGTAGTGTTGGAAACATATAAATTCAGACAAGATGTATAGTAGCTGAACTTAGATTTAGCCTGGCCCTATAACTCAACTAAAATACAGATTCCAAAATAATCCTTTTATTTTAGTACCATTGAATTATGAAATTGTGTAAGTGTAAGGGGGTACATCATTAGGAAATAATATGTATACACTATATTGAGTTTACCACCAGAAGTCTTATTTTGAACTTGCTTATTTGGGAATTCTGAGAAATCAAGACTTTATGGCATCAAATAAGTAATAGCCACTAACCTCATCATTGCAATCATTTATTATTGCTGTAACAAATCACCATTTAAATTGCTTGAAACAACATAAATTTTATTGTCTTACAATTCTGTTATAAGACCAAAATGGGTATCACTGGGCTTAAATAAGGTATCAGCAGGAATAATGTCTCTTTTTGAAGGACCACAGGAAAGACTGTTTCTTTGTATTTTGTCTGTTTCCAGAGGTCACTTGAAGTCCTTTCTTCGTGGTCCCTTTTAATGCTCCAACATCTTCCCTCATCACATCTAATTCTACTCTGACCTCCTGCCTTTCTCATTATATGGAAGATTTTGATTATTTTGGATATGCCCAATTAATTCAGGATAATCCCTGATCTCAATATTCTTAACTATACCTACAAAATATTTTGACATGTTATGTAATATATTGTCAGGCTCTGGGAATGAGAACAATAAGACTTTGGGAAGCCATTGTTTACCCTGTTACCATCTGCAATCCCACACAGATTCACATTTATCTAACATGAAAACACATCTACATCCCCAAAGTCTTATTCCCATTTTAGCATCAATTCAAAGTCCAACATTTCATTTTACTGTTACCAGCTATATCTAAGCAATTGAATCACGTAAAGTTGAGGTTCTGGATATGAGTTCTCCTGGGCCAAACTTCTTTATATGTGTGCCTAGAACCTAGTAAATAAATGACCAGTATCAAAATGGAAATGTAACTGCCATAGAATACCAGTTATAGACATTTCCATTGCACCAAAAAAAAAAAAAACTGGAAGAAAAATGGTATTCCCATTCTCAACTTTTAAACTCCAATAGACCAACCTCCATTACATTTCAAGGACTATGAAAAAATTCTATGTGACTCAAGGCTCTTCTTTCTGGGCCCACTTCCTATGCTCTCAACTCTGGGCTCTGGGCAGTCTTTTCTTTTTCATCAAAACATGAAGGAAATTGTGGAGTAGTTTATCAACTTCCTACCCTTAAAATTTTGGAAATCAACCTTTTTTCATTTCTTCTTGTCACTATCCTTTTAGTCGAAGCTATCAAGTGTTTCTGCTGGTATAACATTATCAAAATATTGTTGGTCTTCATTGTATGTAAGGGGGTTCACTGTTAGTCAAGAGGCTCCTCAGTGGGTATTCCCTAAACAAATAGAT
This sequence comes from Galemys pyrenaicus, assembly GCA_019455555.1. NCBI lineage: Eukaryota > Metazoa > Chordata > Mammalia > Eulipotyphla > Talpidae > Galemys > Galemys pyrenaicus. Next base: position 725,761 of record JAGFMF010011781.1, on the reverse strand, counting down.
CTCTACTTTTAGCTTCTGCTATAATGGTGGAGGGGATCCATGATTTGTGAGCCCAGTTTCTTCAAAGAACCCTCTGTATGATTGAATTCTGTACATTTATTTTCCCTTTCAAGGTATTAGCCAAAGGTTACCTGTTCACAGCTTTGTTTCTATTTTTGTTTTTTCCCATCTAGAACCTGCTTTCCTGACAGTAAATCTCCTAATTTTGGTATCTTTTGTTATTAGATTGGGTGAGGATGCTGCAAATAATCTAGCCTGAGTTCTTTCTTTGCTTAACAGTTCTTCCTAGATTTATTATATTCCTCTTATATTTTAATTAGAAATAGCAAGAAAAAAAAACAAGGGCCACACTTCAAAGCTTAATTAGAAGTCTCCTCAGTTAAATATCCAATTTCATTGCTTACATATTTTGCTTTCTATATAGAACACATAATTCAATTAAATATTCCACTAAGTAAGAGTATCATTTTACCACCTCTTCAGTAACATGTTCCTCTTCTCTTACTATTCATATTTTTATTCAGTCTGTTTATGATGATGTGCATGGTCTCAGAGACAGTATAGGTTTTCTCTTGTGTTCCTCACTTTTCCACCAGATTTTACCCATTACCCAGTTCCAAAGGCACTTAAACATATTTAGGTATTAGTTACAACACTACTGATTTTCCAAGTTCTATAATCTACCCATTCCTGTTGTTGCTGTAATAACCACAAACTTACTTAACTCAAACTTAATATATAATTTTTGATATCAGAAGTCAAAAATCAATCTTTTGACTGAGTCAGTATTAGCAAGACTGGCTCTTATGGGAGGCTCTGAAGAAGATGATCCTTTTTTTTTTTTTTTTCCTCTCTTTTTTTAACCTATTATAACTTTCTAAAATCTGCTTGAATTTCTTAGTTTGTGATGACTTTCTTATATTAGTCTAATAATAACTTGCTTTCATCATCACAGTGTCTATCATAAGGACTCATCATCTCATATCATATCCATCCAGATCATCCTATGTATCTCCATATATTAGAATCTTTAATCATGTTTTGCAAAGTCCCTTTCATCATGCGATGACATAGCTGTAATTCCCAGCGATACAACATGAATATTTGAGGGAACCATTATGTAGTCTACAACAGAGAAACAGTTTACTTGTCTTTTCTGTTTCTGCTCTTACTCCTTTTCTCATTTTCTCAACTTCATAGCCAGGAACAGCAAAACTGTTCTTGAATTTCATCACTCTGATACTGGTTCCATTGTCAGTCTGACTTTGACTATCTCTTCTGCCTTCATCTACAAAATTTAAGGACTTTAGTAATAACAGATTATAGATTAGGCCCACCCAGCCTAATCTACAACTGTCCAAAATTTAAAAGCAACTAATGACCTTAATTCCATTTGAAAATCTACTTCTCTTTCATTATGTAATATAGGGCTCACTGAGTAGGGTATAATATCTTAAGGTGGACATTTTACCTAACATTGTTTATCAAACTTTAAACTTTTAGGTAAGCACTAACCACAATTTCACTTTATATATTGGAAGGTTCTGAATTTTATGGTTTATTCACATAATATACTATGTGCCACATGTTAGTGATATAGAAATATGAAAAGGTAAAATTTTGTGAAAACTACAAAATACCCAAAATGCATTGCAGCTATACCTCATACACAAATTGGTTGTGGGCTTTGGGTTCTTCCTGCACTGTTGATGGAGTAAATACAATAGTGTAGTTACTACTGTGTCTAATTTGGTGATACTAGAACAAATTCATGTAAGAATAGGCTAGGATAACAAAATTCTGCTCATATCACCAAATAAGTTGATTCTTTAATGGTTAATGGCCATGTACAAGACTGTCCTTTGGAATGCTATGAAGCAGTCTGAGTTTAGTGCATATAAATGTATAAGGGCATAGAAACAAATGCCTGATATGAAAGAAATATGAACAAATTAAGAGCCATAGCCCTTAATGTAAATGACAAAAACAAGGACAGATTTAAAACCATGCAGCCAGTGAAAACTCATTGCCATAAGTTACTGCTTATATAGATATAAAAGTACAAGGCAGTGCCATATTTTGAAAGAATACATACAAAAGGATAAATGAAACATTAACATAATAATTATTGAATAAGGTATATTATTAATAAATTCTTCAGCATCTGAACAATGCTGCCTCCCCTCCCTCCTGCGCACCCCCAAAAACAAAACCACAAAGCTATAAGTGACTAGAGGGAGGAGAAATAAGGGAAGTACAAAGAGAATTTTTGATTAGATTTAGATTGTGGCAAATGAAAAACAATTTCAAAGGAAAATGAAGTAGTAGGTATATAAAAGTCCATAACATTTTCATAAAGTCCTAAGTAATAAAGTTAGATTTATCAAATAAAATTTAGATTTTAAGCCTTCTGGACCATGTGTTCTTTCTAATGCAAGTTTCATGTGATATAAAACGTGTTCTTAAATAATACATGAGCAAGAATGTATCTCACTGAAACTTTATTTATGGACACTAAGATTTGAATTTCACATAGTTTTCATGTCATGCAATAGTCTTCTTTTGATTAGTTTTCAACCAATCTCAAGTCTCATCCTGTGAGCTGCACCCACACAGAGGTGAGTGGTTGTACCTCATAGGCTGAAACTTGCTGACCCCTAACATGCCGGAAGAGTATAGCAAGTATTTATCGTTTGACTAGAACATCAATATTTTTGTTGAGTAAACATATTTGCTCAGTGACTTCTGATACTGATAATATATTTTGAAAACTTGAAATAATCCTTGTGGACAATTTTGGATTATTATACTCACTATAACAAAGCTTTTTGCTGACAGATGCAAATTAATGAATTATAATTTTTATTTTCTCCCCATATTCTAAAAACTAAGAAAAGGCTTCTGCTTTGATTATAATTTTCAGGTTACAGAAATTTTCTTTGAACTGTGTCTGCATATCAGTTTTTTTTTTCTTTACCTTTAGGAACTAGACTCTGGAAATGAGCTAAGAATCATGTGCCAACAACCACAAAAACATTTTGCTTAACTCATAACTATGTTGAACAAAACTGTAAACATTATGAAAAAGACCTTAGAATTATTACATGGTCTCTTGAATAGGATATATACTGGAGATAATAGGAATGATATCAAATTTGGTTAAACATTAACTCACCTAGGGATTTTCCTAATCCTATGCTTAGGCCCCACATCAGATAACTCATAACAGGTCTTCTGAAGACCCATTTGTTCAAGTCCTTCAGGGGCCTCCCTGATGGTGCAGGGGTTAAAGTGTCAGTGCTATCAAGCTATCACCAGCCACTGAGGCCTGAGTTTGATTCCCAGCCAGGTAGCTGACCCACATGGCACAGCAGACCTCTCCTGTCTTGCCTGCTGCTCCCCTGAGCAGATTCAGTAGATCTGCGTGCTCTGCTCCCCACTCTGTCTCTAGTAAATCCCCTCACACACACACCCTCCACCGCTGCCACATCTCTGGATTACACCCCAGTTCTTTTATTATTTTTTTAATCTTTTTAAACTCTTCAGATAATCCCAGTTTAAAACCTATTTGAGAACCATCTTGAGTAGTTCCCGAAATAGCAACTAGAAAAATGTACATGTAGTCTGTATTCTGAGAAGATTGAGGAGAAATAATTGGTACATCCCAGCAAATGAACAGACTTTTACAACTCTGACATTGACGTTTCTTCAACTATCTAAGGGATGAGAAATGTTTCCAATAAACCTGTGGAGGGGTTTCCTTTTTTTATTTGAAGAGAACTAAATCATTGTACAGTTCATATATTTAAGAGATGACAATTGACCTATTTCTTTTCAAGCACTCTTTTTTTCATTAGACCCTCCCATAGCCTTAACAAGCTGCTTACGTATAAGGGGCACATTCATTCAGAACTTGGGCTGAAATAGACAACATTTAGCATTTCTGAAAGACTACATATGTGTGACAAACAGTAATCAAGAACTCAGTGAAACCATTATTTCCACATCACTACTAAGAAATGGTGGTGTAGATGAAAATACTTGAATATGCTGTACATTCATTCAGTTGGGTTTATAGCCTCTATGAGGTTTCATGGAAAACTTCTTATTTCTGAACTCCCTGAAATTTAAGAAGTCTGTTCATCTGAGTCACATGGTGTATGTATCTACATATGTATATATATATAATGTCCATGTATTATACAGATTTTTAGATATATAGATTATAATATGTGGTATATATCATAATTATATATTATAATTATATATCATAATTATATATTATAATTATATATCATATTATATATTATAATTATATATCATATTATATATTATAATTATATATCATATTATATATTATAATTATATATCATAATTATATACTATAATTATGTTCAAACATGACCAAGGGGTTCTCAGAGATCCCAAAGAATTGGGGCATATACTCTAAAAGGGGATCCTTCTTAAAGACAAAGACAGACTCTTAGTATAAAAGATATTTAGTAGAATCAGTCTGCACAGAAGGAAGAACATTTCTACTAACCATTCCCCCAAAAAAAATCCAGATTGCCCATTGCCTCTGGGCAAATGCTTGGCCAAGCACGGTTGACCCAAAGTAGGGCTTCTGAGGCCTACTGGGTTGCCCTAACTCTTAGACACCTTCTGGAGGGAAACCATAAAGAAAGAGATTCTGAAGTCCCAGAAAACTAGAACAAAAGAAGATTCCACAACAAGATAACTGTTGCCATTCACAGGCTCCCCATGTGTCTCCTTCCCAGCAGTTCAAGTCAGGCTCAGGAGCAAGAGGAATACCGTTTGTCTACCTGCTTGACACATCATGTATGTATAGCTTCACATGAGTACTCAACTCTGCTGCCTAGTTCCCAGTACTAGTCCAAGATACATAAGTTGGGGTGAGAAACATGGCATCTCCCTTAATAATTATGATAATTATAACTAATAATATATAATATTGAAGAGATAAAGAATATAAGCTCTGGTGTCCAGTTTTCATTAAATTCTCAAATGACCCCAATCACCACTACTATATCACTACCTGTCTAAACTCCCCTCCAAAAGAAATTCCCCCCAAAAACAAGGCAATAAAATAAGGGGAAGTGATATTTGAGAATTTTAATTCTCAAATCCAATCCTGTAGATAAGCTAGACCATAAGAACACACAATTCTGGTTGAATAGTTAAAGGCTTAATATGAATTTGGCTTTGTCTTGATGCCATAGAAAAACAGCTCTCTGAGTTTATTTTTTGTTTTGTTTATGGCATATGATTTTTACTCAATTAAATCACGTACATTTTTATTGGAACCCTTGTGGAAATTTTCAATTTGTTCTGTGTTAGGAATAGTAATATTTCTTATTCTTCTTTGGGACCTGACTTGTTTATTCTTTCAGAATATTATGAATTTTATTGTGATGTTGTGAATCTTAAAAGTGACTTTTGGGGGGGTCTGATTTTGTTACAGGGAAACCTTAATATAAAATGGGTTTCCCTGACTGGGTCCTCATCTGCGCGCTCAGAAGACTTTAATAATAAGTACCCAACTTCAGGTACATGTGACAAAAGTTATTAAAGGGTTTTATTTTACAAAAGAAGGGGAATAAAGTAGAAATAACACCAAGCGAAGAGAGGAATACAAATCCGTAAATATCCTACCAGATCTTCAGAGCTGTAATGCAATGGCACATTGAGAGCTGGCTCTGAATCCAGTGAGATGGCCTCAAAGGAAGAGAAGAGTGCCCAAGTCTCACCTCTCTGGTTTTATAGCCAGTCTGGCTGCTTACCTCCACCCTCAGGTCCCAGTGATCCACTCTTTGATAATCATATTATCAGATTTGTTGTTCTGGAACACTGGTGGTCTGGCTTAGGTTTATGGACTCCAACCCCCATCTGTGTAATCCATTCAGGACTACCTTTTCCCCTAACAATTTCACTATCTACTCAGCACATAGTAATTAATGCAACATAGCCGGAAGAGTAGATAATTTCAGTGATCATCATAGCATACGATCCACAAATAATGTTTATATTTGATTTATGTACAATCTTACTTGAAAAGGTAAGAATTCATTTGATGAGAGGAAAGCAGTCAAGATAGTCAAAATGTTACACTATTGTTGAGAATAGGACCTTCTTAAGTGCAAAATAAGCTTGGGTTTTGCATAAAGCACTGTTAACCCTAGAGAAGATCACCAACTAGAGAGTCTGAGTAAACACACCCAGGCTAGTGAGAAACAGTGGGAGTGCATCACAAAGATAAATTTGACCTAAAGATAAGAATGTCAGCTTTCAGCTTCTAATATTTTAAGTGTGCTTTATACCTAATGATCAGAATGCCTTCAGGGAATAGGCTCTAATTTTTTCTTTTAGAAGTAGAAGAAACAGCTCCACTGAATTTATACTCTGTAGTGCCTCCCTGGTGGCCTAAGGTGTAAGTGTCAGCATCATCACCACTGAGTTTGATTCCAAGCCAGGGAGGTGACCCACATGGCCTGGCAGACCTCTCCTGCCTTCCCCGTTGCTCCCCTCAGCAGTGTGTTTCAGTTGATCTGTCTGTTCTGCTCTCTATTCTGTCTCTGGTGAATCCTCTCACCCCACAACTCTGGCTTGTACCCCAGTTCTTGTATGCATAAAAAAAAACCCAAAATAGTGTAGGGCATTTTGGAATTTCAAAAGCTGAGTTATCCTCTATGGTAATTATAAAAATTTAGAGTAATTAAATTGCTTTTTAACTGAGGTAATATTGGTTTATAGCATTGTATATGATTCAGAGGTATAAGATCACACTTGTTATGTTCTTTCGGTTATGTGATAAATCCTCTAAAGTCCACATGTCCATAGAAATGAACTCTCATTTTCATAATTTCATGGCATTTTTGTCAAGTATAAACCAAGTAAGTCACAGCTGTACATTAGTCTGGAGTTCATGCTGCCTAAAAAATGAATCCAAAAGTGCCTTTTCTCCTCTTGCTAACTTTACCCCATGTATGTCATTGGTTGTATTCCTCTTTGCTCTTATCGTTTTCCTTTGGCTACACATAAAGTGTTCATGCTCCTTTTCTTTCTTCCAGTATTATATAATATACCTATTAAGAAATCACAAACTCTGTATACATCTGCTTTAGTGTTTTTATTCTGTTACTAATCTAAGATGAGTCATAATAGAAAATAAAGAGAAAAGAAAAAGCCACCTTTTTCCATTGGAATATGTTAATTATAGGTGTGGTTGCAGTACATTTAATGGAAAGCATTGGCATTATATGTAGAAGACATGCCTGGAAAGTAGGGTCAAATACTTTTTTATCATAATGCACCAGTCCTATCCTGTCCCCCAGCCCCACCCACCACTTGCTCCACTGCATAAATAAGTCACTTGAAACTTTGTGAAGGAATGAGTGGTATATAGTTTGGACCCACGACTCAGGAGAGGGAATGCAAAGTAAATCACGTACAACAAAATTGGGTGCCTGCCTTCTTCAGGAACATAACAGAGGATCATTAGGTTGCTAGGACCTGTTGTGTGTATGCTGTCCTCTTCCAGCTGGTAGCCCTCAGAAGCTGTTTAAGCTGTGCAGTTTTTAGTGGAAACTTCATAGATTCTTCATTTTGCTCCGTTACTAGTGTTGACGTCTTTGTTATGTTCTTACAGTTTATTGTTTTTTATAGAAAATTGATGTTACACTTTCAATTTGTTTGTAATTTATTTTACAAGCCCTGAAAACATTAATTTGAAGTGAATTACACTTCACTTACCTGTCATATTAGTACATTTACCAAAGAACTAGAGCTCATCTCATCAAAATTATGCATATTTTATTGCTGCTATTGCTGTTCTAACTCTTAGATGGAAATCTCAAGGATGCAACATGATTATCTGGGGTCTTTGTTGTCTTTTTTTTTTTTTTGGTGGAACACTGAACTCAATTTCAATTTTAACAGCGTCTCAGGTCATAATTTCAAATAGGTTATTTCAATGTTTGGTAAAACAATAGTGTGTATTATTACAGTATGTATTACAACTTGTTTACAACCTAAACAGATGATACCGCCTTACAATACTTATGTATGTGTGTATAAGTGTGTGATGTCTTAATTTCACCTGTCTCATCCATAAGTATGGTTATTTGTGTCTTTCTTATTCCAACCCTCTTTATTTTGTCTTCTACTTATTTTGATATGTTGGTGTTTGAGAAGACATAAATGTTTATAAAGCATGTAGTATTTGAATCAATAATAATTTCTTGCTATTACCATCTATCCTTTTTGACAATAGAATTTATTTTAAGATTTATTTATTTATGCATACAAGCACTGGGGTACAGACCAGAGGTGTGGGGGGTGAGAGGATTCACCACAGACAGAGCCAGGAGCAGAACAGGCAGATCAACGGAAGTACACTGCTGAGGGGAGCAGCGGGCACAGCAGGAGAGGTCTGCTACGCCATGTGGGCCCCTCCTTGGCCGGCGGCAGGGATCAAACTCATGCTGCAGTGGCTGTGGTTTGCTTCATAGTGCGTTGCTTAGCCCACTGTGCCACCAGGGAGGCCCCGACAATAGAATTTATTTTCTCAGAAGCATACACATGGAATATACAGTTTAGAACCTTGGGCACCATAAGAGGTCATGTCCTTAGAGGCTTCTCTAACCTCAGGGTACAACTGTATCATTAGGAAGGTTTGATAGGAAGATTATAGAATTTGCTAAATGGCAGCTGATAATATTCCTACGATTGTATTTTCCTTAGCTTGCTTTTGAGGAAAAGAAATGTGTTGGCAATCTAATAGCTTTATGTCACAGTTGTATCTTTGACTTTTAAGGACAGTGTCTCTGACAGTCCTCCATAAACTACAATAAAGCACACAAATGTCAACTATGTCTCTTTTGCCCTTTCACATAGTTGGCCCTTTTCCAGAGCTTTTACATTGCTAGAAATTTGACATAAAATTAAGTAGGTTGTCACAGGTCAATGTGTTTGATTTGTACACATAACTCGACCTCTCTGTATATTGGTTCTCACAAACCCACCTTCTGTACACCCTGGTGTCCTGAATGACCAAAAAAAAAGACACAATCCTCCATCCCTTCTCATTCCCTCCTACATGATTATAGTTTAATGGGGTCATGGATATTGGACACTGGCCATAGCTGTGGCCTGCTCAGTGGCCTACTCTGCTGAATAAATCATATTAAATGAGGCCATTGCAGGTGTTCTGGAAGGGGTAGAGAAAACACACTCCTCCTTGACTAACATCTTCCTCCAGTTGGGCCCAGGCCAAGATCATAGTGTGTCAGTCTTTTGGCAGCTGCCAGAAGCCACCACTGCTGTGGTCTGTAATCTCTAGGTGTCTGGCTCCGATTCTGCTCCTGTGGGCTCCCCTCTTTGGAGAGTCTTGGCATGAAAAGGGAATTTCTGAGAGTTGTATTACACTGTTGATCCTAACTTTAGAATCATTAAGGTTAAACCTATTGTCTGGAACTTTGCCTATTCTGACTGCTGTGTAGATTGTGGAGTAAATTTTCTTCATATACACACTCAATGGTCTATTTAGGAGCAAGATGTAGACATCTTTGTAGAAATAATAAAGTGCAAAGTGATGTAATATAGACATTAGTTTAATCTAGCTGAAATGGATTAATATTTTAGTAGAAAAAGTAGTGTTTGTGGTGGTGATTTAGCAATTAAGACAAATATAAAAAATGAATTCTGAACTCTGTGTCACAGCACGCCTAGAATTGGAATCCTTAACTCAATTTTTAAAGAACACATTGCTTCTTGGCTGCAGTTTTCATACCTCTTCAGTCGTGGGTCCTACTCATTCAAATTGTCACACCAGTATATGTGCTTTCACATACAAAGGTGACTTTATACACCAGTAGTTTGAAAAGGTTTTAGCTAATTGGATGGGATATAAAGGTCAATGACTCACTTATTTCTAGGACTATTAAAGGCCTTGGCTACAGCTAGATTGGGCTTTCAAGAATGTCTTGACCTAAAGCATCACCAAAACTTGCCCAGTACCACCTGAAAAAAAAAAAAGCATGCCAAATCTTGCAAATATTCAACTGAAATATCCATTTTGTTTTAAATATTCTTGTTCATTCTCTAATATTATGAAGACTTTAATACTTTTTCTTTCATACAACCTGGCATTTTATGATGATAATCAATGATCTGTATCCTGAATTTCTTTCTACTATATTAGTTTACATACATCAAATATCAATGAATCGACATTCTTCTACTCCTTTGTGTTTGCCACATCTATACTGCCGTGCAAACAGCCACATTAAGTGTTTATAAATCATTCCCCTACATAAACTGTAGTTAAATACATTACCTAATTGGGTTTGTAGGAAACTGACAGAATTTCACATGGGTTGTTGATTACAACGATAGCTAATTTTAGAGATAGTATGAGTAGACATGAAAATAAAGATATCCTTTAATAGCCTTGGATTTCACAAATGGAAACCTGATGAAGAACTGTGTCCCCTCTGTGCCCTAATCTTTGTTAGGGTGAGTGGGTTATACTACATTTACTTGATACTCACTGAATTAAGGAATAAAGACAAAAAAGACTGTTCAACTAGTTCTCTCTCCAATTATGCTAAGTATAAATGGGAAAACCAGTAACAAATAGATGGTAAAAATTTTTGAAAGGAAAATAATAAGCAAAGTTCAAGTAGTAGATTGGAAGAATACTTGAATCAATTGTTGGTCTCAGAACTTAGTGAAAGCTGGTTTTGAAAGCTGTTTTCTTTGTTTCTTTCTTTTGTTTTCTTTCAGGATTTCCACAAGGTTAATGATAGGGATTTATTAAACTTGCTGACCTAGCAAGGACACTATCTTGAAATCCAAATTGTATTTTAAAATGCTACCTGAAGGAAACTGAATTTCTCCACATTTGTCGCAGCATAGATATCATCTCTTCTTCCTTTAATTTTTATTTCACAAAGATTGACATACCTGTCTTATCTTTCCTCCCAAACTATAAGATCTTTGAAGGCAAACTTCATGCTTCATGGTTGATTAATCTTTCCTTTTTGCCACTTCCTCCCCCCCCCCCCAGAAGAAAGCCAACTTCCTAAGGAGATGCAGTCTGACTGCCAACTGACCTTCAGTTATGCCAATCTCCTTCTCCCAAAACATTGAAGTTGAAAGGAGATTTACTACCTTTGATTAGTTTTTAAGGAGGATCCTCATGAAAAAGCACGTTACCTGTGTAAATTCTTTTCATGAAATACAATGTAACCAATAATTCTTCTTCCACATTTTATCGGTACTGTTTAAAACACTTTCTGGACAAAACATTCCAAAGGTTCATTCTCTTCTGCCAGACATCTAGATATTTTGCTAAATTAAATATAGGATTTAAAAAAAATGTACTCTTCTGAGAAACAGTCCTTTGATGCAGGTCTTAAAATGAATGTATCTTGAATTTCTAATCAATTTAAAGTTTTCAAGTTTACAATTGAATGACCCATGAGTCTAAGGGACTAAGACAATCTTTTAAAAATTTGTTAGTGAAGAACCATTATTTTATAACCTTGCTCTAGGGTTTCCTTAACTATATTTTAATACTCCATGTCAGTAGAATACAGTTACATAAGAAATACAAATAAATAAGAATTAGTCTATATACTTTTACCTGCAGCGGGCAGATTTTTTTAGTTTTTGTTGTTGCCCTTTGTTTTTTAAATGTGTACAAGTACTGGAGTGTAGGGCAGAGGTGGGATGTAAGAGGATTCGCCAGAGACAGAGTAGGAAGCAGAACAGGCAGATCCACTGAAATACACTGCTGAGGAGAGCAGTGGGAGAGATAGGAGAGGTCTTCAAGTAGGCACTTCTTAAGGCTCTTTAATAAGAGAAATTCAGTGCCTGTGTCAGGAAAATAACAAAGGCAAAACATCAGATGTTTCACATAAGGGTACTGCCAAGTAAAAAGTATTTGGTTCTTTTTTTCTTATTCATAGATCTAAATACAAAATCCTTAAGAGTATCCGGCACATTTGCATTTGTCTCTTTTGAATATAAATGTAAATATCAAGAAATGGTTATTTTGCTAGTTTAGTAAAATGCTGTGGATTCCATACAAATTGAGACAACAGTCTCAAAAATGAATCTGGTTCATTAAAAAGGAAAGAAAACACTCAGAATTTAGGAAATGTATCTTGAGCATTTCTTTGTTGCCATTATCTGTTAGGCTAGCACATGCCTCTCCTACAACAATCTGGATATTCCTCAGTTTATCTAAGAACACCTATATCATGAACAGTTGAAGCATGTTCTTAATGTAAGAACACTTACTTTGAAATTCTACAGCACCGCCCTTTAGGGTATGTTCTGTCTGGTTTTTTTGTTTTGTTTTGTTTTTGAAACCTAATTTAGGGAGATTCCCACAACTATTTAAAAAAAATCCATTTTCTAATGGAATATTTTATATCCATGTGGCCCTGACCAAAATATAAAACATGAACTATGAATTATTCCAGCATTCTATTCCTTGGCAATTTCTTGAATTTATTCAAATGTTAGGCCTTCTTATTTCTGCAGATTTGGCTTTGAATTTGCCAGTATTTGGAACTTGTCAAAATATGATAACATATTTGTTATAATAATAGTAGATCACTTTTTATACATTGTTAATGGGTTGTCCAATGTCATGTAACATAGTATATATAGAGCAATGATTCTCAAAATTTTGCAGGCATGGAATCACTTGACACTTGTGTCAATGCAGTTGAATAGGCCCTTCCTGACAGTTTCTACTCACTAGACCTGGGATGGGACCTGAGAAACTGTATTCTAATGAATTAGAAAGTAACAGTGATATTGCTGATCTAAAGAGCAGATGCTAACAACCGGTATAGAACATTAAGCAATTGGCCTCAAGACAACTATTTTTGTTTTTGCTTCTCAAATAGGAATAGGAGGGTAGGGATTCAAGAATGTATGTGCACAGTAATCAGAAAAAGTCAAATCTCTTGATATGTAGAATAGAAGTTTTGCCGTGTTCTGGGGTAAGAATCTATGCGCTGGCCAATCGCTATGTGCTGGGTAGAGCCAACAGGAAAAATGAGTTGGAGTATGACAGACTACGGCTATGTATATTAATCTCTCTAAGATGGACCTTTGAATGAATGACAGTTGTTAATCATATATATGTTTGGTGGTATTGTTACAGGCCAGGGAGAGGAGCGCCCCAGAACCCCCAAACCTGCCCTCTCTGAATGGGTTCTGCCATCCGCCACATTAAGACAAACATATGAAACCTTTAATGGAAAGGAACTTAATACAATTAGGGCACAATACAAAAAGGACAAAGAACATTGTTACTAAGTTAAGCATTCAAAGTTACCCATCTCCTTGAGGGTAGAAGTCCAGCCAAATAGGATTGGCCCAAAGCAAGGCCCAAAAGCCTGCCACACATCCAAAGGACCTTTCAGTATAGACCCATAGAAAAGGGTCAGCAAGAGTCAGAAAAATCCAGGAGGAAAAGAGCAAAATCAAAATCAACATGAAAGCTGCCATTGTTAACCTCCCCACGGGTCTCTCACCCACATCTATTCCAACCAGTCCAAGACCAAAAAGCAAGTGCAGTTTCTTCCCTGTGTTCCACGTGCCTCCTCCAGGTCTCCTTGCTGCTCTCCATCCTGCTTCCTTCTTCCTTCCTTCCTTCTGTCCTCCTCTCTGCAGAATCTTCTTTCCCTCCTCAGCTCTACCCACTTAGGGCAGAACCAGGATTCTGGAACTTCTCCCTTTCCTGGGGACCACCCTGTTACAGTATGAACATAGTTCTAATGGTACCTCAGAGATGTTTAAATTTAGGCTATTGAGCTAAATAGTTGAGCCAGAGGTGGGGGAGGGGAGGAGCGATCAGAATAAGATACTTAGTCATGTCAATGCCTGAAAAATCTGTGCTCTTGAAACAAGAGCTATGCAATCAAGCCTCCCAGCTAACAAGTTGATAAGCTTGTGGCAGTGTACCTGAGCTTCACTAGGATTCTTTCACTCTCTAAAATCCTATCAGCACTTAAGTGATCAAGACAGCAATATAGTGGGGGTCAGGATAGAATAATATTAAAGCAAGTCCCTCACTCCACACCTGTCCTATTGTTCTCTCCCTTAAATTAAACTTAAGAATAGAATACAGAAAGTAGACACAATTACAGGAAGTCTTACTGCTTAAGTTCTACTTATTTAGATTCAAAGATAAGTTCTGGTTATTTGGATTAAAAAATCAAACATTGGAAATAGTGTTCCTATACTTTACTGCTCATTCCTTCCCTTCTTACACCCAAGCAAAATACCTTTCCAAGAAACCCTATCTCTTGGTTACAGGTCATCTGTTTCATTTCTCCCCATGGAAGCATAAAAATAATAAAACTTTCAGTTTCCTAATAATATGAAAATGATTATAAAGTAGCAGAATGGAACCATAATGTATGCCATTAGAGTGTTTGCCAGTAATTTTCATAATTTCAATTCCATAAAATTTCATGTTTACCAGAAAAATAAGCCAGTCATCCAGTTATTTTCTTTCTCTCTCATCCTGATTTGTTTTTCTACTATACTATGTTTTTAACAAAGTCTTATACCAAGATAATAAGGTTACCTGATACATAAAGAAAAAATATTCACAGGGAAGGCATATGGGATTCTTTTCCCCCACTTACCTTACGTCCTCCAGCTGCTTTTCAAAATAAGACATTTTTCTAACTTTGAACTTGTAATATAGCCATCAGAAAGAGCAGTTTATCCCTATTCAAAGCACTCTTTAAAGGCAGGATGAGTCCCAGAATAATATTTGGAATTAATCTTATATAAGGCATTAATAAACACAGTGAAAATGTGCTATAATGTTGGGAACTTATAAGCAGGTTAAATCAAAGACCTAGTCATTTTCAGAGATCTTAATGGCTGTGGGCATTCAAATGTGCTACAGTATAGAAATTGCAAAGGGATTCCTGGCTTTTGTGGGGGTACAGAGACTGCATGGCTCTCGCTTCCTGAGATACACTGCACAGGAGCTCCCAGCCTGTTGGTCTATTGGTTCAGGCAGCAATTTCTAAGTCACTCCTACTTCTGTGCTATAGGGGCTTAGTATCCTTAGTCACTGGCAGCAGGTTCCGGTAGGTGAGAGCGTTTGACTCTGCTTTTCTATTGACCTGTTTAGAGGAATTGCTTTATTCTTCAGAAACCATCCAATTTTGAGGAATCCCCCCATCTCTGGGTGCTGCTTCTTCTCCTTGGGTTTTTTCAACCTATCTACACATTGGGGTGGGACACTACCTTCTCCCCCTGGGCTTTTCTTGGCTATCCTCAGGCGTATATCAGCTCTGGCAAGTGCATCCTGGGTTCTGTGTATAGTTGACCTTTTCATTTTCTTTAGGCATTGCCCTCCCTGTACTAAATGTCTAAAAGTTATATTTAGTGTAAACGAGTATTTGTTTTTTTCATTTATTTGTCAATTATGTTAGTATAAATCATATCAAGGGTTTTACCATCTCACATTGTACCGAAGTCAGATTGAATAAGCATATTAAGTTTCTGGCTATGGAATAGTATAGCCTAAATGTATGTTTTCCTTTTGTGTATTTATATGTGTAACCAAGCGATCATTTAGTGGTTTGAGATTACACATCACTGCCCAGATATATACTGGTTTCATTCAACACTTTGCAAGAAAAGATGATAATTCTGTTAAATATGCTGGTGTGGACCACGCTACTCATATTTGACAGAAGTCTGGTATGAGGGGTACTCCTGGAAAAATCAGGGGGTCTATAGCTGCCCCCTGCCAGATTCCTTTTGTTTTGGCTCACTTTATAATTGCAGTTCTGTGAGTCTCTTAATGTGTGCTCACTGAAACATAATTCATGGGGGTAGTTATAAATTTGGCTGTTTGTTAAACAAAATAGTTGGATGTATTGCATTTACTGATTGACAGATACTCCAACACAAAACTTTACAATTGATAAAAACTGCCGCTAACTTAAAAAAGCCATAAAACCAGGCAGAGTAAAACATAATTAAAATATGGTTGTTTACAAACCCAAAAGTTAGTCTTTAGGCAGTCTCCCAGACTTAAATATTTACTATCAGAAACTGGCCTTAGGGAATGAGAAAAGACCTCTGTGATCTGGCCCA
>JAGFMF010011781.1:641548-709529 GCA_019455555.1 Galemys pyrenaicus | reverse complement strand
TGATCAGTAACTGTGTGGATTAAGATATTGTTAAGAACATGTTTCAGATGTAAACTTTACTTCAAAATGGTATGTGTCATAAAACTTGAATGGAAGTCACAGGACCCCAAGCTGTTTATGAAAAAAATGTAATGTTTGTTAACTTCCTGCTCTATGCACACGTTTATGTAATCCCACTGCCTGCTTGTAATATATAAATAAAGACCTGCTGAGACTCAGGGAAGGGCAGATACTAAATCCTGTACAAGCTGGTGATCTTTCCCCCCCTCTCATTCACTGATGCTATTCCATCCTTCGGGGACCTGGCCTTCTCCTGTAGCTGGCCTTCGGCAATATGCCATGAAAAGTTGCATACAAATTATTGTCTTCTAACAGAAGGACTCTATAAAGCTGCTTTAGAAGGAAATACTTCAATTAATGATGTACCCTAAAGAAGTAATGATACCTAAAGAAGATACAAATAAGTTGTGTGATTGAAGATTCTGTGGGAATCACATATAGATATAATTTGATATTTTGGTATTGGATAATGACCATGAATAAAAGTTATCAGAGAATTAAAAATTCTCCTTTGGATATTCACACATCTAAGACATGAGGGAAAGAACAGGCATTAGTACAAGACACAGAGGTGTGGTCAGGGAGGTAAATGTAGAAGCATAGTCTATGGCATTAAGAGAGATAGGAAGAAGGGAGTAGTTTAGGGCTATAGAAATTTTAGTCAAAACAGGTCGAATGAAAAATTCTAAAAACTAAAAAAATTACTGCAGTTGGTATAAGGGATAAATAGATCAGAAATCCTTTTACCTTCTCCAGTGAGATTTAGGCTGTTCTAAAATGTACTTGTAAAAGAGCAAAATGAGAAGCATAGCACCAACGGCAGTGACCACAAACAGTCAGGCTTCTGTGGTCACTAAATTAATATCTGTCCCTGGACACATCCTTCTGCAGAACAGGACTCAGATCAGGAGACTGTCTTGGGATGTACTTTAGGGAGAAAAGATAGGGCAAAAATGTAAATAGTCAGCTACTTTTATCTTGGTCCATTTTACATGTACTAAATAAATTACTATTTAAAGATTTTTTTCAAAGGCAACTACATATGTGACTAATTGTTGACATTTGAAACCAGAAAAATTCAGTATTCACCTCTCAAAATACAATACTGAGCTGACAGGGCCTTCATATTTTTTACATTCTTATTACTTAATTGGGAACTGTTGCCCTTCTCTTTATTCATTTTATGGCATGGAAATCATCACCACTTTGAAAGCGGTCCAAAAAAATTACATAATGTAGGATCAAGGGGGAAAAATATATAGGAAATATTTCATAGCTTCTTTTGGCAACTGCAATCTCATTATCATAAGACAAATATTCATTTACTTTTATAAAGTCTGCCTCTCACCCAGCAATTGTATGAAAAAAATCAATTTCTCATATATGGTTAATTCCTATTTATAAACCTTTTGAATTCAAATGCGGAAAAGTCCTTGCCAGAATTTGGTATTTTTTTTCCAAATAAAAGCAGAAAAGTACATTCAGAAAATATCTCTATTTCGTATATTTTTTCCCTAAGTGCAGAAAAAAATTTCCTTACCTTATCTTTGATTTGTGTTCTTACCTGAAGTCAGTAGAACCAGATTTGGTGTTTTCATATTGTTGGAATGTTTATCTTCTTATACAATAACAACATTAATAGATCTGACAAGCTATGAAAAAGACCTGGAATTACATATTCCACATATAAATACAGTAGGAATAAATATTTTTGAGAAAAACAATTTGATATTTGTTAAGATTGATATTTAATTTTAATTTGTTCTCTTCATAATATTTATGATGTTAAATATATAAAGTGTCTCTAGGGTTTCAGAATCACTTGAGTCAACTTTATAGAAAATCTTCTGGGTGAAAAGGAAAAACAGGATTTTGAAGTACTATCAGCTGGAGTAGGGTTGGGACATCAAGGCAGATGAATATATGAATGGAAGAGGAATGTGGACGAGATGTGAAGTGTCTGGTTCAATTCCATTAGTATGGAAAGTTACAGTCCAGACAAGTGTTAGACTGTAGAGCATGTCCACTTAAGGACAGAAAATGCCTATTCAGTAAAGAATCATGAAGATCATTTACAATCCTGGAAGGTGAAATCTAATAGCTTTGTTATATTTTTCAAGGTTATCAGTACCTAGATGTTCAACAAGTCATATTCAGAAGAATCTTCTGATTTTCTTGTTGACTTGAAAGAAAAACTCAATTTTAGTTTTGTGATTTTTTCATTAGGAGAGAAACTAGAAGTTAGGAAACAGTTTACAGATTGATCTGAAAATGAATTTGGTATAATGCTTTGATATGTCTGTCTGGTTTTGTGTGTGGTGTTTTTTTGTTTTGTTTTGTTTTTGTACAGGATTAGAGTGCTCTCAATGTTTTCCCTGAAAACTCTCATCAATGCTATGTAATTTCAAGTCCCTTGGATAAAACTTAGAAGGTAGTAGTAAGATGTGAATTACTTTTTGTAAACCATCCATAAAACTTTGTGATTTTTGTCAGTATAAATCAGTCAATTATAAACTTTATTTTTTCAAAAGAACTATCTTTTGGTTTCAATGATCTTTGGGACTGTCTTATTTTATTCACTGCCACCCTCAACAGATTGACCACAACACAATGGTAGTAGTGAATCTCAATACTTCACTTTCAATCACCTGATGTAAAATCAATAAAGAAGTAATAACTTTAAATGAGGAATTAGGGCCTCCCTGGTGGCACAAGGCTTTGACCACTGCACTGTGGGACTTCTGCAGCCACTTCAGTAAAAGTTTGGTCCCCTGCCCACATGGCACAGCAGAACTCTCCTGTCTCACCTGCTTCTCTTCACAGCAGTGCATTTCATTTGAGCTGCCTGTTCTGCAACTTGCTCTGTCTCTGGTGAATCCTCTCAACCCCTGTGCCTCTGGCCTGTACCCCAGCTCTTGTGTGTATAAATAAATAAACCTTTTTAAAAAATGAGGAATTATACTAGATGGGCTTAGAAGACACAAAGAGGGCAATACACTCCCAAAACTAAAAACATCTTTCGAGTGTACATGGAATATTCTCTGAGATAGATACATAGTCATAACACAAGTGTCAAAAAATTCATGATAGACTGAAACCATAGCAAGTATCCTCTGATCACATTGGTATCAAATTAGAAATTATTCACAATAATTCAGACAAACCTCTAATATGTGGAGACTGAATAACACACTACTGAATATTTATTGGGTAATGAGGAAATCAAATAAATTTAAAAATACCTGAAGGCAAATGAAAATAGAGACATAACCTTTCAGGACCTATGAGATGTGGCAAAAGCTTTTCTAGCAGAGTACATAGTAATACAGGCCTGCATAAGGAACAAGAATGAAGTCAACTAAATAATGTAATCTTACACCTTGAGGAACTAGAAAGAGAACAAATGAAACCAAGGTCCAGTAAAAGGATAGCGGTAATAAAAATTAGAATGTATATAAATCTTTATTTTTTTATTTTAAAAAGTAATAGCTTTACTGTTTTTATTAACATGATACATTTTCAATATTAAATAAACAAACAGAATCAACTAATATATTTCTTCTCATCCTGTTCAGTAATGTTTAGAAAACTAGCTTTAAAAAAAAAAAAACTATTTTCTAATATTTACCAATTCTATGGTGAAAATACTCCCAGCATGTCCATTTATGGTTCTTAATAGTTTAACAAACAGTTCACAAAATTCCTTCAAATTAAACAATTAGCTAATTTTAGTGGGGTATAATTCAGTTCCAGCAACCCACTGAGTATAAATGAACAATTTGTTGAACTTGAGAAGCTACACAATGCTTCTATGAAAATAAAAGGAATGAATATATTTGTTGATAAATTGAATTTTCAAAACATAACTTGTAAGAAAGAATACTAAATTTTATTGTTTGAATTCTTAAATACAGAAGTCAAGGTATTAGTAAAATTCAGATGACTTATGTTAAGATACTCACTGTGAGAGGAATGTTGCCTAAATTAATATTTAAAGTGATGAAAAGACTTTGTAAAAATCATTTTTTGAAAGTCATTTTTTTAAAATCATTTAACAAAATGGGCCACTGTTCTTAATGAACAAAGAGTTTAGAATTCCAGTTTCTTCCCAATTTTTATGCTTTTATTTTTGCATAGAACATAGAAGAACATATTTTTACATAAAACATTTATATTTTCTTCTGCAATTATAATACCTTAAATTATGAATGTTATTTCTGTAAATACGTGACATCTGTGTTCAGGAACAATTTTATAATTTCCCCTTCATTTTTTTTTTTCTTTTAGATTTTTAACATCTGTTTCCTACATTTTTATCATTAAAAAGACTTTCAGGGAGGAATCAAGTATAGTATTTGATCTTATATTAATTACCTTAAGTGTTATTCAAGTATATTAAAGATTGCTTTTTTCTAGAATTTTGTAGATAATGTACTTGTGGAGTGGCTTCTAACTGAACATTCCTATAACAAATGAACATTTAAATTGAAGGACACTTTTGGTTCTTTTCTATACTTTGGCACTCACTTTCCAATATTCAAAACAACTGTTTCCATTTCATGAATTTTTATTTATACCCCCAGTCATCCTATACCTGGCATGCTAATAAGTCCAGATACCCCTGCCAACTATACAGCATGGACAGGCCATTGATATTGCCAAGTTCTACATGAACATTTTCATTAAAAATATATTTTTATCATTTTTGTCATTCAGCTTGTGCTTCTGGTAGTGCTAGTATGGGTGTTTTGCCTATCGGAAAGGAGCATAAATGCAGACAATTCTTTACACACTAGCATATTTTTCTTTGGCTATTTTCAAAGTGCATTAGATATCTTCCATTTCTGGTTTGTATGTTGCCAGTTAATTTTGAGTAAGTTAAAATTATTTTATTCAGTAATCTTTACAAATATATTTTAACAAACAGGACTTCCTCTACTATAATTGGATGGAAAATAATGAAGCACATGTCTCTGTATATATATGTGCTCCTTTTTGCCATTAAACTTGCCTTCAAAAACTCTAGTTTTGGAATAAAATTGAAAGTTTCTCCATGGAATAACTTAATACTAAATCCAGTTTTGCATTCTGATCAGAATATCTTTTGCAAGTGTACTTTTTTTCACACGCATGAAGCTTGCCTAGTTAAATACCTTGAGGTACAGAAGACATGGAAAAGAGAAATTATGACAATTTAAACTATGGAATAATTTTAAAGATAGACAAATCTTACAAATAACATAATTTAATGTATATATAAACACACTGGATAAAAAGGTACTAAATTCCAGCGATCCTGATTACTAAAGTGATTGACATATTCTCTTCCTCCCTAGTCCCCTTTTTTCCTTTCTGAGTCTTGAGGTGTTTATTATGAAGAATGAGTCTGAATAGACTTCCACTTGATTGTGGTAACTCTATAAATAGAACAAGAACACAAGCCTAAGGAAAGATGCTTTTATGAATTATGGTTAGAATAAGGCAGGGCAACTAAAATATACTTATTTCTAATGTATTTATTGTAATGGTCCCTCTCCGAAGGTTTCTTTTCTTTTTTAAAAAGATTTATTTACGCAAACAAGAACAGGGGTACAGGCAGAGGTGTGGGTGTTGAGAGGATTCACCAGAGACAAAGCATGGAGCAGAACGGGCAGATAGACTGAAACATACTGCTGAGGGGAGCAGCGGGCACAGCAGGAGAGGTCTGCTGTGCCATGTGGTTTATGCCCCTGGCTGGCGGGAGGGATAGATGGTACTGCAGTGACTGGTTTGCTTCATTAAGTGTGTTGATTAACACACTGCGCCACCTGGGAGGTCCCCAAGCTTTCTTATAGATATAAATATTATGAAAAACATGTGACAGATCATCCAAAGAACTGAAACAAATTTTCTCAGATGAAGAACTCAGTAATAATTGAAGAGGAAAGAATAAATTAGATATAGTTTATCGAAGAGTTTGTTGATTTCAGAGAATTATGCATATTTCAACTAGAGCTATATCAAAATAAATCGTGAAAGAAAAGTTAAATGAAGTTTAGATTGAGATGACACAGCTGCAAAACACACTTAATAGGGATTCCAGAAAAGGAGCAAATAATTATAAGAGAGTAAAAGAGCGTTAACATTCAATATAAAATCATTGTACAAATAATCGGAAAAGAAAATGTCTTAGAGAACCACTGCAAAATAAGAAAAATGTTAATACTCAGGTACAACATAAAAAATCCCCAGCTATATGGCATCAAATATGAAAGCAAAATTTAATTAGCATGAGAAAAAATATGTGGGCTTAAAATTATATGGGTGGATATATTGTCAACAAAACAGATACCAACAAATGATATCTGCAACTTGGGAATTAGAGCTATTTTAATTAGAAATAAACAGTAAGAAATTAACATTTCAGTAAATTTAAGAGCCATTTAACTGCAAAAATCCTAAATTAAGGACAATTCAAATATTATGAAATGTTATTTCTAGTAAATAGTAATGTATAAGATCCTGAGAAGTTGATGTTAATAGACAGAAAATTCTAAGTCCCTCATAGTCTCCTGTAGCAGGATAAAGCTCCTAAATGAATTAACATTTGTTGTTGGATGTGCCTGTTCATATATTAAAGAGCTACAAAAATATTGGACGATAAGAACATAAAAGCAAATTAATAAAACTAGAGTAACACAGAAATTCAGGAAAAGTAAAATAAAGATGCAAATAGAAGTATTTTACATTGACTATAC
Organism: Galemys pyrenaicus; assembly: GCA_019455555.1. Classification (NCBI taxonomy): domain Eukaryota; kingdom Metazoa; phylum Chordata; class Mammalia; order Eulipotyphla; family Talpidae; genus Galemys; species Galemys pyrenaicus. The sequence goes on along the minus strand of JAGFMF010011781.1, from coordinate 702,732 downwards.
CTGAAGTTTACTTACAGGTATATTATAATTCCATGTTTCTCCAATAAAAATTTAATTGAAGAACAGTAATTTTCCACACCAAAAAAAAAAAAAATCAATTGAAGACGCAAACTAAAATGGTAGAAATGTTTCCAAATATGTCAGGAATCACAAATTCATTAAATTGATTACATTTACCTGATTAGCTTTACATTGGATAAGAAAAATTAGTTATTTAATAGGCATAGCTAGCATATTTACCCCAATAAATATGTAATAGATATATCAAACACAGAAAAAAGCTAAAATATTAACTGTTTGACCCTTTACAAAACATCTAGAGTTGGACTTTTAATCTTTAGGAGGAAATCCAAAATACCAAGGTGATACCAGAGAAGAAACAGATTTATTAAAAAGCTTCAACTTTGTAAAAACTTTTGTTTTTTCTTATTGAGTAACATTGCATTAAAACATTAAGTTTCAGGTGTATATCACTGAGAATCAGCATGCATGTGTACTATAATAAATTCACCACTAAACATCCAGTCCTACCTTTCACTTCACCATTCTCCTATATCCCAATTTACCCACTATAATTCCTGTTTCCTTTCTGGTAAACAAGTTTGTTTAAAAAATATTTAAAAAGAGTTGAACTATCACTATACTAACAACCAAACTTGAAATATAGCTAAAATAACAACCAAACTCTTTATAGGCTAACACTGTAAAAATAATGTCAAAGATAAGTCTTTAATAAGATGTGTGCAATGCACTTACTGAGAAAGGATGAGTATAGATGCATCCATCATCACTAGTAAGTAGAGTATAGCTTATTAAACTATGTTACCATTGCTCATCATCAACTAGCCAAAAAACAAATCTCTGATATAGTAGTATTTTGATAAGACTTTGGAAGAGAACACTTTTATCCTTTCCTGACAAAAGTATAAATTACTACAATTTGAAGAACAGTTTATCAACATACATTAGGTGAAACGAATGCCTGCAATTTGATGCTGCAGCTCCATTTCTAGGTATATTTATTCTACGAAAACTATGACAAACATCTAAAGCAAATAAAAAAACAAAAAAAAAATAGAATCTCTGAATGATAATTCAGAAAATTTTTTCAGCTCTTCTAAAGCAGGAATGCTGACATGGCCAAAAGGCTGTGCATTTCCTTTCAAATCAGAACTGTATTCAAACACAAAATAAGACCAGGTATTCTAAGATACATAAATGATCAGGAGATCCTATCATAATTCTCTTGAACTCATGCTGCTTTTCTGTATTAGTCAACCACTTACACAGGAAATAGTAACAGAAAAGGAAAGGAAAAGAGGGCAGCTTGCATTTTTTCCCCCTTTCATTCCTTTATCAGCAAACTGAGAAGGTTGATAGAATGTGCATGCATCAAGAAGTAAAATGAAAACTGAGTTGGATTTATGTAGTCTTCAGTATTCTGTAAAGAATGAAATACACATGCGTATGTAAGCTATGAAACATAATTGGTATGATTCCGATGAATACTCATGTGTCAAATGCTTATATTTGCCATTAAACCTTATATCACACAGTAGATGAACAGTAAAATTCACTAACAATTTTCTTTTGACTTCTCTTAGAATGATATTAAATAGAAAATAAGAATAAGTGAAGAAGAGACCATGGGACTAAGGAAATTGCATTGAATTTTAGAACTTCTAATGAAACATTTTTTTTTTGAATAAGGATTCATTTTTTCATTTTGCAGTAGCTTTGCCAGTAATTTAGATGACCCCTGACTGTTAGTAAATAGTTTGGCTAGACAAAAAAAGTTAATGCTGATAGCAGCTTTAGTAAAATAATAAAAGTAATAGATTTTAATTTTTTCTCCATGAACTGCCTTGGATTGCTCACATTTCAATGCTTTTCTCAGTTCTTCAATGAAGAATAATAAGCTAGACCATGCCGACACTAGTCTTTTTTTGATTGGAAAATGAACTCAGTGCACAAAATACCCTTGATTTTGCTATAATTAAATGCAATATTTTTACCATCTGTAGTTTTAAATATTAGCACCAATCATGGAAAATAGTAGGAAATCGGAGATAAGTCAGAGCCTTCTCCCATGACCTCTTGTAGGTACTTAACTCTTTTGTGATTATTGTATTTATAATACTGGAAACTGTATATGGAATCAATATTTAAAAAAGGCTCCATGAGAATGTGCTTTTGAAGTCATGATAGTTATAGTTCACAAATTACCTTTTTTCCCAGTATCTTTTTACACATACTTACATATAAAGTATAAAATTTCATACAAATGTCAATATTTCCTCTCTATCTCAATCTCATGTTTGTGCATCTCCAAGCATCCTGATAGAAACAGTTTTTGAGCTGTGTTTATTTTCTGTTGGTGCTGCTGAGCACTTTGGAATGTACCATCTGTTCATTTTCATCTCAGACTGCCAAGTTCATGTGTGCATCATGAATAGGTACAAAAAGGAAAATGGATTTCTTGTTTTCAAAGACATCTACTCAGATGCTATTTGTGCATAAATGTACCAGGTTCATCCAATATGAAAAGAAATTTGAATATTAAAACCATAATAATCTGAAGTTACATAAAGGAATATGATAAGATACTTTCTGGAATTATTTCATTTTACATTCCTCATATTTCCAATTTTGAGTATAACAGCTTTTTATTGGATATTGAATGATTTTACTGCGTGATGTTGTCTAATGAATGTATCACTAATGATATGGTTGGATTGAATTAGCAAATGTTTTAAATATAGCAATTACATTCTGTATAGATTTTTAGAAATATTGTAGAGGAATATTGAAAAAAATATATATATACTGCATTCCTAGGTATTTATTTTTTGGTGTGATTGTAAATGTGGTCACTAATTTATTCTTCTATCTCATTGTTTGTATATAATAGGGACAGCTGATTTTTGTGTGTTTTCTACCTTGTCATCTTGCTTAACAGATTCTTTAATCTTTTCATGGAGTCTTGAGGTTTGTCTCTATTAACATGTCATCTGCATATAATGATAATTCAATCTGAGTTCATTTTATATCTTCAGTCTACTTGCTCTAGCTAGGATTTTCAATACTTTTGTTGGATAGTAGTGATATGTGCACGTTCTTGCACTAGATCTTAGTGGGAAAGCTTTCAGTTTTTCACTAAGGAGAATATTAGCTGTGGGTTTGTTGTATTCTGCTTTTATTATGTTCAGGTATGTTCCATTTATCTGAGATTTTTGAGGGTCTTCATCAAAATTGGATGTTGGATTTTGAATGCTGTTTTGGCATCTATTGACATAATCATACAGTTTTTATCTTTTTTTGTGGATGTGATGACATATGTTGGTTGATTTTCAGATGTTGAAGCATCCTGGTGTTCCTGGTATGATCCCACTTGGTCATGGTGTATGATGCTTTTAATGCATTGTTGGATTTGGTTTGTTAGGATTTTTGCTTGTGGTTATTAGGGAAATTGTTATGCAGTTTGATTTTTGTGTGTTGTCTTTGTTTTGCTATTAGAACAACATTGGCTTTATAAATGTGTTTGGAATTTTTCCTTTTTCAATTTTGTGGAAGATTTTGAGCAGGATAGATAATTTGTTCATCTTTGAAGTTTTGATAGAATTCACTTGTGAATTTTGTTTTTTGGGGGGAGTTTTTATTACTGTTTCAATTTCCTTGCTCATGAGTGGTTTGTTCAATATTTCTATTTCTTCCCTATTCAGTCTTAGGTGATTATATAATTTTAGAATTTGTCCATATCTTCTAGGTTGCTGAATTTGTTAGCATATAAATATTCATGGTAGACTCTAATTACTGTCTGAAATTCTACAGTGTATCTTGTAATTTCTCCTTTTGTTTTTGATTTTGAGATTTCTCCCTTTCTTAGTGAGCCTTGCCAGAGGTTTATTTTATTTTAAAAACCAGCTTTTTGTTTCCTTAATCTTCTGAACTCTTATTTTTGAGAAATGTTTTTTCCCTTTCAGAAATTTCATGTTATTTTCGAAAGGAATGTCATTGTTTTAATCATCACTATCTTTTTCTTATTCCTTCCAGTTGGTTAATTTACAAAATCAAAGATAAATAAGAAATATAGGTTAAAATATTATCATTTTGTATTTTGGACCGTATGTAGCCTGGAATAATTTAACAATAACTGCTAAATCACTTTACATGGGGCATAAGTTTACCATTTATACTTTCTATGCTATACCAAGTTCAGGTACATTCATTTCAGTTTAACTCGAAACAGCAAAATGTTGGATACAATTTTTTTTACCTATTAGTAGAGACATTTTTTTTTTTTTAGTAGAGCACTCAGAAGAAAGGATATTCCTTCTGAGAATTTCACAGAAATATTCATCTTAGGCCTATTGATATAAATTGGATCATGGCATGATTGATTAGCAAGTCATTTAATTGAAAGGATTTCATTGACTATTTTTAGTTTATAAGTTACCTGAACTAATTACCCAAGTGTGAGCAATAGGCCTATTCTAAACGAATTAGACAAATAACACACTGCTATGTTGCTAGGACTGGGTCGATATTCCACCCATTTTCCTACAATATAGCAATGAGAAAGGACAGGGACATATTCCACTACAAACTTACACTGCTATCATTATTTTGCTTAGATTGAAATTCTGTTGTATATAAGCAAATTAAATCACATGCACACCACAAGCACAATAAAACTGAATTGCACACCACAATTCCTATTTAAATCCAGAGTTGGCTGCCTAGAATAGCAGTGTGATGGATGAACTCATTGCTACAATGTATAATTTCTTCACAATTTGACTCTAGTCTATCAACCTAATCTCATTTCCTACTAAAAGGTTAGTGACATCAGCTTTCTCCCTATTTGGGATATCCCTGAAATGTCATATCCTTTTATGATTTCAGGCTTCTGCATTTACTCTTTCATCTGCTTTAAAATCCTTTCTAAAGTCACTCTGTTTCTGTAAGATTTCTATTTATTACTCAAAACTCATAGCGTTTGTCTGACTTCACTTCTCCAGTAAAAAGTCATTTTCCACTGAATCCATATGGAGCTGCAAATATGTTTACTGTTATACTTGCAAAATTTTACTGTAGATGGTTTATTGTTATATATCTCTTTGATTATACTGTAACTTTTTAATTAATTTATCAACCTAACTCAGCATAGTTTCTGGATCAATAGTCAAACATGTGGACTAAAAAATTAATATCTCATATTTCAGAACAATGTTTTTATGTCCTCAGTATTTTAAGACCATAGTCCCTCTCAAAGTGTTAAATGATTGTATAGGAACTCTATACAAGAACTTGAATAACAGATACTAGATCATAAATTTTACCACTTGGGTAGAGATGAGATTATAAATTTGGATATACCATGCATATTGTTATCTTAAATATAGTTAGCTGGAGTTAGCATTTGAGTTCATTTGGAAGATTAAACTTAAATATTTGAATTGCTGCATATATTTTCCTCCCTGGATTAAAACAATTTATTCTAAGATGATATTTCATAAATTAAAATATTTCTTTTGTTATTAGATACTCATTTACTAAAAGTTTTTATTTATTTTGCATAGAAGAACTGGAGTGTAGGTCAGAGGTGAGGGGGGTAAGAGAATACACCAGCAACAGATTGGGGAGCACAATGGGCAAATATGCTGACACACACTGCTGAGGGGAGCAGTGGGTGAGACAGAAGAGGTCTGCTACACCATATGTGGGTTGACTTTCTGACCAGGGATTAAACTCAGGCCATAATGGTGATGGCACTGAGACTTATTCCCTAGGCCATCAGGGAGGCCCTTAAAATATTTCTTAAAACTAATCAGATATAAATAAAAAGCCATATAATTTTTTTCTGTTATGTATATTTTTTAAAAGTTGAAAGAACTTGTGTGCACTCATACACATAATGAATACATTCTTTGATAACATGGTTACATAGAAGGGGTCATCAATATGAAAGTCTTGTAAGTGTAAAACAAGGAAGTAACTTGATGTCATATGTAACATCTGATAAACATATGGAATTGTATATATTACATAAGTGTATTGGAATCAATAATGATGGGTGAATTAAGAAGTTTGATAGAAACACAACAAATTAGGGACATTAACTCCAATGATTTGAATTTATTGTACACCTTTGGTTTCTGATTTAAGACACTTCTAGTATCAACTTTTTTACTATTGGAAAATCAATATAACTCATATTGTAACTTGGTTAATCTTTCTAAATACATTGAACATGCCCCTTCAAAAATAAAGTGGGTTTGGGTAAACAATGAAGATTGGACTTTCCAAAGAACAGTGGAATTAAAAATGTAGGTGTTGTGAAGGTTTAATTTAAATTTGTATTTTTGGATCGGGGGTATAGTGGAAGTTGGAAATTCTAACACAGGCATAGGAACATGAGTGTGAAATTAGCTTTCAGTATCCATAATCAGCACAGAACAATGGGGCATGTAATTCAGTCACACCACATTGATATTCAGTGCCAAAATGTAGTATAGAAAGGGAGATAGATGTGGGGAAAGACAGGGTTGAAACTAAAGCAGTATGGGGCAGGAAATTGACCATTTGGATAACTCACCATATATTTGGGGTATTTATCATCTTTATGACTGAGTTTGAGTTGCATAGCAAGATCAAGAGCCAGGTACATAACTACCTCAGTTTTACTACTGAGTACTAAGAAACAAGAATAAAAGTTGACTAGGCATTGGAAAAACAAAAAACTAGCAGACCTTCACTGTGAGTCCTAAGAGAGGCTTGAAAGTTTGGCTGGCTTTGCAAGTCAATAAAGTGCTGTCCAGCACATAGAAAACATAATGTATTGGAGAGCACTTAGAGGTAATTCATGAGCCTAAAATGAATCTGCTCCTATAGCAATGTAGTGGAACCAATCAGAATGTTCAGTAGGGGATGGATGTATAGTTGGGGTAGAGAGGACATATCAACATTTTATGGGATTAAAACATTTACATAACTCTACAGAAGAGTTATCACATTTTGTCTGCTTTTAAACTTTCCATCTCTATTCATATCTAAGAATGCCTACAGGTTGAATAAAGCATATATGCATTTTGTCATGTGGTCTTACTGAAAGATAAATGATGAATTTTGCTGAATGGTGAAGGCTTGTGATAAGTGAAGTGTGATATCATCCACTACCAAAATGTGTCTCACATAGCTTATGAAAGAATTCAAATCTTTAGGAAATGGACACCCATTACACAAAGTTTAAATTTTGATGACCATCCTGGTCTCACATTTCACCCCAAATTTACTACCTGTCCTTGTCGTACAAACTAGAAATTGATGCAGTTAAAATAGTTTCAGATCCTCTACGATAGGATGAGGAGTTTTATGTGATTTTAAAACCTACTGTCACCAAGATTCTCAAAAGATGTAATCTCATGTCTTCAGCAATATTTGCATGGATCTGGTTGATAATTGTGTAGTCTGCAGCCAGACTGAAATCTGTGTTGAATTCTAGGAAAAGAAGAATTAATCCACACAATAAATAACTTACAAATATCGAAAGATAATGACTAATAATATCACATTTGCTTTTAATCAAATCAAAAGTTACATTTTAAATGTACCTTTAACAGATTAGCAAGACTAAAGTAATTTTTAAAAATATTTTTATACCTGTAAGAACTGGGGTGTAGGCCAGAGGTGCAAGGGCTTGAGAGGATTCACCAGAGACAGAGTGGGGTGCTGAACAGGCAGATCTACTGAAATGCACTGCTGATGGAACAGCAGGCAAGAAAGGAGAGGTCGGCTGTGCCATGTGGGTTAGCTCCTTGGATAGGGATTGAACTCATGCCACAGTGGCTAGCAGAGTTTGATAGCGCTGAGTCTTTAACCCCTGTGCCAACAGGGAGGCCTGACTAAAATAAATTTTAACTGGATAGTCCAGTTGCAGGTTTCCATGGGGGTAATTAAAATGTTTTGTAGTTCTTTCATTGATAGAATTAGTACAGTCAATGAAAATGACAATCACTTAAGTGACTTCTTGTCAGTGTGCCATTGTTGACATCAAAGGCAACCAGAGTCAGCAATCTTCAAAGTATTTAAGTAGCTTATTTCCTACAGGATATATGGATTGGCAATGACAATATTGAATGTACCAGTCCCACAAAATGTATCATCCCACAAAAACATGTCCTACACTAAAATTTGATTTCATGGTTTTTTTTTTTTTCTCTTGAGACTGAAAATAAGGTAGAAATTTTAGAGACCTTAGCAGTATAAATTATCATTTTCTAAAAACTCAAGATTCAGACTTTCTGAAAGGGACCAGTGTTATTAACATTGTGATTTAGAAAGTGTAGACTCGGGGCCTCCCTGGTGGCGCAGTGGGTTAAGCAATGCACTATGAAGCAAACAGCAGCCACTGCAACAAGAGTTCGATCCCTGCTGCCAGCCAGGGAGGGGACCCACATGGCGCGGCAGACCTCTCCTGCCTTGCCCGCTGCTCCCCTCAGCAGTGTACTTCCCTTGATCTGCCTGTTCTGCTCCCTGCTCTGTCTGTGGTGAATCCTCTCACCCCCCCACATCTCTGGCCTGTACCCCAGTCCCAGTGCTTGTATGCATAAATAAATAAACCTTAAAAAGTGTAGACTTAAATATGAGAATTTCAAAGGTGTCAGATCAACGTGGGTGTACTATCTTGATGTAAATTGTTTTAAGTTGAATTATGGTCCTTAATTATTTTTATTTTTTTTGCAAATTGTTACTTTACATTGTACAGTTGACTTCAAGGGATGGAAAATACTTAAGTCCTTTTCTGAAGCATTGACTATATAGATGTATTTGTGTTTAGTCAAGAATCAGGTTTAGTATCACAATATACAATGAAGAGTAAATTCACAGACTATATAAGAAATTCTAGTTCAGTGTGAAGATGTTACTCATCAAAGTCAAATTTAAAATTATACTTTTTCACATAATTTAGGAGATTTAAATGTAAGTCACTATCCCTTATCCTCTTCGGCATCACAACTCGCGTTCTATAAAAAGTGAATCCATTTATGCAAAGTTCATTAATAAATCCACACATTTTGTAAAATTGGGTTAGGTTAGATGGAAAAATGATACATCATTGAAAAGGACTCACATACAATGTGAACACACAGACTCACAGATAATGCATTCTAATCCTAGCCACAGATTGACCACTGAAATTAGATCAACTTAAAACTGCATCTGTATAGTTGATATTAGACTGCATGAATTAAAATCATCTATGAAGTAGATATCACAAATATAATTGAAAGTTTAAATAGAATAGTTAAGAAGTATGTGGGCTTATCATCTTTATTCATTAATCAAAAATAATTAGTAAATTATAATTTTCCTTAAATCTAAAACAATAATGTCTTCTTTCTGCATTTATATTGAGGTCTAGCTACTAGGGGCTTATATGAAATGGTGCTGCTGAGCAAAGTAAATTTTCTATGTTAGCTTTGACTCTTTTCTACAAACTCTTTGTAGTTACTATGATGATGATGATGTGTACTTCAGTTCTGTCTGAATTGCTGCCTGATGATCTTATTGCAGATAATAGATGGCTTTTATTTACTTTAGCAGTGACTTAAAATTGTTGTTAGAAATATCATTATCATTCTGTTTCTGATATTTATAAAGTACACACATGAACCAGATTGTGTATACCTTCAATTTGCACGTTACATGTGAGTTATAGCTCAAAATGGGTAAAAAATATGTAGATCATTGAGTTACCTCTAACATGTAATATTTTAATATGAAAACCTAAGGTAGTAGGCAAACTGTAAGGTGATCTGTTCTTTCAGTAAATTTATAACTTCATATTGTTCCTATCTCCAGGAACTTTTTGGTTTCTCATTTCCTTTCTCAGAAAAAAGATCTTTGGATTACTGGAAAAATTATTTCTACAGGGAAGCAAACTGTCTCAAAATGTTTTAACACCCAAAATAGTTTTTTTTTTTAATAGTTTTTTTCTCTCCCTGAACCTTTGCTTTTTATATTGTAAAAAAGACACATTAAGTTGGGAGTGTCCCACTTCTTTAGTTCCTAGTTAAGGAGGAGCATTTGGCTTTGCCTCTGAGGCCTTAGAACTCTTACCCAAGGTTTTGATGACAATGGAGAAGTCTTCCTTGAGTCAAAGTAGACTTATTTTATATATAAATGCAGAAATTTTTGCTGGCTTAGGAGAATAATATTGCCACAAAACTCACTATGACTTTTCATATTTACAGAAATAAAAGGAAAAATACAAGGGGGAATGTCATGATATTACAAGATTGAGCTAATACTCTCATGTCTGATTTTTGGGGTGTTTCAGTAGGGGGGAAAAGTTCTCTAGGTTTAGTTTGCACACTCCAGGACTTTGGCTTGTATACATGATCCATGTTAATTGTAATCATTCATTTCCTATTTGTCTGGGAAGTGGTGTACTTATGTGCAATATCCAGAGTTGATGTGAAACTTCCATTTTGGCATTTAATCTTAAAACAAAAAACAAAAAACAAACCTAAAAACATCAAGGAAAATTTATGCTTACAATGTTCTAATCCTCTAGTGTAATGTTAACTGATAGGTGAAACCAATATATTTTCCTGTCCCTGTTCTAAATAATACTGATATCTTATCTCTGTGATGAACAATACTGGTATAAGTGACCAGACTGGGTCTTTTAAGCATGTCCACGGAGTCAAACTCGCAACCACAAGAGTAACTTGGCAAAGGAGTTCATTATAAGATAATATATATTAATATATATGATATAGATTAAATATATAATTATATATTTATATCATAGATATTATATATTATATAATATATGTATTAAATGTATATTACATATATATTATAACATTTAATATATTAAAATTCTAGTGAAGCTGATCTTGCAATGGTGATATTGCTGTGATTATACAGGGAAGAAGAAATATGAGGAGGGCTTCCCTGGTGGCGCAAGAGGTTGAACATCACACTGTGGGGCTTCCACAGCTACTGCAGCATGAGTTCAATCCCTGGCCAGGAAGGGGACCTATATGGCACAGCAGACCTCTCCTGCCTCACCTACTGCTCCCCTCAGCAGTCTGTTTCAGTGGATCTGCCTGTTCTGCTCCCCACTCTGTCTCTGATGAATCCTCTCACTGCCCCCATGCCTCAGGCCTGTACCCTAGCTCTTGTATAATAAATAAGTAAAATCTTAAAAAATAATAATAATTGAGGAAAAAAAAAAAAAGAAATAGGAGGAGATGCAGGTTATAAAGGGAGTGAAGGATTCTGCATTTACAGGCCCCTGGTGGCTACAGATAATATAGGCCTGGTGAGTGACAGTGTTTATCTTTACCAGAAAAGAGTGTCCCTCTTCTGATACTAATATCCCTTAGCTTTCATTATTTTCCAAAGGGGCACAGAAAATTCTGTTGGAGAAGTAATACAGTAGTTCTCAAGATTTTTAATAATGCAGCTGGAAAGGAAGTCACATAGAAGGGGGAAGTAAAGAAGATAAATAGTGTTCAGTGCTTGATTCTGATTAGTATAACCCTTTCTAGTGTAAGAGATTTTAAGCTACAAAATGAAGGGGCTCTAGTTACACTGGCAATAATTAAAAATAATCTACCAACAGTATAGTACCTGATTTCTCAACCTCAACACTATTAACATTTGTGCCAGACTTGCTGCAGAGATTTTGTGGTGATGAATGATTATTTCTTACTGGATATTTGTCAGCATACTTGGTCTTTTGATGTCAGTTTGTTTGTGACACTGGCAGAGTGATCAAGCTTTGTACCTGATATAACTAGGCTAGTTTGGCTGAGACATCTTGGTTGTAAGCTTTATGTGAAATTCCTATACATTAACTTGTCTGCTTCATTTTTGGGAATGTGGGACCTGGACCTGGGTCTAAGCTTTATTTACTGTTAGCAGAAAACTCAGTCTGAGACTGGTCCTTCCTTTTGGTAGTTACCGAGGACTTTATCTGTAATAGATACTTATAGTATTCATGAGATCAGAGAACAAAAGGGAAAAATGAGGATGAGGATAATTCACAGATTATTTAGTGGTTCTCAGATGCTGATAAAAGATAGCTTATTTTTTTTTTTCCTGATTTCATGCCCTTGCTTTCCTCCTGTACATGCTCTCTCTTTGCACTTTGGAGTCACCCTCTTTCCTACATTAGCCAGGGCTGTCTCTGGAGGCGTGTTAAGGCAAAAAAAAGAGGCTGCAGATTATAAACTAGAGAGGTGCCCAGAAGAGCCAAAACTGTTCTTGGATCACCAGCTCAAACATGGGGAGAGCTGCCAATCTTCCTGAGTACAAGTCAGGCTTTTCTCTGTGCCAGAAACTCAGTGGGATAGCAGAAGTAGCACAGCTTTTCACTACCATTGGCATGTCTTTGATTCACTGTGGTCTTCTGTGCAGCCCAGAATGAATAGACAATGAAAGGAGGAAAGGTGGGGAAGGAGAAAAGGAGGAAAAGAAGGAAGAAGTCCAGAAGGTAGGGAGGGAATTACAAACTTAAAATAGAATCAGAAAATGAATATAAAAGGGGTAGATCTTGAAAAGAATATAGAATGAAAGAGGTTACAAAAAGCAGCAAGATGCTAACAAAACAAAAAAAAAATAAAAATATAGACATGTTGTTTTCCTCTTTATTCCTTAGAACATCTCTAAGATGAAAACAATGAACCAAGTCAGATTACACCCAGCTGTTTGTCTATAATTATAATTTTGTTGTCATAGGAATTACACCTGTATAATAGTTCATTACAAGGTATTATAATTTTAATTTTACAAACAAAATGTCTCATTTCCTTATGGGGAAAATAGAAGTTTTCTCATATGTATTTACTAAACTTCTAAGAGTTTCTTTACAATATTACTCCTTGGGAAATAAAGCTCAAATGGGCTTGTTAAATACACATTGTTCCTTTTGTATTTCTGTATTCATTTCCTTGATAAATTTATCCAGTGGAAATTCCTAAAGCCTAGATGTAGGATATAACAATTATGAACTCCTTCACTATCTAAATGTAAAGTTTTTATCATGCAGGCAGTTGCCAAAGTGGCAAATTAGCATGACATGATGTATAAATAAACAAATGCAGTTTCATAAACCATAGGAGAGGAGATCTTTTTTCTTAAAGTAGCAAAGGTCATAATGGGAAATCAAAGTGGAAATAAGTGATAGTCTATAATATTCATGAAAGATATAGTTAACAATCACCAAAATTTAGTACAGATTTCTCAGTGTTTTATCTGTGATCAATGTAATTATCAAGTTCAACAGTTAAAGTTCCTTGGTAAGCACGGACCATGTTCTCTACAAACTGTGATGGTGGTTAACAAGTTCATTCAAAAGGAATTCTAAATTTTTCATAACATATTAATAGACAGTCATGGACTTAAGAATTTTGTAGCATTTGGCAAATGAGTTATGATTGACAGGTAAATGTATTAAGGATTGATTTGATTAATTCTAAATTCTGGAGTAAAACCACTAGAAAGTTGTGAGGGGAGAGGATTATTTACTCTTAGCAGAAAACTCAGTCTGAAAATGAAACTGGTCTTCAGTTTGATAGTTATCAGGGGCTTTGTATGTTTTAGTTACTTACGTGATTCTTGATTTCAGGGAAGAAAAGGGAAAAATGATGTAATGATGATCAGGACAAGTCACAGATTAATTAGTGGTTCTCAGTTGTTGATAAAAGATGTCATGATATTTTAACAGTCCCTACTTATCAAACACTGACAGTTCAGGTTCAGAGATTGCCCACTGTTCTATTAGGGTTGGATCTTAATCCTTTATCGGAAGTGGGAAATGACAGCCATTATTCCAGGTGAACTATTAAGCCTGTTTATCTCAAATCACCAATATTCTTTATTCACAAACACTACCATCTCCAAAAAATAATGAATATTTTGTAAGGAATCTGAAACTTGGTTTTACATTGTGTGCTCCAATATATAGAACATATAAAACCATCTTTAATATGGCACGTTACCTGTGTCCTACACAAATGGACAGACTGATTTCTTTGCTTTTTCTTGCTTAGCTACTATTATTGACTCTTTTCTTCTTCCTAATGTCTAATGTGCTAGAACCCCAATTCTTAGCATTTTTAAAAATAAATAGTTCTGCTTCAGCTGCACTGGGTATCCCACTATTTTTAATTCTTTGTGATATAACAAATCATCCTAACGTTTGATGGAAAAAATACCATTGTTTTTTATGTTCATTGTTTGAGACAGAACTATACTCCACGTCTCATGTCTCAGTTGGAAAACTAAAATGGTTAATAAGAATACGCTGGAGGCTTCCACCTGAGTGGGGCTGACATCTAGGTTGGGCTGATAAAATTCTCCGGGAACACATACACGTTTTCCCTCTGCATAGATTATGCTGTCGCTGCATGAGACGAGGTTTTATGAGAGTCAATATATAATGAATGTGTCTAGTGCCATGTGAATGATGTGTTTTCACTCTTTGTTTGCATGATAGCTTTGTTAGTAGATAATGAATAAGTATTATAGTTATTGATTGCCATTTCTCCCGATGCATATTTTTCTTTCTAGTATATATGTGTGTGTGTGTGTGTATTTACTAACAGTAAATGACTCACTTGAGAGCAAGTCTTTAATGGGTAAACTAATCTATCCATGGCCCAGACACCTTCCACCTGCCAACCTTCTTGATAGATCTCTTACTTTCTAGAATTATATTACATGATCTCCCTATTTCCTTTTGATTCCCTTCTCTGACAATAATGTTATAAAGGAGTATTCATATTTTGTCTATGCATACATAAAAAAAATTGAGCTTCTGAAGACAAAGTCACTCTGGGCTAGGCATTAGACAACTTGAAGCAACATCTGCACCTAAAATATAGTTAGTAAGTTAGAAATTTTTTAAACTGCCCAGTGCTATATCTATTCAGCCAGCTTGTTCAGGCACAGTCCTGACTCCCAAGATGCTCCCTTAACTCTTTCTGCCTTTGGTCTGTGTTCCCTACATGGCTCAGTATGTCATAATGTGCCCCTCTAGTCTTGGGAACTGTGAATAAGAAGATACCCTGTGGCAGTCCCCTCTTGATCTGTTAACTTTACTATGCCTGGGTAAAAATAAAATCTACATTTTAAACCAATAATTGTTATAGTTCTTGGGAGATTATTGCTTAGCAGTGTGAATTGTTTGAAGAAAAAGTCTTTAGCTTCCGGTGTGTATAGACTTGACTCAGTAGTCTTAGGTACTTGTAAACTTCCATTAATAGGAATATTTAAACCAAACTTTTATTATTTATCTGGAACATTGTTTTGATATATTTCTACTTTGAAAGAAAAACCCTGAATTTCCTCTAAGTATTCTTCATAGCCCTAGAATACAATTTTGGGGATACATTTTCCAAATACCTATTGTCCAGTTCAAGTTTATCCATTTCAATGCATTTTCTTTGTATTTCATGATATCCCCACTTTTTTATTTCCTCCTCTAACAATAACATAAAAGGAGTATTAGGATTTTGTTTATGAAAATGTTATATGCCTACCTTAAAAAAAAGAGGACTTTCTGAAGACAAAAATAGCTATTTTATTGATTGTAACCTGACCAGACATTAATGCCTGTTTTGTGAGAATCATCAAGACTATAATATGATCAAAGCATGATTTTTTTAATCAAGCAGCTTGGGGGCACTCATGTAATCAGAATTTTATGATTCACTCCTAGGAAATTTAGGTAGCAATTGGTCAAATCTTTTTGCAGCATACCATGCTGAATTTAATTACTCCTGTCCTTTTGACCCACGTCTATGTGAATGGATCCTGGCTTCTTTCTCTTAAGGGCTGGCTTTCCAAGATAATAATAATAATAAAAAAGAAAGTGGTAAAGATTAAAGATCTTTCATGATAAAGAACTTGTCATCCACATATTAGCACATAATACTTCTACAGTTTTTTAATGGAAAGAAAGAAGATTGAGAAATGTCTATTTTTCTTAATCTGAACAAGTCTTGTAATAGAATTTCAATAAGCTTAATGGGCTTACAGGGAACATGGTTTTGGTAACATGCAAAAAAAATCTGGTAATGTTTTGCAGTGATCACAACAGATTATGCAATTTAGATTAAAAGGAGTTGTGCTGAGACTAAGTGAGCACTGAATCAGAAGTCTTTGGATAGGTTTTAGAGAGCATGCACTTAGCAGGAAATTGAGCTCTGTACTGAAAATCTACATTTTAGCAGAATATAAAGCCATTGTGTATCATCAAGTAAATATGGTCTATAGTGATTTTTCTTATGTGTCATCTATGGGTGTATGGAAAGGAAGTAAAGGTAAGAGAGTACTGCAGATAAGGCAATGAAGTAACTACT
The DNA here is from genome assembly GCA_019455555.1 of Galemys pyrenaicus. Taxonomy (NCBI): domain Eukaryota; kingdom Metazoa; phylum Chordata; class Mammalia; order Eulipotyphla; family Talpidae; genus Galemys; species Galemys pyrenaicus. The sequence continues at coordinate 686,350 of JAGFMF010011781.1, read as the reverse complement.
CGGATTGCTTTGCTATGACAAATAAGTTCCAACATGCAGGTTCTCATACATTGTCCCTCATTATTCATAGCTTCTTTTCTCTGTAACCAATTTAAGGAACTCATTAAGAACAGAAAGCACTGAACTCTAACAATTAATATTTCTGTTGACTAAAATGTGTTTGTTTTGCTACTTTATAGGCAACTATAAATAGTTCTATAATTTAAGTCAGGTTTATAGTTATGACAAATCAGAAGTACAAATATAATGCCACTATCTGCATTGATTTAGCACTGAGAAAGGTAAACCATGGAAGATTAATGTTTTCTTTGTCTCCATTCCATTCCTTATCCTAGTAGCAAAAAAGGACCCCCCCCTTTTTTAACACAAACTATCATTTACATAATATGAATAAAATTTTCCAAGATACCATCTGCATAAATACCTGCCTTTGTTGGTATCCTTCCACTATCAAAAACAAATGAAAGAATTCATATTAAGGGCTAGATGTGGTGCTGCTTTAATGCACACATTTATATTTATCTTTGATATAGATATAGTTTTGAGAAAATAATTTATCTTGTTTACTTTTATTATAAAAGGTGTGCACCATTTCTTCTCTGAAGTTTTACTTGCCTGTTTAGATTGTTATTTTTCAGTAACATATGATTCCCTTCTCTATCCCATTGCAAGTAGGTAGATATGTGATTTTTCTTGGTTAAGAATGAGCAGAAGATATGTGTGCCTTTGGACAATAATTTTTAAGATCCAGGTTGTGTTTCTCGAAATCTTTTCTCTCCCACAGTCATCATAATGTTCTAACCAGTGGGTGTTCTGTCAGTCAAAGTCCCTTGAGTGAGTATGATAACACCTAATATATAAAACAGAATATTCCATCATTAAAGTGAGAAATATGCTGGTTTCAAAGTATTGCTTGAAAAAAATTACTTTAAGGTAAAATATATTAAAATGCCCTACGAGAAAAATCAGGACTAAGTTGAAAACCTCCCTGTTTCTAGATATTTAGGAAAGAAAGGATCATTAAATAGCATTAGCACTGTGAATTGCTGGAATTTCTTTCTAGGGGTAATTCTAAAAAGAACTAGAAGGTCTCACCCATGTCCTATCTCCATATTCTGTATTATCTATATTTCTTCAGTGTTAAGTCACTATTTTTATCTGTCCTTTATTCATATATTGTGTTGATCATTTCTTCAATTATTCAACACATATTTTGGGTAGATACAGATCTTGTAGATACAGATCTCAAATCACTTAGGTTCTAATTATGGCAAGAGGACATGCAAGCATTGCTTTGGAATACAAAAAGAAATAAAGGTCCTATTAGACTTTGAAAAAATAATTGAAGATTTGAGAACAGAGGACAGTGAATTTTGATAGCAAAAATAAAAAGATCGTGGATGAGCATCACCATGATCAACCACAAGCAGCTGTTAAAATTCCCAGTAAGTCTAAGAAATTGAGAGTCATTTGTTTAGTGCATAGGATATTGTTGGAAGACAAATGATATTATTTAATGCTGAATGGGTAGTGTGACTTAAGAGAACCTTCTGGGATTATTTGTCTCTAGCTGTATAGGTAGGATCAGTAAAGTTTGAAATGTCTGTTGGCACACAAGCTTGTGTGGCCTTTTGCTTCTTTTTCTTAGAAAAGATATCAAAGACAGAAAGCTGGTACCTTACACCAAATTTCCAGGTAAAGACCCTGAGGAAAAAAAAAAACAACTAGAAATGGTAATTTTTTTTTTTTTTAACAGAGGGGAAAAACTAACACACATTTGTAGGGAATCCTGGATTTAGTTCTAACAAGCAAAGAGCTTAAAATTTGGAAACAAACACAGAATAAACTGAGATTGTTCTTCATGACTTACATTTTCATAATAATAAGTTGATGAATATCTTTTGATGTGCCTCTTGGCCATCTGTACGTCTTCTTTGGAGAAAGATTCTTTTAAATGATCTGATTTAGGTTTTAGTTTGAGTGTGAACAGCTCTTATTATAATTTGGTTATTAACCCTTTGTAAGACATATGCTGTGTAATTATATTCTTCCATTCAGTAAAATATCTTTTTGTTCTGAAGATAATTTCTTTCACTGTGTAGTAGCTTATTGGCTTGTCTACTCGTTTATTTTGCTTTTGTTTCCTTTGTTTCCACAGTCATTGAAGTATTGTCCTAAAGCACTAAGGCCAATGTTAAGGAAAATGCAATATGCATTTTCTGTAGTTTATGGTTTTAGAGCTTATGACCTAGCCTTTAAACCATTTTGAATTAATTTTTGTGTAGAGTATTACAGTGGTCTAGTTTCTTTTTTAATGACTCTCGGTTTTCCCAACACTATTTATTGAACAGACCTTCTTTATTTATTGCGTTCTCTTGGCTCCTTTGTCATAAATTAGTCATCCATGTATCTTTACATTTATTTCTATGTTCTCAATTCTATTTCTTTGGATGATATGTCTTTTTATTCTAAATACCGTGATGTTTCGATTGCTGTTTCTTTAAAGTTTAAAGTTAGGGAATGTATACCTCCAATTTTGTTCTTACTTCTCAGGATAGTTTTGGCTCTTTAGGCTCTTTTGTAGTTCCCAAGAATTTCATGAATTTTCTGTTCTATTTACATGAAGAATGCCACTAGGATTTCAATAGGGATTGCAGTGAACTTGTAAATTGCTTTAGGTAAATAGTCATTTTAATGACATTAATATTTCTAATTCATGAGCACAGAATGCATTTCATGATGTCTGCTATCTGTTAGTTTTCAATGTCTTTCACTTCTTTGGTTATATTTTTCTTCAACATACTCATTTTGATACAATTTTAATTAGGATTATTTTTCTAATTTCTTTTTTCCTGTTTACTACTATCAGAGGAAAGAAATTTTATATGGTAATTTTGAATAATGCCACTTTACTGTATTTATTATTTCTATTAGCCTATTCCTAGAGTTCGGGATGTTTCTATGTATATTATGTTATCTGCAAGTAGTGATCGTTTACCAATTGGATAATTTTTACATTTTTTCCTTGCTTAATTGCTCTGATTCAAACTTCTAAAACTATATTGAATGATAGTGGTGAGAAGATACATCCTTGTCTTGTTCCTGATCTTACAGTTTTTCACCATAGAGTAAGATATTGGTTGTGGGTTTGTCATATATGACCTTTTTGTGCTGAAGTAAGTCCTGTCTATACCCATTTTTTTGCGTGTTTTTAATCATTGAAGAACCATGACTATGAAATGTTTTCATCTGCATCCTTGAGGTGATATGAATTGTGTTCTTCATTTATGTGGTATTAATACATTTATTATTTACATTGGATCATCCCTACATCCCTTATAAAACTCACTCTATCATATTATATCATTCTTTTAATGTACTATTAAATTCATTTTGCTATTAATGTTTTTAAGAGTTTTGTAGCTATATATCTATGTAAATGAGAGATGCTGGTTTGTAGTTTTCTTTCGTGATGTCAAAACCTATAGCATTCGAGGAACAAAGAGTGAAATTTAGTGTATTTCATTTAAAAAAAAAATCATTTGGCAGATTGAGTCCAGGATGGAAAGTCAACACTGAGAAAAGAATCTAACTGTGTGCAATGTGTGAAACAATCACAGTGAGGTACATAGTGCAAAAAGTTATTGACCAAATGAACTTTGGAAATCAGTGGAAATTGTAAGGCTAAAAGGTATAAGGAACTGCAAATAAATACATTAAGAGATAAAGTTATTTCTGTGATTATGAGTTAAAAAATTTATGAACCTCTGAACATGTATACTGGTACTGACATTTAAGTAAATAGAATTTGATGACACTTCAGGGATTACCAAATTTTAACTTACAAATGACTTCATTATAATACCAGTCTGTTTCTCATGTACTCCTGTTAATGTTTTCTTCCTACTGTTATATTTTGTCATGCGGCAAATAATTAATAAATAATTTCAGATCACATGGAGGTAATCTAACAATATATAAACTACATTTACATTTAGTGTATCAGAAAACCTTTGAAATCTCAGTTTTGTACTACGAAGCTGATTTGTAGCAAAATAACAGTAGGGGTTGCATTTTCTGGAACATTAGAATATTAAGAATTGAGATTTGTCTACAGACAAATGACTATGTGTTGAAATAAATCTAAATGTCCAGATCGCAATTACATTTTTGAAAAGCGATTATGCATTGGGTTTCCTAACTGCAAGAGTTTTCTCCCATCAGAGGACCTGAATACAAAAATACTCCTGTCATTTGCTATGAACAATTCAGACACTTGAGCTGAATTGTGTATGATTACTAGCTTCTTGCAAATCTTTCTACACTTTACTTAAAATGAAAATAGTTTTCTAAAGGAAAATACTAAGTTCATTTTATTTTTCACAAAGTTATTCAGGATGAATTTAATGAGAAAGAAGTGGGATTGATTCTGTGAAATGCCCTTTTTTTTGATATCTTACTGGCCTTTACTTGTTTGAGTAAAAATTTCAAGAAATTAGTCATCCTTCAGTTGCTCAGGGACAAAAATAGCAATGCTTGATGTTTATTAATATATGATTGTTAGACTACTTAAGAGTATGTGTATTCAAGGAAAGCTTTTTGTTGTGATTTCTAAATTATTTACTTCACAAATTAATGTTTTAAATGATGTACTATTGGTTTACAATATGAGTTTCAGGAGCACAATTTCTCACCTCAACAAATACATATACAACACCATACCAACCACCAAAGCTCTAGCATCATTCACTTGCAGGTACTTTTTAAATTTCTTCTCTGATTTCCTCATTAGCCCAATAATCATTCATTAGTATGTTGTTCAGTCTCCACATATTAGAGATTTTTCCTGCTTTCTTTTTGTGATGATCACTTCTTTGATAACATTATGATCAAAGAAGATGTGATGAATTCAGACTCCGTGAATCTGTGACACAACATGTGCCCTAACCAGGGGGTGGTGGTTCCATGTGCACTTGAGTAGAATAGGTATTAGCCTGTTTTCTAGCTAGTGGATCTTTCCCTTAATAAGTCCCTTATAATGATTATGTTGTTGCTAATGTCTGTTTTCAGAATTTTTAATAGTGTCCTTATATATTTTGATGCTCCTCATTTTATGCGTACATATTGATGAGTGCTTAATCTTCATGTATTTTTCCTCATATAATATCCATCTCTGTCTCTTTGTTAACATTTTTAGCTAGTAGTCTTTTTCTTAATCTGGATGAATTGTGACTGTTCCACCCCTTATTGGGATACCACTGGCTTTTAGACTTGTTTTCCATCCCTAACTTGCAACCATCTAATGCCATTCAGTTGCCTATAGATGCCTGTGTATGTGGTTAAATTATGATCCCACGAGTCTACACAGTCAGCCTTTGAGTCATCCAAATGATGACTAAAATGGAGAAGTGTGTTCTTTTCCTTATATAACAATGTGACCACACTATGTCTGTAATCTAAAACTTGGATACAAAACATGAGGATAGCTGCATGCTCTTTTAATATGTTTTAACATTATTCCTCAGGATTACTTCATTAAAAGGATAACATGTCTCACTTGTGCTATTTCTTTAGATCTCTAAAGTATGAAGTTACATATTAGTTTTCTCTCTGATAGAGAAAGTCACAAAGTTTACAGATTATTTTGTCCTATAAAACATTTTTGTATCAGCAAATTCATTTCCGTATTTCTTTGATTGACAGACTATATAAATCTCAGGGAATTAAATTCTTCTTTAAAGCATTTTATTGTCTTATTAGTTCCCTGACTAATATATTGAGAACACAAACACATCATTCTGTATTTCATGAAAGTCCTATTTTAATTCATTGAAAATTGTTCCAATATGATACAGTTCATACTTCAGGTATAGCATTAGTAGAAGTTCTTGGCTTAATAGAGGAAATTCTCTTGAAATATCATGAATTTAATGTTGATGGATCATTTCTAAAAAAGATTGATGCATACAAGAACTGGGGTACAGGAGGTGAGAGGACTTATCATAGGCAGAGTAGGGAACAGAAGAGGCAGATGACTGAAATACACTGCTGAGGGGAGCAACGGGTTCAGCAGGAGAGGTCTGCCATGTGGACAACCTCCCTGCCTCTGCCCTGCAGCAGGTATCGAACTTGCTGGAACTTTGCTTCCTAGTGTAGTGCTTAACCCATTGCACCACCAGGGAGGCCTCAATGTTCATTGATCTTTAAAACTTCTTATTTGAAGTTTTTAAGATTTCTCTCATCCCTGTATCCAACTATTGAATCTATATTAAATATTAACTGTCCAAAACAGATGTATGTTTTTCAATCTGTCAACAAAATTTTGTTTTACATTTTGACCCAGTAAAAATTTAGCATCAATTTATGAATAACGAATTTGTTTTGTAAAGCATTTTCAATGTAAATTTTACAATATGACTTTTTATGTTTCTTTGGTAATTTAATTGTCATCAATCACTTCCCTCGATATCTTAAATCCATTGATTTTTTTAAAGATTATTTTCTTTATATATTTTTTTAAGATTATTTTCTTTATTTATATATATTTGACATCAATTGTGGTCCCCATGGATTTTCCACCAACATTTCACCTGTGCACCATCACCTCAGTCCCTTGTACTCTTTCTGCCCTCCACCTATTCCCTTCCCACTCCCCACAAGGGGTTCCTGATTTGCCCTCATCTTTGTCTTTTTGTTTTTGTTGTGTGTGTGTGTGTGTCTAATCTTTTCCTTGGTTGCTTATTCCTCCTTATATTCCTAGGAGTGAAATCTTCTGATACTTTTATTTTGCCATCTGCCTTACTTCACTGAGCATAATCCCTTTTAGCTCGATCCATGTTTCTATGAATGACTCTAGTTTATCTTTTTTGATTGTTGAATAGTATTCCATCTTGTATATGCACCACATCTTCTTGATACAATCAAATGTTTTGGGGGATTTAGGTTGTTTCCATGTCTTACCTATTGTAAACAGTGCTGTAATAAAATCCATTAATTTTTATCAGAATATATACTTATATACTACATATTCATATATGTGTATGCTATATGTACAATAGAAAGAAACTGAGAGGCAAAATTTAGCAAATTTAGGCAAATTTTTTTATTGAATGTGTCTGTTCCATGATTTCAATGTTTTTGAAAATATAAATGAATAATTATCAAAGAAGGGCTATTCTTACAGGTAGAAGATTTTTTTCAAAATTTTACCTAGTGTCATAAGGTTGAGAATAATTAATTCAATGTTTGTATATGAAGAAAGCCATATACATACACATACAAGTATTTATGTAAGGAAGGCATTTTCTAAATGTTTTCAAAATTTTTCAAAAGTTCTGTTTCTCTCCTGCAAAAGGAATATACTGTTACATATTTAGAGCCACACAGGAGTAAATATGAATGCGTATCTGAAATATAATTACATTTTATACCCACTACATTTCCCCCCAAATGATTATATTTTATTATGATAAAATACAATTTTGTGGAATGAACTTGTGATTTCTTTAAGTAGCAATGTATGGTATGCCAGTAACACAAAATCAATTTCTGATACACCAAGATGCTATCTTTAAAATGCTGAAAACAATCATATTTAAAGCGGTTTAGGAGCCAGGACTTTTAAATATGCATTTTAAAACTTGGATTCCTTGACTCAATTCTATCTACTTCCTTACTCACTGTATTCAGGGTCTTAAAAAGAAATGAGTGCAAAGGAAGTTGTAGCTAAAAATAAACATCTTTATTTTTGAGAATTTGTCATGAAATTTTTTCTTTGTTCATTTGCTAGACTTGGAAAACAAATTAAAAAAAAATAAATTGTACACCCTATTTATCTCTCTCCTTAACCCAGACCTTGGAGCTAACCATCACAGACATATTCTTTGCATCCTCAACTCTGGATCTTACTTTGATCTCAGAAACCCATCAATGATTTATTTTTTAAATATAAAAATTAATAAGCACATTTAAACCTAATATAACTAGAGAGATAAAAATGTAGATAAAAGATAATCCAAACCTTTCAGCATTTAAACACTTACCCCTAAAATTCTATATAAGACAAAAGTTAGATTTAAAAACAACACTTAAGAGCTTAGGGAATATAAGGTTGTGGCTATTCTAATTCTCTCATATCTCAAATGATAGTCAAAATGTCTTTCTTGCCTTAGGGTCCTGTTCCACCTTATTAAATTTTCCTGGAGGTACTGGCTCAAATTCTTTTCCTCTGTGCAGCCATATTGTGTCCTTCACTCCTTATTTTCTTTTACTGAAGAAACTGGAAAATTATCAATTACTCCCCCTTTTCAGAAAATATGTTGAAAGCATTAACACAATGGAGAATCCTTAAATCACTTTGAAATAAATTCTTATCTACAGATTGATCCCATTTTTCTTTCATCATTATACATTCTTAGAAAACAAGATTGTTTAAAGTAGAATGGTGCATAAATTAATGATTTGGAATTCAGTATGCTTAGAAATTAATCTAACCCTTGAGACAGAAATGTAAAATTCTTTCTTTTAAAAATTTATAAGATATTTTATTTCCTAACTTCTGGTCTTAAGTACTATGCCAACCCATTGTTAAATAATAAATTATGTAGCAATTATCATTAACTTTATTAGCAATAGCTTTCTGCATAAACAAATATTTGATTTATTTCTGCATCTTTGTGATTTTTATACTCCACTTGGAGGACGTCAATATGTTTGCATAACTTTTCTTGTATATATCATTTATCTCAAAAGCAGAGAAAGAATTGGAGATCATCTTAAATAAATGCAAGGTCACCTGTCACATAAAAAGGTCTCTGAAAAGCTCCAACCAACGTGTTACTCAACCTGACTGGGAGAAAGATTTACTGGTGTACATGAATTGCAATACCTCCTCTTATTTACTCAAAGTTAAAATATTTAATAATGTGGTCCAGTTTTAACAATTCTGAAAGTAGGGCAAACACTTTTCCCTACAGAAAGCATATTAAGAAGAAAGTCTATTGGAGACTTAGCCCCCGCCTTAGCTATTATGTTACTATTGGCATTTCATTTAATGTTTTAACGCAAGCTATTTGTCTATTTCTGCTAGGATATTTTGCCAGCTGAGTCCATTGCCCCTTTCATCTATGTGATCTCTCTTTGGGTAGTTTTCTTTTGGTTATATGCGCGTAGGCTTAATAAGATAAGGGGTTTTCCATGTTGCCTGGGGTCACCAGGTATAGGTCACCTTGTACACTAGCTTCTTGATTGTAAATTGTATGAGGTAAGACTATGTATGTGATAAACTGTCATATTTCCCTGAAGCTATGCTTTTCACAGGCCTCCCCACTGATAATAAGGAGTGATGGAAGAGACTGGTCTCAGGAGTGCAGATCAGCACCAGGAACAAAGGGGTTCCTGAAGACCACTCCCACGCTAATCAGTGCTCTGTGACTTCCCCTCACTGTCCCCTCTAGGTGAAAGTTTCTCAGAAGATGCTGTATTCATACTTGCTTTTCTTGTAGCAAGGAAATAACTACTTGTGCTCTCTGCACTCCATCTTAGAGCACTTGCTTTTATTTGGCACAAATACCCCCCAAGAGAATGGGTCCTTTGAACTCTGTTACCATTAGATACTTGCTTCCTCAACCAAAGGTCAGATATATGATGATTGTGACTGGAACTGAATGACTTTGCCACAGCAGTTAGATATTCACTCTTTGGTCTGAACCATTGAAGATTTCCTCTCCACCTTTCTGACTGCTCTGCGACTTACAAATTTCATAGCCTCTTACTGCCTCGTCCCTCTTGGATACTGCGTTGTGCTCTATCCACTATCTTTTTGTTGTTGTTGTTGCATAGAAAATCTGGGGTGTAGGCCAGAGATGAGGGGGTTAGAGGATTCACCAGAGACAGGGTGGGGAGCAAAACAGGTGGATTTACTGAAATAAACTGCTGAGGGGAGCAGTAGGTGAGACAGGAGAAGTCTGCTGCTCCATATGTGGGTCAGCTCTCTGTCCTGGGGTTGAACTCAGGCTATAGTGGTGATAGCACTTAGACTTAACCCACAGGCCACCAGGGAGGCCCCTCTATTCTCCATCTTTATTATGTCCAGTTATTTGAATAATCAACAGATATCTGTGGAAAATCTCTATAGATTGAAGGTGTATGTGATAGGCTGTTGCCTATCATTAGAAAGAATGCAAGCATAAGGTAGGCTGACTTCCTAACCAGATTTCTAAGAACTTGCATATTGGTTCAACAAGCATCCCTTCTGTTATTTAAATCTTGACTGTGTACTCCCTGGGTTCTTAAAATTCCAACTTTCTCCATTTTTGCATGGTGGAGTCCATCTGATGTTTCCATTTCCAAAACTTAAAGACTTTGTGATTCAAATAGATTCTAACTCCAGTACATATATCAGTGGATGATACTGGCTTGGAAGTGTCCCTGAAAGCAGCAGCCTCAATGTGTACTGACATTATACTTACGATGCATGCCTATCATTGAGTGAGTGGAATATATCATTCTTTGGCATAATTTTAGGACACAAATATTGGAGTAATTAAGAAACTTGCAGTAGCTAATTATGAAGTGTTATCTAGACAAACACCTTGAGTTCTTCCATCTTCTTTCTTACTTCTTACTGCATTCAGAAACAATGTACAAAGATAGTGATAGTGAAGATGGTGCTAATTAAACATCAAGCTAATACCAGACAATCAAAGAAATAGTGGTTTGGAGGAAGGAATTAAAATGTGGAGTAAGGAACCAAACTGACACAGCAATAGATGAGTCAAATCAACCTAATCAAATAACTTAATAGTAGCAATAGACCAGCAAAAATCAATGAAGAAAATTGGCTCCTTGCATTTGACTAGAATGTGTTTCTTATATTCTGAACATACAAAGTGATGAATTTACAACCTGCCAAGTGAATATTTTAGCTATTTTCTATTTGTCTTCTAGAGATAAACACAGCTACTTATCTATTCTGTTAGTAGATTTTTACTGAGTATATTCTAAGTGTCAGATACAAATAAATATTGGGAAGGAAGTAGAGTAAAATTCGGCTATTCAAAATTAACAAAGTTTACAGTAGAGTGACAGAATAGTCATAAGGATATGATTGATACTGGGAGAGCAAAAGGGTAGGTAGTCATTTCCTTTTTGGCAAATCAAGATCGACTTCATAGCTAAGGAGTTAAATAGATACTGTCTTAAGGGCAGTAGTGTGTTTTATATGGAGAAACAAAATGAGTGCGATAAGTGAAGTTCAGTGTAACTCTTATATAATACATGATAGAATTATCAGGAAGGAGAGAGAAATTTTGATATTCAAAGGTCATTATATGCTTTTTGAGTTTAACATAGCATCTTCCATTCCAATTAAGAGGACTTATTAAAGCAATAAATATTCTTTGTAACTCAACAGAAGAATAATCAATGCTATAAAATGTTTTTCAAAGTAAATCAAATATCAGTAAACTTCCTAAAATATACTAAATCTTAAATTAGAGGAATGCAAATTTTGCATAATCATACAGTTCTTACTTAAAATTACCTGCTCAGAATAGTTTTCCTCAATCCTTTTGAAAGTATTATGTTGTAACCTCCTGTTAATTTAAGCAGTCTCTTTTTTCCTTTGTAACACTTATACAGAGCTTACTACTAATTCTCATCCTATTTCTTTGTATTTGTTTATTGTCTTTCTCTATTCTAAAACTCCAGGAGGAATTTAATACTTAGATTACCATATACCACAACTGTACAATTGGTATTGGCAATTTAAGAGCACTCAAAAAATATTTGTTGAATTAATAAAACAATACAGAAATGATCACAACACTTTTTACCCATATACTTGACAAATGTTAAAAATGATGTCAGTGATTTAAAGTGAAATATGTACTTAAACAGCCTTAGAGTTTAATTTGAAATATCTGTTTTGGAGTTAAATTTTACTACATCTGTCAAAATTAAGATCTACAACCCTTTTGAGACTATTTTTCAGATAAATTAGTACAAATGAGAAGAATCATGAAAATTTAAGAATCATTTTAGTGTCAAAATACAACTTAAATATTCATCAGTGGAAGAAGAGAAATAGAATATATTTTTTAAATATTGGGAAACCATTAATAATATAGTTACTAATAAACCTTATAACAATTTTAACAAACATATCTGAAATTAACATGCATTAAATAGAAGTTATGTAACTTACAATTGTAAGTTATGTAACTACTGTGAAGCACATAATGGTTTCATAACTAAAAAGTTTTTCTTTTGGGCAAGTGATGAGTCCACATATATTATATATAGGTTAGAACACAAGGAAATAATATTAAAAACCCAAACTGGGAGCAAGTTTGGCAGTCTCAGCTTTTCTGTACTTTACCCCCTCAGAATTACTAGTATTCTTGAAATTATTTCACAAGTTTTGTATTGTACAAGATCTCTGATTATAGTGAGTTTGACTTGGAAATGCATTCCTTTTTGAAATCTCACATGCATATACATGTACACATGCCTCTATAAGTAGGCATATATAAAGTATATTTAGAGAGTGTCATGGAAAATTCCTAAAAGGAAATATTTCGTGAGTTGACCAATAATGTAAATTTTGAGGAGAAATTTCTTTTGCCTTTAATGTTTATGTATTTAATGGTTTTGAATTGAATTTGCAGTAATAACAATAAAACCAGAGATAATTAGTAATACATTCTGAAGGCATAGAATAGTCAGTAAGGGAAACTTTTTCAAAAGATGGTATAATTAGATATGCATTTTAGAAAAAAAAATTTGTATTGAGGAGTATAAAGTACATAGGGAAAAAGCTGGTTATACCATTCCTTAATAAACAGGGCCAACAATGCAAGGGTGACAGAAGAAGGAACTCAAGCACTAGCGATAGACATGAAGAAATGAAATTACTGAGTTATAGATGAAAAATGTCAACTGTTGGGGGAAGACAGAGGCTGCATAGCTGTGAGTAATGGTCAAGGAGTGAAAGGTGCTATGCCTGAGATCCTTGCAGACCTGTGAACAAGTCTGCTGACAAGAGATTCCCAGGCTCGTGGGATCAAGGCAAGGATCTCAGTCACAGCACCCTTTTCTGTCCTTATCTCCTTTCTGTGTAAAAGAGTGTATGCCTCGCTCCCAAGAGCCTGGGAAGCTCTTGTCAGCAGACTTGTTCGCAAGTCTGCAAGGATCTCAGTCATAGCACCTCTTCCACTCCTTGACCGTTGCTCACAGCTTTTGCAGGCTCTGGCTTCCCCCCCCCAGTCAGCTGACTCTGGTAATGCATGACCAAGGGGTACCCAGAGAGCCCAAACTATTAAGGACTACCTGGTCTAAAGAGATCCAGCCATCTTGTATGTACAAAGGTAAAGGAAGCAGACTCATAGTGTAAAAGATTTTTAATATAATTGATATGCATAATGAGAGAAGGATTCAAATAATAGTTTTTCAGTAATAGTTTTGGAATAGTTTCCAAAAGTAACCATCCCCTAATGGGCAAGTGCCCAGCCAGAAAGGTTCAGCCTGAAGTAGGCCTGCTGAAGCCTAAAAGTCTAAGGCACTTCCTGGAAGTAAAATTAGAAAAGAAAGGCATTAATGCCAAGATGGAGCTGCCAAGAAGATACAGTCTCATAGACAGTGCCCAGAGGTTGTCTATGAGAAGAGCACACAATGTTAACTTAAAATGACGTAAGTCATAGATTGAGTAAGAGTAAGAGACGTTGTACTGACCATAGGTTAAGAAAAGCTTATGTCTCTGCTGTACAGATAAAAAACTTAATTGTTTTGATTATTAATATTGTTAATACTTATCTGTTAATAATGATAATTATATGTTTATTTTATAGTCAATTTCACATATTCTCTCTCATTTACTGTAATAATAAGGGTAATATAAAAATACAATTTATTGTTAAAATTGTTTTTAAAATTATTATTTTATAGATGGAAAATGAAGCCTCTAGGAGAATATTATGTAGACTAGTAAAATTATTGAATGGATGATATGGAATTTGAACTTAGTTAAAATTATCATCACACACTCAACATTTATATTCATGACTGCTTTGGGATTCGGGGTCATTTTGACTGTCTTCAGATCTTGTTGAAATATTTCTATCATCTTTTTGTAAGAATAAGTCATTCATGAACATTTCAGTACTGGCTTTGGATCTCATACAGATCCAAACTCAAAATACTGGAGTATAAACAGGATTATACATTGAACCAAATTTCTTTAATTCTTTTATGAGGCTTAGTTGCTTCTAAGAAACCTCATTTGCAAAGACCACCTGTAACAAGGAAATGAGTTCATTTGAAACATGCAGTTTAAAATAAAGAAAATGCTAGGTTATTGATTGTTAATGAGAAAAGTAGGAGACTACATTATAAATTTTTGCCAATATAACTGTGAGCTGATGTTCATACATTGTCTTACTTTGATCTCATTGTTCCAATGTCATTTCACATTTTCTATCCTGGTACTTGTGGCTTTATTTTATTCTGCTTCATTTTAATTTGCCTAGCAATGTGTTAAATTCATGTTTATTGATAAACAATCTTGGGTATGAATTAAGTGATGGGGAAGTTTCCAGAGTGTTTTAAGTGTAAGAGTTTCCTTTTTGAGGAAGATAAATATATGCCAGCAAAGACATACTTAATTCTGGTTAGCAGTTCTTGGAATCCAGTCAAATTATGTGACCCCCTACTAACAGCTAAAAGGAATTAATTTTCTATCTACAGCATAGCATGGGAGAGTGGTTTTATGTTCAGAGTGTTTTGTTTTTTGCAATATCTTTTTAATTAAATTATGGACCTCCAGTTAGGGGAGTTTTGTTTGTTTTTTTCAGACTGAGTTTGTTTTTAATGAAGTTGAAGATCTATAAAATCTTCCATGACAGAACTTATATTTAAAAGCATAAACTTAAAAATGTAATTTGTTGTTTAACTTGTGTTTAGAAAGTACTGTTTTCCGATTTTGTGAAATTTATATTGGAATTAGTAACCATTTTATTTAAGTAGCCTTGCAGGAGGCTCTAGCTCAGAGGTTCCTTACTCACCACAGTGAAATTATAATATCTGATTATTTATAATGTAGTAACAGAATATTTTAATAATACGTTGAAGATTATTTTGATTGCTAACTATGAACTTCAATAAGACACATTTACAAAATGTTCTTTTCATTCAGCTTAGATTCCTAAAGTGACACTCAGTTCCATGAAATTGCAGAAAAGGCACATGGCATTTTCTCAGAATGAAAGATTTTGTTTTATTTAGAAAATCCCCAATGAACTCTGATGTGATAGTTACATAACTAATAGAAAATTGCCCTATTAGAGTGATTTATGATGATTACAGCAATCTAAATTGACTTTAAATGAGATTTTGGGGGTTCACATTCAGTGTCTTCCCTAATTTTAGAGACATTCGAAGAATAAAATTAATAGGGTAAATGAAAACTCAATTTTCTACATATGGTTTACTATGCTTTTCAAATAGCTTAAGCATATATGAATTTGGGAGTAGCAAATAAGTATACTATTGAAATCTTAAGATTAAGGAGCTATATAAAAACAAAATGACCTACTCACTAGATATATGAATCAAACGGCCTTATACATGACAATTTGGTTTTTGTGCCTAATTTAGATGGGCCGAAATTGCAACAAATGAAAAAAATACAGAGGTCGGCATATTGCTTGCAACAAATACCACAGTTGTAACTTACACTGTGTTAAAAATAACACTTTTTAAATATCAAAAATGTAGTGTACAATAAACAAACACATCCTTATTGCCCCTACTTTATGAATGATTGAAAGCTCTATGAATGTTAGATGTTTTGATGTTAACACCCCTAATTCATCTTCCACGGAGGCTGTCCTATTTTGCATTTTTGTCGACAATAAAGAAAATTTCCTATTGCTCTACATCCTTGTCACCATTTGGGATTGTCAGTGTTTGTGATTTTCCCATTTTAACAGGTGTGCAGTGGTATCTTGTTGGCTTCACATGCAGTTTCCTAATTATATGTGATGTGGACTATCTTATATGTTTGATGTTAATACCACTTTTCTGGCAAGGTGTATTTTCAGAAATTTTACCCATTTTAACTTTTTTTTTTCTTCATTTTAATCAGGTTGTTCATATATCTAATCATAAATTTTAAGGGTTCAGATGCCTTTTACAACTATTTTATCTTGTCTGTGGCACAGTGTTTTTTTTTGTATAAAGAAGAATTTTTAATTGTAATGAAACCAAATGTACTAATTTTTTGGGGGGAGGGCTATTTTTTTTTTAAATAGAGATAACAATGTTTTGTAAAGCCTTATTTTTTCAGAAGTATGGAGTCATAGCAAAAATCTCCACCATTTTTTCAATAAAGCAAATTATTAGAGGTCTTGGGGTAGAAACTAATTTCTTTCATTGATCATATCTGTGGGGCTGCATTTATAAAGTCATTAGCAGTCCCAAGGTCATCTAGATTGTCTCCTGTGTTACTGTCTAGGCACTTTCTAGTTTTGCACCTTAATTTTAGATATTACCCATTTTGAGTTAATTTGTGTGACGGTGTAATCTCTGTCTAGGTTTGTTTTGGTTTTGTTGTTAGTTTTTGCATTTTAATACTAGTGTTCTAAAACCATTTGTTGAAAAGACCATTTTTGTCAAAAGTCAGCACTCTTTGTGTGGTACATTCTAGGCTTTTTATTAGATCGGCATGTCTATTCTTTTAGCAATACCATACTCTCTTGATTACTGTAGTTTTATATTGATAGTAAATCTAGAAATTGAGAGTAGCTTTAGTCTTCCAATTTATTCTACTCCACCAAATTTATGTTGGCTATTCTGGATGTTTTGCTTCTTATATAAACTTTCAATTCAATTTGTTGATATCCACAAAATGAGTTGTTGGCATTTTAGATTTGGTCCAATTGAAAAAAAGTTCTATCTATACAGAATTAAGTCAACCTATCCATAGGCATAGACTATCTTTCCACTTAATTGTTGATTTTCTTTTATAAGATTTTTGTATATTTCTGTAGTTTTCTTGTATCTCTTATGCGTATTTTGTTACATTTATCTGTTACTTTTTTTCTGGATTCTAATGTAAACAGTTGTGTTTTTAAATGCAAATTACATCTTTTCATTGTTGGTGAAACATATGTTCAAATAGTAATAAGGATAGCATTTATTTAATATTTTATTGTGTACTTGACACTGGTTTGGAGTCTTTTTGTGTGCAATCTCAATTTAAACTTTCCCAAATTCAGAGTATGTGCCATTGCTTTCCTATTTACAGATGAAGAATTTATAAGATAGAAAAGCCAAAAATAGTGTTTCCTAACTCTATTAATTAGTTATCGAGACAGGTTTGAATCAAAAAGCCCTAACTCCTACCCATTATGTTCTACAGTGTCTATAGCCCTCTTTAGGCCTTGTAAATGCAACTATGGGACTATTGAACTACACAGTATGTTAGAACTGCAATGCAGTTGAGAGGAGAAAATAAAGGTGGAAAAAAACAACTTCAGAAAATATAGATAATAGGATTTATTTTTGAAAATGTTATCTAAATGTAAGTTTGGATTCTTGCCAACTTTAATTTTTACTTAAATGTCTAAGTTGTTTCTCAAAGAGCCTTAATGATTTCTACTGTAACTTATAGCACATTAATTAGAGCATGAGCAAAGAAACTGATCATAACTTTTGCTATCTTATTCAGTTTTTGACCACTTTAATATTTGAGTTGATTGTCAGTTATTTATATAAGAACATGTGTTTCTAGATATATAATTACATAGACTTCTTTCTAAATATGATGGCTAAGGGAAAATATTTCACATCTTGTATGACTGCAGATTTGATCTTGCTACCTTCTAAGAAACTGAAAATAGTGATTTGGCATCAGAGATATAGCTATGAGATCTGTGTGTAAGTCACAATGCCAATTAGATTGCTAGAGAAGAGATTTTAATCTTTCGTCATCTCTGCCTTTCAGACTGTAATTTCCATTCATTATAAATTTTTGTATCTTCTGACTTACATAAACTTTCAAAGACTGCCTTAGAGGCTAATTTTATATAAATATGATTTTGATACATACTTATCATGTCAGTCACATTCCTTAGTTAAGTTATAATAAAAAAGACATGACTTTTATACATGTAAAAATAAACTCTTTGACTGGTCAGAGAGAATCAAATAGTGGGAAAGTGAAATCACCTTAGTGATTTGTTAGGAGATCAATTGATGAAAGTTCTTTATACACACAGAATATATATATACTGGCACACATAAAAATATGGACTAGAACTTGTTTTGTATGAATATACTTAATATAAGGATGACAAGTGCATAAAAAAGACATTTGACATCATTAGTCATTAGGAAAATACAAACCAGAGAGATGAGCTATCCCTGCATACATACTAAAATAGTTACAAAAACAATGCTACACCAAGTCCCAGTAAGGATGCAGAACAATTGGATCGATTGCTGGTGGGAATGTCAATAGTTGAGCCACTAAGGAAAATTGTCATTTTTAGCAAAAACAGTATTTACCTTACGTGATAACAATGACAAGCCTGGGAATTTATCCAGAGAAATGAAAAGCTCTGTCTACACAAAGCTTGCAAATGAATGTCCACAGCAGTTTAATTCATAATAGCCCCAAACTGATAACAACTAATGTGTCCTAAAATAGATTAACCATTAAACTAATTACATCACATTATCCACAATAAAATAAAACAAACTATTGATGATCTTGGCCACTTGGATAGCTCTCAAGGGCATTATGCTAAGTGAAAGAATCCAATCTCAAAGTCTCATATATGATTCCACTCGGTGACAAAATTATATATGTATGTGTATATATGTATGTGTATCTACATATTTATATGTGACATGATGACATCCACAAACAGACAAATTAGTAGTTGTGAGGTAGTGGGATGGTGGTGGAAGTGAGAGGGTGTGAATAAGATAGTAGGAGAGATATGATTTTGGTAATGTAATTATTCCATATCTTGACTGTGGTACTACTCAGACAAAGCCAAACTTGTGGTTCAAATATGTATGACTTAAACACATTTTATCAAAATATAACCCTGTTTTTGATATTTGTACTATAATATATGTATAAATACTGAGAAAACTGGGTAAAGAGGCATTGGGAATTCTTTTCAACTTCTTTATACTCTACATAACTTCAAAATTAACGTTTTAAAAATCATTAACCTGATTTAAGTATTCTTACAATAATTGATAGAAGGTAAAAGAAGACCTGTGAAATAACTAAAATTTTAATTATTGCATAATGGTAGACAGAATTAAGGTTAAAAGCACATATATGATGATTGTCTTAAAATGTTTGAGAATTTAAGAGGATAAACTACTAATCTTGACCTTGTCCAGATAGATATGATAATGGATAAAAACTAAAATAAGGCATCATCCAAGTTTACATAAATTGAAGAGAGAAGCTTTGAACCTCAGTTATCTGTGAGGGTAGATGCTGGGGTCCTACATTCCCCCCACACAAGAGGGAATGATGACTCAGTGACCAAGAACTATTCAAATATGGTCAAATCTTTAGCTCGTGGTGCAGGTCAGAACATAGAAATAGAGCATATTATGAAAAACAGTGCATGAGTATTCTTGAGTTATTAGAGAAAGATTGAATAAAAATCTGTTTGCCTTAAGTAACTTCTTTTCAGTAACTTCTTTCTGTTATTCACCTAATTTGGCGCTTTGTTAAGTAGACACATCTCTGTTCTACATGGCAGTACCAGAATTGTCTGAAAATATTGTCAGTAGATAATCTGTAATTAACTTACACAGAAACATAAATAAAAAGTGTTAAAATCCCATTATATGTAGAAATTGATGATTGCCCCTTATAGTTGTTTTACTACTCACTATATATATGTATGTATACATATGTGTTTACATATAGTTAATAGAAAGGTAAAATATTGAATCCCTTTAAATCCTATGATTTATAGATAAGTATACTACAGTAATTTTTTGGAGTATTTTCAGTTGTACTGTTACAGCTATAAATCATTTCTTCCCCCTCCATTCTTGCTCCCCAAATTATTAAAGACAGTGTATGTCAATAACTTAATCTGGGCAGATTAAAAACTACAATCAAATCATAACTCAGTGTTGGAAGTGAAATTGTTTTAAATTCCTTTGCTTAGAAACACAGTAATCTTGAAAATCAGTGTCGATCCTCAAAAGACAAGCAAGGCATCTATTGATATAGCAAAGCCAAGCTTTAAATTCTAAATGAAATAAGAGAGAACAATCCCTTAGGAGATAATTAGTAGTAACCTTCCTGGAAGGTGAAACTCAGGAGAAAATATTATTATGGTTTAAGTTGAAGCTGGGTAGAGTTTATAAAATAATTCTGAATTTGTGAGTCCAGGGAGGCTGTGTCTTGAAGTGAGCTGGATGATCAAGCAGTTTATTTTGACATGTCAATTGTTGACATGCTTCATTGTCTTATCTCCCAGGAACAAATATTGAACTTGTTTAACTGTAGCAAATAGCTGCCTTCCCCTTTTCTCATTCTCAGTGTTGTTTAATGTTGGTATAGGAAAGGATGTCTCATCTCAAAATTACTAAACACAGGGATAGGAAAATAGATTGGTTTCGGTTCTCACAGGCTTTCCTGAAAGAAAAAAATACATCAAATCTCTATTTTCCTTTTTATATGTCAAATGTCAGGTCAGAGGACTCTACCATCAGGGTGAGGGTCTCAAGATTTTTTTTTTAAAAAATCCATCTTAGTTCGATTTTTTTTTTGAGCGGCTAGGATAATGGGTAATGTAGTGTACAGGAAACACTGGGATTTATTTGTTTTTTTCACCTCATTTCTCTTGCTTGTGCTAAAATACTGAATGAGGCAATTATAATGGATAATGAAATATTTTGAGAGCTGAATCACAAAATGTTCTTTAACTGGATAGAAGAGCCAAATGATAGTCAAACCCTGTCACTTTTTTGTCATTTTCATTAGTATTAAGTCATTGATTCCAGTTCAACTCAAATGAGAAATTTAGTCAATCTCTTGAATCCAAGGAGTTCAAAAATTCTGGGGGGTATGATTTTAAAACATTATAGAGCTTCAGTGTTTTAGAAGTGCTGAATGGCAATGTTGAATCTGTGATGAATGAAGAAATGAAATTTGATGCATATTATTTATGTACTTTAAGCTTATGTCTTACTGTCTGAGCGTGTACAATCAGTATATAGCAAATTTTTATACTATTATAAGTGTTAAAAGCCAAGGCAATTTGTTAACTTTCATAATTGAATGCAACTTCATAATTAATTTCCACCTTAATATTAGTAATTCTTTTCCTGTACTATTTTTTTTATTGTGACAATATTGATTTACAAACACTATATGTGATTTAGAGAAATAGGCTTGCATCTGTATTGTATCACACCACACCCACAAACAAATCACACACAGTTCTTATCATAATCCATGGGACCCTCTCCTTGCTTTATCCACACCCTACACCCTCTCCCTCTAACTCTACGTTCAGATTTCTAGGGTTTGTTTTGGTTTACATTTTTTGTCTTTCCCTTTGTTTTGTTTCTTTATAGACCACATGAGTGAAATTATTGAAGGGAATTATACTAAGTGAAATATATCAGAAGGAGAAAGACAAATAGTTGATGATTTCACATACAAGATATATAAATAATCTTTGAATATTTACACCTGGAATTCTGGGAAAGATGTTGGGTTGAATGTATATTATTCACTCTCGTTTAATTCTGGAACCCAAATATCATGATACATATTTTTAAGATTGGCAGGAATTCAGTGAAAAGACAAAGAAACAATTCAGGAAGTAGGGAAAAGGTAAACAAACACTAAATATCGAACCCAAAGGTCTATATTGCATATAACCATGTCAAAAATATGCAGTGTCATTTAGTCATTGAGGAAATAACTATTATACATCTCTAGGAAGTGCTAAAATTAAAACATGGATAATGCTAACTGCTGGAAAGAATATAAAACAGACAGAACTTTCCTTTATTTTCAGTGGGAATGGTAAATAAGAAACAACATGACACTTTTAGAAAGCTAAGTGAATTGCCACTTGACTTAGCACGGCAGCTTTGAACTAGATTTGTAAGGATGCTCCAACAAACTACTATAAATTAATTAACTTAAAACAGCAGAAATTTATTCTGATGGTTGTGAAGGCTAAAAGTCATCTTTAGTTTCTAGAAAAGAGTCCTTTTCTCTTTCTAGATTCTGGTGGTTGCAATACTTTGCATTTGTTACTAGAACCTGCATCATCTCAAGTTTTTCTCCATCTTCACATGACCTTTTCCTTCTACATGTCCTTTGTGTCCCTGTGTATCTAAATTTCTCTCTCCTCACAAGATACCAACCAATGAGTAGTCCACCATAACCTAGCATGACCCCATTTAAATCAATTACAACTACAAAGACCTTATCCAAATAAGGTCAGATTTGTAGATTCTAGTCAATGCAAAATTTTGGAGGACACTACTTAACACCCAGAAGTTCTAATCATCATCAAGCAAAATTGGAAACAACCTAGATATTGGTGAATGAATACATTTGCTTGGCAAACTAAAAAAATTATTTCACACCTCAAAGAAATTCACATTATAATTAGAAATAGTTTTATAGAGCATCAATATTAGAAATAATTAAAATTTATTTTCAACAGTAGTGTGGTTAGTTTAATAATTATAACAAAATGCAAAACACTATAAAGGGAATAAGATGTATAAAGTTAGTGTAAGAAAAAATTCTTGACCTCATTGAAGCTGAAAAGATAGTATATAAATTTTTTAAGGAATAAAATGTGAAATTGGTTTTCAGAAACGTATTTGATAATGGGTTGTTTATGAGACTGCATACTTTCGAATTTCCAATTGACGAGTTGATAGCTTTTATGCAATATACTACTGACTGCTTCATTGCTAATTCCACTGCCTTTATTTTTAAGAAATGACAATGCACACCTAAATTCAGGCTATATAGCTAGATATTTAAAAGATGACTAGACAACAATGTGTGTGCTTTGTGTAACACTACTTTAAAAATATTCTCATGCTGACAAAAATGAAAAATATCTAAAGTTTTATGACTAAAAAAGTTAGGTTTCAAGGACAGTCACTTTTAAGCATATCTACGTGTTCTTCTAAACACTGATAATATATTGTATATGTAACTCAATAACTTAATATATATACTGATACATGTAATTTTATAATATATAAAATTAGTATATGCTTATTTCACGTAAGTTATTTTTTAGCTGCTTTGACAAAATTAGTTTTTTTCTAGACAATATTGTGCAAAGCTTATGTTTAATTGAAAGTTATTGCAAATAGAATAATTTTTCTGAAATAGTGTAACCTGCTCTCTGAGACTGATATTTGATTTGAAAATAGACAATATATTTTATATATATACTTAAACATTGGAAAGGGGTCAGTAAATGCTACAAATAATTTTATTTGATCATATGTTGACTATAACTTGTATCCCAATTTCACTATCTTTAAAGCAATATATAGCTCCATATAACAAATTAAAGGAGGAGCCCTCAGGTTCTCTGCATGTTGTGCTTACATAAGCACATTTATGATTAATAAGTGTTATTTGCTACCACATAGCACTCTTTATATATGCCACTGTAATAAATACTGAACTAAATTGTGACTACTTCTGGGACCACAAATTAGAGCATTAAGTAAAAGCTACTGTGTCATCTCTGACATATTGGTACAAGTAACAGCTGTACTGCCATTGAAGGACACAGATCTCACCCCACAGGTCTGAGTGCCAGATCCCAAGGCCCAGGCCCCATGAATTTATAACAGGACATATTTGCTTGTGACATACGGAAATTTTTTTTCAATAATTTCTTTAAATTTAAGATAACATTTGTTTACAACACTGTACATTCTTATGAAATATAGGATCCCGGGGGCCTCCGGGGGTCTCCCTGGTGGCGCAGTGGGTTAAGCAACACACTATGAAGCAAACCGCAGTCACTGCAGCACGAGTTCGATACCTGCTGCCGGCCAGGGAGGGGACCCACATGGTGTGGCAGACCTCTCCTGCTGTGCCCGCTGCTCCCCTCAGCAGTGTACTTCCATTGATCTGCCTGTTCTGCTCCCCACTCTCTGTGGTGAATCCTCTCACCCCCCCAACCTCTGGCCTGTATCCCAGTGCTTGTATGCATAAATAAATAAATCTTTAAAAAAAAAAGAAATATAGGATCCCACATCTTCAGGTTGGACATCACCACAGGACACCGACCAGCAAATCACCCAAGGTCCTCCATAGTAGTCCATGTGTCCCTTACCTGTTTCCCTTCCAGCCTCCCTTGCCCTTTCTGATAGTCTCAGTTTTATAGTCAGATTTTTTGGGATTGTTCTGGTTTGGTGTTGTCTGCCAGATTTTTTTTCTCCATATTATGCGTAGTAGTGAAATAATCTGTACTTGTCTTTCTCCTTCTGGCTTATTTTGCTTAGCATAAAACTATCCATGACATCTCAAATGATGAGAGTTCATCTTTTTTAGACCTGAGTAGTATTACATTGTGTGTACCAGATCTCCTTAATCTACACATCTATTCGTGGGCACTTAGGTACTTCCATACTCAGTTATTGTATTTGATAAGTATTGGAGCCATGAGAAAAGGAATGTCTATATCCTTTTCAATTTAGTGTGTTTGTATTGTTTGGGAAGATACCTAGGAGTGGAATTGTAGGATCATATGCTAGAACTACATATAATGTTTTGAGAAAATCCCATACTATTTTCCTTGGGAATGGATGAGTCTACTGTCCCACCAATAGTGTATGTGAGTTCTTTTTCCCCTACACCCCATCCACACTTGAGATTCTAGACATTTTGATATGGACACAGAGTTCTTCTTGTATATTTGGAACTGCACTTGCTACTTCTCTTTTTCCACCATTTAGGGAAAAGCCATAGTAGAAAAACATAATTTCTGTTAACTCTGACGGTACTGTTAAACTTCAATTTTTTGCTATAATGTTTTTAATATAAAATACCATGTTTAATAGAAAAAAATACATAAGTTCCCAGAAAAAGAACTATTTTTAATGTTTTAGAGGCTTCTCTTGGGATCTTGGAAGACACAACAAGGAAATAAGGAAGTCCTTTGTATATCTAAACTGTGGAATCAAACACAAAATACAGAGTAAAAGAACATCTAAATTAAAAAAAATGTCCATTTCTCTGTTTATTTTTGAAGATGTTTTTTGAAGCTGATACCTTTTTTTCTTAATGTCATGGTCTGCTCAAATGTGAGAAAGATTTTTGCCATGACATCTGCCTCTAGTGGAAAATGCTATCAGTTAACACATTTATATAACAACTTACAATTTTAATATACTCACAAGAGAATTTTAACCATTTCAAGTCATAACAAGTTGCAAATGATTATATCATTTCATGTTCTATTCCAGTAGAACATATGTGTCAAAGTGAGAATATTTTTTCATGAAGTAGAGAATTAGGAAGGGTAGAATTTTCTTACCCAGTTGACTACTACTCTGTTAAATAATAGTAAAGCAGACAGAACTTTGTCAACAAATCATCACACACAAAAAATTTAAATGTTTATTTTCCCTGTTTTTCTTAAAGTTAGGGAAAAATGGTTTTAATGTAAAATTAATGAGAGGCCAAGGCATTTCCAGAAGGGTAATAACCTGCTAAAAAGGTTTCTACTTATTTAAACAATTTACATTAATGCACTGGAATTTCAGTGTCTAAAATTGAAGCCACAGACTACATGTGGAAGATAAATAATTGAAATGTGGTTAGGTAGGCTGAATTTTAAATTGTATTTATTTAAAAAATTTACTTATTTTTTTTTAAATCAGTCACCAGGAAATATTTAAGTATGTTTGGAAGAACTTGAGCATGTCAGTCTAATTTTTTTACTTATAACTTTATTAACCTAAGCATTAATCATATATCCTTGATAAAAATTCAGCACAAAACTTGATATATATGTAGATTTCAATACTTACTATGAATTTGTACTAAGAAAATCATGTAAAATATCTTATAAGTAGGGACTCGCTGCTGGCACAGCAGGTTGAGTGCCACACTATGAAGCATTAGCAGCAAAGCAGCACCAGTTGGCTCCTTAGCCAGGGAGGGAACCCACATGGCACAGCAGACCTCTCCTGCCTCACCTGCTGCTCCCCTCAGCAGTGTGTTTCAATGGATCCACCTGTTCTGTTCCTCTGTCTCTGGTGAATCCTCTCACCTCTGGTGATTCTGGCCTGTACCCCAGCTCTTGTATGTATAAATAAATAAATCTTAAAAAAATCTTATAATTTTTATATTGATTATATATTGAAATAACATTCTGGATATGTTGGAATAATTAAAATTATTGAAGTAGATATTTTACATGTTATTTTGTATAATAGTAGGTGTATTATATCCTGTAATTCATTCTTTATAGTTATTTTCTTTTTTAGTATAATACAAAATTGTAAAACAAAATTGCATATGTGTCTTACATTATACTTTCATTGGACAACACTATTCTATAATTATATATGGTATTTTACTTGTAACTAATTGTTACCATTTTCTCTCTCTCTTTTTTCTCCCCTCACCCCCCACCCAGATTATTTCAGTTTGGATATGTACTGTGATGCCTGTTGACTTATTCAGATAAAACTTATTCAGCCTTTCTCTCTCTTTCTGTATATACCTTTTTTCTTCAAAGACCATAAACTTTGACTTTTATTTATAGATATATAATTATTAAGTGCTATGTAGTTATAAGTTATATTCTTACTAATGTATTATATAGAAGCATATAGTATTGATTACATTGTTACATAATTTGTGTGTGTATATATATATATTTTTTTTTTTTTTTAGAAAAGAAATTCTAACAGTACTTTGAGCTAAAAATACTTGGGAGAAAGTTCTTGAGATTGTTAGAACAGGTCGAACAATATGGATTTAAACTAATAAGATCATGAATCTGTAACAGGGTGGTCCCCAGGAAAAGAGGAAGTTCCAGGATCCCAGTCCAGCCCTAAGTAGGGTGGAGCTAAGTAGGGATAAGAAGATGCTGGAGAGAGGAGATAGGAGGAGAGAAGGAAGGGAGGAAAATGGAAGGAGGATGGAAAGCAGCAAGGAGACTTGGAGGAGGCACGTAAAACAAACAAAACATATAAAAAACCCGTGCTTGCTTTTTGGTCTTAAACTAGTTAAAACAAATGTGAGTAAAAACCCATGGGAAACTTTTATCTTAATTTTAGTTTTGCTCTTTTCCTCCCAGATTTATCTAACCCTTTCTAACCCTTTTCTATTAGTCTCCACTAAAAAGTCTTTTAGACTTGTGGCAGGCTTTTGGGCCTTACTTTAGGCCAATCCTATTTAACTAAACTTTTACCCTCAAAAAAATGAGTAACTTTAAATACTTAGTAACTATATTCTTTGTCCTTTCTATATTATACCCCAATTATTTTAAAGTTCCTTTCTATTAAAGACCTTATATGTTTGTCTTAATGTGGCAAATAACAAACCCATTTAAAGAAAGCAGGTCTGGGGGTTCTGAAGTGCCCCTCTCCCTGCCCTATAACAAATCCACTATTAATAGAAGGAATTTGGTGTAAAATGACATGGAGATCACCAAAATCAGAGCTATTAAAAGAATTATTTCATGAGCATAAAGTGTTTTTTTTTCTTGTTAAGTAAACAAGAAGGTACTTAAACCCATCCTTCATATTTTAATTTCCCTTGCCCTTATTTTTTCACTGCTTCTTCAATCCCATAAACAAAACTTACTTTCTCCAAAGCAGTTAGCACACTGATAGACAACCATATTTGTGTTTGACATTTTTTTCCACTTATGATATTGTACCAAATGATATCATTAAAATTTGGAGTAACTTTTGTCTAAAATTTCACCTAAAATATAAATGCCAAAAACACAATTTCTGAAGTGATTTTTGAAAAGCAATTATGAAATTAAGATTTTAAATATAATTGTTTAATCTCATCTCTAATATTACAATATTAAGAGAAACAAAAAAATCCACCCCACCATTCAGTACCTTTCACCCTTCAAGACATGTTTCTACTCAACTGATTAAGTAAAATGAGGAAGGAAAGAAAATCTTTTTTGAATATTCAGCAATTTTTAAAAAATGTTTAACCTAAATATTACTTTTTGATATAGAGCTTTAAAAATGTAATATATCTATATATTCTATAACCACCACCAAACCAGTATTCAGATCAATGACACTATCTAATTCTTTAGGTATCACTTTATAATGACATCCTCACCAATTCCCTAGCATTTAGAAAACTATAATGTATTTTCTATGACTATCCTTGTCTTTGTCAAAATGACCTACAAAGGGAGTCACACAATGTGTAACCTTTTGATTTGACCCTTTTATAATTTATCAGATGGTCTCTGAGATTTACTTGTTGTTTCATGTAGAAAGTGTTGGTTGTTATGCTCCCCGCTCTCTGTGGTGAATCCTCTCACCCCCCACACTTCTGACCTGTACCCCTGTGCTTGTATGCATAAATAAATAAATCTTTAAAAAAAAAAAAAGAAAGTGTTGGTTGTATTTTGTAAGTAGTATTCCATTGTATGGTTGTACAACATTTGTTTGTTGTATCACAACTTATTTATTTGCATTTTCTAGTTTTATGAACAAACCGTTTTTCATAAACTTAGATACATTTTGCATATGACCCAGGTATTTTACACTGAGCTATTTAAAGTAGAGAAATAAAACTTATGCACGCAAAATCTTAATTCAGATGTTCAGAGGTGAATTATAAACAGATTTTGAAAATTCTTTGTATATTCTAAATGCAAGTTCTTGTTTGGATATGTAATTTTCAAATATTTTCCCCAGTTTGTGTTTTGATTCTCTTTATAGGGTATTTCACATATCTATTTATTGAAATAGGAAACCAATATACCTACTGCTTTTTTAAAAGATATGTTTATTTATTTATGTATAGAAGAATTGTAGTGTAGACCAGAGGTGTTGGGGCATGGGGTGAGAAGAATCATCAGAGATAGTATGGGGAGCAGAACAGGCAGGTCTACTGAAATACACTGCTGAGAGGAGCAGTAGGCGAGGCAGGAGAGGTCTGCTGTGCTATGTGGGTCAGCTCCTTGGCTGGGGAGCAAACTCATGCTGCAGTGGCTGTGGATAGCTTCACAGTACTGAGACTTAACCCCTTGCTCCAACTGGAAATCCTGGGAGTGCTTTTCTTTTTTGAATTCTGTATGTCTTTTATTTATTTTTTTTTGATTACCTTATTTCAGTGGTTCAGGTATACAAGTATGAAGTAGGAGAGATAAAAGTGAAAAATTTTCCTTATTTTCACTTATGTAAGAAAATAGTCTTTTATGTAATATGTTAGATAAGTTTTGTTTGTAGATGTCCTTTATCTGTTTGAGCATGTTCTTTCCTGTGATTTGAGTTATTTTTATCATAAATTAATTTTAAAGTTTCCCAAATGATTTAGTCTTGTGGCGTTTACCATTTCTTGTTAGCTTGTTAACAAAGCAGATGATACTGATTGATTTTCTAGTAATTAGTCAGTCTGGCATTCCAGGAATTAACCCTACTTGTCATTGAAATTGTTTTTTACATCCTTCTTTTAGCTATTCTTGGATAAAATTTGATAGCCTTTATGTTTGTGTGCATGTACTTTTTTTTAAATTGGTCCTTAGTCATAGAATATATATGTATGTAAAGTTCTGATTTTCTTATAATGTCTGTAGGATTTAATTTGATATGTTGCATTTATTTTGTTAGCAGCTTTATAGTATTTAAATGTAGAACTGCAACCTTTATGGTTTAAATCACACACATTTATTATTTCACAATTTCTTAGAGGTTAAAGTCCTAGGCATGTCTAAACTATAGTCTCTCCAGAATCAAACAGGACTGCTTTCAAGATATTTGACTGTGTTCCCTTCTGAGATCTTACTTTGCATTTAGGCAGGTTTTGGCAGACAGCACATCTGTGTTTTTATAGAAGAGAAACCCTTACTCTCTACATTGTCAGACTTGGACCTTCCTCAGTGTTCACAGTTCTTGCTATGGAATTCCCACATCAAATATGATCTCAAAATGAAATTCTAATTTCATTTGTCAGTGTGTTATATGGCTGTTACATTTTATTTTTTTCCCTAAGTATCTAGCAGTGTTTCCATTATTTTTCAGCTGCCATTTTATTTCAGTTTTAATTTCAATATGAACAGAAGACTTATTTTGTATATTTTAAATTTCTTTAAAAATGTTGAACTTGTTGTATGCCTAGGATACCTTTTAAATAGGAGGCTGATGAATGTGTACCTCAAAAAAATACTCATGGAGTATTCTATAAATTCTAGGTAGGACAATTACTAGACCAATTACTGTGACTGCTATTATATATATGTGTTTTTGAATAGGTTCTGTCTACTCTTTTGATTCATGAAAAGGAGAGTTTAAGTCTTGTTTTCTGATTTCTAACCATGTACTTGTCAACTTCTCCATTCAGTTCACCAGTCTTCAGCTTGCCTATTTTGAGGCATATACATTTAGAATTGCTATGGCCTTTTAGTAAAAAAAAAACTCTATGTGATGTTCCTTGGTACTTTGTTTTTCAGCCTGGTATTATTTCAAATTGAAGGACTTAAGCAATTCTTTAAAATCAGATCTTCTAAAAATAGTTCTTATTTATTTTATGTTAAGTTTTATGTGAAAATGTCATCTTTACTAAATATAGAATTAAAGCTATCAACCCTTTTATTTTCAGCACTTTTAACATTATGTGCTTGCTTTCCATAGATTCCTGAGTGAAATCCATGGTCATAAAATAATCCTCTCCATGCCCCACTGGCAATGTGCCATTTTTCTTTGGGTGTTTTTAAGATAATTTACCTTTGGTTTTATTGCAGTTTATTCATAATGTGCCTTAATGTGGACTATTTGGATTTATCCTGTTTAGGGTTCTCTGGGCTTTGATTGAATCTCTAGGTTTTTGTCTTTGTTTAACATAGACAGTTTCAATAATTATTTTCAAATACTTTCTCATTAAATGGTAGCCTCTTTATCCTGTCCTTCTGGACTTAAGTCCTTGAGCTTCAATTCATTTCTTAAATTCACTTTATTGTGAGGTGGAATGATTTTTATTGATGTATCTTTTTAGATGATACTAATTATCCTTTACAATAAGTGACTTTGATATTTGATTATAGAATACCAAAAATACTACTCTTCTTTATATCATTTTTAAATGACTGACAAAAATAATTTGTAATCTCCAAAGTGACAGTTACTATTACATGACATTCAAATTCAATATCTAGTATGGAAACCTAATCCTGGAATGTTGTAGAGTTATAAGGGCAACATTCAGTGCTTTATCTAACTAACATAATTCTAGTTTTTTTTTTTTTTTTTTTTATTTTCTATAACTGTGCCTACTTTCTGCTGACATGAGGATTTTGTGTAGGAATTTTCCTAAGGGTTAGAGAATGTCTCTAGAGAGGGGAGGAGATTTTTCACAACTGTCATTTCTTGAACTAAGCCTAAACTTTTTGCTGAAAAAATGATAACAAGCATTACGAAGTGTTTTCTGTTTTTGATTCTCAATTGTATTATCTAGCAGCTTTTAGATTTTGAAACTTAATGAAGAAATAAATGATTTTCCATCTACATGCATATATTTTGAAGTAATTGGCTTGCTGAAATGGATAAATATAAATGAATTATCAAGCTGAATTCTATAAAAATTAAATTACATTGAATGGGGGTTTCTTATATTCCACATTTACTGATATACACGAACAATCAAGGTTAAAATATATAGTAATATCCCTTGTCCAAATGTCAACCTGACTACTTTTTTTTATTGCTTGTCATGTAATTAAAGCTGTCACACTCTTGTATAAGGAGAATGAACATGATTTACGTTCAGAGAAGGCAAATCTTTGAAGACTTTGAGTCAGAAACAGCAGAATAAGTCTAGAAATGTGGAATTTGCATTTTGACTTAAAAGGGAATTCAAATAACAGAAGGTAATAAGGTTGAAAGTATATCTTTCTGTAAAATTTTAATCTGATAGAAATGTTTCAATACTTATGTGAAAATATGCAAGCAAATATCACTATCCTGCATTAAAACAATTATTTCTTCCCCATTTGCCTTTCTTTTACAATTAAAGTCAGCAGCTGGGTTAGACAGTGTTCCCTTCTTCAAGTTGTGAATCGAAATGCTGATGGTCAAGTGACCCTTCCTTAGTTTTTTTATTTTTTTTAAGATTTATTTATTTATGCATACAAGCACAGGTCAGAGGTGTGGGGGGGGGGGTGAGAGGATTCACCACAGAGAGTAGGGAGCAGAACAGGCAGATCAAGGGAAGTACACTGCTGAGGGGAGCAGCGGGCACAACAGGAGAGGTCTGCCGCGCCATGTGGGTCCCCTCCCTGGCCAGGGGCAGGGATCGAACTCGCGCTGCTGTGGCTGCGGTTTGCTTCATAGTGCGTTGCTTAACCCAGTGCGCCACCAGGGAGGCCCCCCTTAGTATTTTTAAACTGCTGATTCTTGAGTTTCTTTCCTACTCAGCAACGAGATACAGTTCTTAATGAATAACTTATGTATCAATTTCCATGTTTCAATTACATTTAGAGTAGATGATGCATAAACTCATTATTGACACAAAAACCCTGAGTTTTAAAGCAATCTGCAAGGTATTTTTAAATAATGTTTAAATTGTACCTCTTAGATGTCACTACAATTATTTTCAAAGTATCCATATTTTACCTGCTTTTCTTTCACTGCATTTCTAAACAGCTGTTCCTTCCTCTTTCAATTGCTCTTGTTTCATAAGCACTACTAATGAGTCAGTGGGAAGCCCCTCCAGTAAGCTGTAACAAATGTGAAGACAGAAATTTAAATCTTGCTTTTATTTTATGTCATTAAATTCTAAATGCAGATACACACACACACACACACTCACTATGGATGTGCACAGATTACTCAAGCTGATTCTCTTTTGAAAGAAAAAAATGCTTAATTTCTCTGCATGTACATAAATATATACTATTCTTTACAAAAACTATTATACAGCTCTTGTATAAAATAAAATGAAAAAGTTCATATGTACATAACATGATTTCCACTCTGAGTATTAAGGTCAGTACACACATAATGATTTAAGAGACAGTACATTATTTGTATAGATTCAGATATATGTAGTACAATAATATGCTTTATAAAATTCTGTGGACCCACAAGAGAGAAGAATCAGCCTTGATATGAACCTGATTCTGCTATTTACAAACTATATAAACTTTGGAAAAGTAATTTTTGTCTACTCTTTTGGCCTACTTTGCTCATGAAGTATGTAATAATAACTGTAATAGGAGGAGGAGAATAAAGAATGACATAAATTATAGAGTTCTTGTGAGAACTAATTCTATTCTTCAAATGCACTTAACTAAAAAAAAAAAGTAAAATTAATGATGTAATTACCATTACTGTTTCCATTATGAGAGGCTGACTAGAAGAAATAGAGTAAGTACATATTTACATTTTAATATTTTTCACACTGATGAAAGTTTAATTAAGCATAATATGCCATCAATACATTTTTCTCTATACCATATGACAGATTTTTTAAAGTTTATTTGATACTAGTTTACATGGCTGTATTGTTTTGAGAATACAACTTAACAAATCTGTGTGCATACATACCTCACTCACCATCCACCAACTCTCCAGTGCCACACCTATCACTTTCCCTTCCCTATTCACTAAACCTCTACCTCACCCCTTCTGGTAACCAGTGTGTGTGTGTGTATATATAGAGGGGGGGGGAGAGGAAGGGAGGGGGGAGGAGGGAGGGAGAGAGAAGGAGGGAGGGAGGGAGGGAGGGGGAGAGAGAGAGAGAGAGAGAGAGAGAGAGAGAGAGAGAGAGAGAGAGAGAGAGAGAGAGAGANGGGAGAGAGAGAGAGAGAGAGAGAGAGAGAGAGAGAGAGAGAGAGAGAGAGAGAGAAAGAAAGAGGAGAGAGGAGGAGAGAGGAGGGAGACACTAAGAAATAGTCCTGTTTTTCAAGAATTTGTCTCGTTTTCCTTTGGTTATTGATATTTGGCAAATGACTGAGACCACACATGTCTTCCTTTTACTTTCTGACTTGTTTCATTTAGCATCATCACCTCAGAAGTCCTCCATTTGTCCCAGAAGGAACTCTTTTATCTTTTTCAATATTTTAGTAGTATTCCAATGAGTTTTATATTATTTCACGCCACTTTTTTTTTTAACCCAGTAGTTTGTTGATGGGCATTGAAGTTGGTTCCATGTTTTAATTATTGTGAAGAATGCGGTTGTGAATATTGAAGTGCACGTATATTCTTGCCAATGTTTGTTGTTGCCAGTCTTTTCTATAAAGTTCATTCTCACAGGGGTGAGGTGATAGCTCATGGTTTTTATGTTCATGCTCATAAACAGGCATCAGACTCTTCTTCTGGATAACAAGTTTATCAGTGGAATTTTAAGACATGGAAGATGACAGTGGAAAGTGCAGGTGCCTGGAAGGCAGGTCAGGGGTCTAGCCTGTTCCTTGCATACCGTAGCTCTCTGAGCATATAGCCATGCAATATAAACTACAGATATTACCAGCTCTATTTGATGTGAGGAGACATTTTTTAAAAAAGAAATAAATTAAACTAAGTGAAACCTCTTTGAACTATAAAAATTGACCTTCAAACTTTATGAGTGACATTTTTAGGATAATTTTTTAAACTTAGGATGTTAAAATAAAAATTCAATTCCCTTTGAATTTGTAGAGATTTTTTAAGAGTCTCAAAACTGAGCATCTTTTAGATACTTGGAGAATCTGTTTTATAGTAGGTTATATGTTTTATACAAATCTGTGTTTTAAAAACAGTACTAGTACTACAATTTAAAAAAAATACTTTAATTAGAGATATCAAAACTACTTGCATGTTTTATCTCCAGTCACAGACTACCAAAAAGTATAAATACATGGTAAACAAGTTACATACTGTAGGATGATTGTATTTCTTGGCATTGATATTGACATGATTCAGTGTTGTTTAATTATGAGCATATTTTATGAAGGGTGCGCTGGGAAAATTGTTTATTTAAAAATTAGTTATTAGTCCAGATTTTTTACATTTAGCATATTTTCAAGAGGGATTTTTAAAAAAATATATTTGTAGAAGAACTGAGGCATAGGCCAGAGGTGCAGGGAATCAGGATTCCCAGAGGCAGAGTGTAGAGCCGAACAGGCAGACTGAAGTATACTGCTGAGGGGAGCAATGGGTGTGACAGGAGAGTTCTGCTGTGGTGTGTGTGAGTCAGCAACCTGACTGGGGTTAGAACTCAGGCAGCAGCTATGATAGCAGTGATAACCTTGAGACTAAACCCCTATGCCACCCGAGAGGCCCTCAAAAGCCAAGTGCTTAAAGAAAATTGTAAAATTGGAATTGCTCATGCAAACAAGGTCTCATGTCATTGCTAGAACCATTGTACTTGAAAATACATAAAGCATATTCTACTATTGGATATGTTCAAATATACAATATAAAAAGTTCGATCTGCTGGAGGAAATGTAGGCTCGATCTGCTGGAGGAAACCAGCTTGACAACTCTCTATAAAGCTGGTAATTTAGAGCATATATCACCATTTATTCTTAGGTAAGGTTTACTCTCAGTTGTTTAAAGTTGCCACTTATTTAAGAAAATAATTGACAGCTGACCTAGGAATCTCTATAGTATTACTAGATTAAATACACATACACACATACATGCTTACACACATATAAGCTAAATCTGCTTAAACTGGCTTCAAAGAGCAATGATGAAATATAAGCTATTCTTTAGACTTTTATATATCCCTTATATATTCCCCAAAGTAGAGGAAACTGGAGATGCTCACTGCCATCAGATTTCTTCCAGAAATTGGAAGTGAACTCCCAGAAAGGATTCTATTTCCTGAAGTTGTTGTATATATTTTGGTGTCATTTTTGTGTATAAGGGATAGATAGTGCAACAGTCCAAAAGCCAAGGATCCCAAACAGTCTTCCAGAAAACTGTAATTCAGGGTTCTTAGGATCAAGGTCTTCGTGAAAACAATTCAGTAATACATAAGTTATGTACATCTTGGAGCTCTGTTCAAGTCCTATAGCAGGGAATTAGGTGCCAAATTGCCATATTACTCCTTTTTGCATGTTTATTATAAAATTGCTTAGTGACAGAAGGACATACGATTTAAAAAATGTTTTTATTGAAGTACTATTATAGGTTTACATGCTTGTTAGTATTTTATAAGTAGAAGCTCTCCCCTTCAGGTGTAGTCCCCATAGTTCACCCACCTCCAAAGCACTCATAGTCCCACACCCTAGAACATTGTGCTCCCTCCCTGTTCATTCCCCTCCCCCACATGTCTCAGTTCTATAGTCAGCTTTCAAAAGTTTGTTTTAAAGATTCTTTTGTTTTACCCTTTGTTTAGTTCCTCTATATTCCACATATACATAATACTATCTAGCATTTATCTTTCTCCTTCTGGCTTGCTTATTTATTTTTTTAGTTTAAAAATAAATTTTATTCTTCATGTTATGGAAATGTCACATGTTAATTATAATACCATGTTATTTATATTTTTGTGTGTCATGAATTTTTTCTTAGATTTATTTAATTGTATCTGACATCCTTCTGGCTTATTTATATGATTATTGGGACATGTGATTACCAAAACCAATTCAGTGTGGGAGCACATAATGGTTTACTCAAAGCAATGGATACTGTTCATTATTCCATCCTTCCATCTTAGGGTGACACTAATAACAATTCTTCTGGGGTTACTTAGTACTAATCAGGCCAGTTGACTTTATCAGCTTAAATATTAGATAAAGACAAATTAAATATTTTAAGATGGGGTAGAGAGCTCTTAAAATCACGTTTCATTTACCACAGCATCTAAATATGTCTCTTCTATTGTCCTCCTCCACTCTGGTGTCTCTCATGCTTTGTCATGACATAGGTGTACAGATGGGCTCTAACACTAAAATTACTTTAATTGGATTAATTCAATTACAGGTTGGGGTGGTCATATTTTTGAAGTTGCTACTCTTAGTTTTTTTGTGCATGCATTTCTTCAAGTTTTTGAGGCCACAAATGTTAAGAACATTTCCAATTTCCTGAATCACTAAAAATAATAAAGGCTCCAAGATAAACTAGGACCCAAATCCATTTAGAAATCACTTAGCATTTGTATTTTGTATTTGGTAAATGGCCTTTGTATAGTTATTAAGATAATAAGTAAAACCATACTCCAATCGTGTGCATACACAGAAATTCTTAATAGTTTACTTGAGTATTTCTAAGACCTCTTCATATTCAAAATCTAAATCTTCTGAATTGGATTTTTTCTTGTTCTTTGCTTGTTCCTGGTATCATCCTCTGTTCCATTGATGCCATCAGTGATGTAATCTTTATTAACGCATATCACTTTCTTTGAGACATGATTATTTTTTTTAAAGATTTATTTATTTATGCATACAAGCACTGGGGTATAGGCCAGAGTCATGGGAGGTGAGAGGATTCACCAGAGACATAGTGGGGAGCAGAACAGGCAGACTGACTGAAACACACTGCTGAGGGGAGCAGCAGGCAAGGTAGGAGAGACTGCTGTGCCATGTGGGTCCCCTCTCTGGCCAGCAGCAGGGATTGAACTCATGCTGCAGTGGCTACAGTTTGCTACATAGTGCGTTGCTTAACCCACTGCACTACCAGGGAGGCCCCGAGACATGATTCTATAAAACAAGTTCATTTGTAGTCACCCAGGGATCTGAGTGATTTTCTCTACTATATGTGGAATCTTAAGAAAATGGGGAAATCTGTAAGCCTGAGTCATCTAGAGATGAGAACAATAAGGTACACTTAACCATCTGATTAAAGTGTCTTACTGAGAAGACATTTTGCTCTTGTAGACATGTAGGGGTTGTGTGTGAGCTAATGCACATCAGCTGCTTTGTTCATTCCCTCTTCTCATGGAGAAATAGTGACAAACAACTTAGTAGGAGATTGAATGGAGGCTTCACCTGAATTTATGTATTCTGGGTGTTGAAGTAAACACATATGTTAGCTGGGAAAGCCAGCTGTCCATCATATGGGGATTATACTTTTACTGAGATGTTACCCTTGAAGGAAGAAGTAACCAAAACCAAGGGAAGCTCACCATCAGTGGTGCTTTTCCTTCCAGGGAAAGAAGGAGCCAGGTCCCTGCTAATTTTCCAAATCAACAGAGTAAACCATTTTTCCAGAGCAATTTTTAATGTATTTTGCTACTTGCATCATACATACATCATAAGATGTTAACATTTTACTTTGTGTTTTGATGTTGGTAACAAAAGGTGATAGACAAGAATTAGCACATAAATTCATTCTGAAATGTACCTTAAATGGTTTGTTGCATGCCGTATTAATGGGATGCAGTTGGCTTGTCTTGCCACCAGAAATAGTAACAGTTTGTGACAGTTGTTTCAGAGCTACTTCCTGGATGTAAGCAACTGTAATAAGTCAGATTCATAAAGCACATCCCAATTTCAATCATGTTAAAATGTGAATAATATTCTAGGAGCTTTAAAATATTTGCTGTTCATGTAGGTATGCTGAGGCATGAAATTGTACTCCCAAATTTAAACAATTTGGCAAATCAATAAAATTTTGATGGGGAAAATTAAAATATTTGCTATTTATGCACTCCTCTAATTTGCTCAATTAAAACTGAGAAGTGGAGAAATATATTCAGATGTGATTCATATTAATTCATCAAGGACTTAGTGTACAACCAAAATAGAGCCTTATTAAAGTTTACAAGAAGAAAGTAAAACTTATACCCCTAAGAAAGGGGAGGAAAGAGGACAAGAATATTTTCACTGTCCTCAAATTTTGAGTATTACAGGGAGAAAGCAAGAGAATCTCAGATTTGCATTTACCCACTTCCAAATTCCAAGCAGAGAGATAATCACCTAACATTTTTACAAATAACCATCAGGTTCCTTCTCAAATCTCAAAGTGTAGTAAATACTTTTATTTTCCTGGCATAGATGAAGACATTAAAGTTCAAAGAGTTTAATTTTGCAAGGACATTAAACTAGTAAGAAATCAATCAAGTTGACTTTCAACTCTTGTGTGTCTGACTCTGTTATATCACAAATACATGGTCTTCTATTTTTTATAACTATTTTAATATGCCTTATATATATTTATGCATATAAGAATGGGGGTGAAGGCCAGAGTTGGTGCAAGGGATGAGAAGGTTCACCAGAGACAGAGTGGGGAGCAGAACTATGGGTCTGCTGAAATGCACTGATGAGGGGAGCAGCAGGGGAGGCAGGAGAGGTCTGCTGTGGCATGTGGGTCCCCTCCCTGGCCAGGGATCAACCTTGTGCTGCAGTGGCTATGGACAGCTTCATATGCTGT
The DNA here is from genome assembly GCA_019455555.1 of Galemys pyrenaicus. Taxonomy (NCBI): domain Eukaryota; kingdom Metazoa; phylum Chordata; class Mammalia; order Eulipotyphla; family Talpidae; genus Galemys; species Galemys pyrenaicus. The sequence goes on along the minus strand of JAGFMF010011781.1, from coordinate 646,792 downwards.
GACTTAACACCTTGCACCGCCAGGCAGGCTCCTGTTCTGCTTTTTTAATTTGCTTTGCTCAGAGGGTTAAAGAGTTACCCATGACACCTAGAGGTTGTTGGAGTCAGAACTCTGATCTAGGTTTTTTTAGTCTAAAATTTTTATATTTTCTGTTCTTCTACCTTTCCTCTTACCTATGTCTGAATTTATTCAGTCATCCTCTATATGAATTGGCTTTTCTGTCTTATGGTTCTTGACCATAAATATAAATAAAGTCTTAGTTCCCTTATAACTCCTTCCATTTTCTTCTTGGGCAAGACAACATATAAAAATTTAAGGTTAATTAGAATTTTTTTACTATTAATCTGACCCAAGTAGTTATGGATAGAATGATTGTGTACACAGTTTTGTCATACATGATATTTCTGGAACATGAATCTTCTCTATTATTTTTAATGTGTCGACTACTTGCCTTTTTCATCTCAAATGTTCCTTTGTAGCTCATGTTCCTTTATAGAAACATTAGAAATGGTCATTTATTCTCTTGATTTAAAATTTACTCACAGTTAAAATTCAGTGTCCCCCTGCAAAAGACAGTGTGACAATTAAAAGTAGTAATCTCTAGTCTGTTTAATAAAAGAAATCGGTTATCAGCTTCAGTATCTGAGCAATTTTGAGACTGGAAAGCTGAGGAGAAATGAAATGTTTAAGAGTGCTTCATCAGTGCATATGTAGTCACTGCTGAGAGAAAGAGGGCTGAGGATCCACACAAATCATATGACTGCTCGTTCTGTGGAAAAGCACTAATTTGACAGTTGAGGAAACTAATGTTATATAATGGTCCTGTATATTATCAAGCTCCATGAAGAGTACAAACCACTTAAGTCTTGTGATTCCTTTTACCTGTTCCTCCTACACAAATAGTTTATCAAAGATAAAAGTGATTACCAAATTTTAACATACTGTACTTTTTTTGTTTGAGATTGACAGTTTCCCTTTTATGTCTAGAAAAAAAAAGTTCAGTAAAAATGCTTAGTTGAAAACTGATTTAAGGGCTTCCCTGGTGAGGAAGGGGTTCAGTCTCAGCACTATGAAGCTGTCCTCAGTCACTGCAGCACAAGTTCTATTCCTGGCCAGAGAGCTGACACACATGATGAGGCAGACCTCTCTTGACTCACCCACTGTTCCCCTCAGCAGTGTATTTCAGCAGATCCTTTGTTCTGTTCCCCACTCTGTCTCTGACTTGTACCCCAGTTCTTGTATGCAAAAATAAATCTTAAAAAAAATCAATTGATTTAATTTGAGAGGGTAGGTATGCCATGCAGGATTCCAGAAGAGCAGTACTGGTATATAGCTATCTCTCTTGCTGTAACTGGCTATGGCATTCTCAGTCTTCTAATTTATAAATGAGGCTCCTGCAGTTATTACAATTAGATTATCACATTTAGATTTGAAAAAGCTGGCACTTAATAAATTACTCTTTTTTTCTCTACATTTTTTTCAAAACAAATTGTTGTGCAGTTTTAAAGCAGAAAAAAATCTATAGGGGTTAATATCATCTTGTTTTGCTTTTGTATGCCTAATAATCTTTATTATAATGTAAAAGCCTCAAAAGTGAGTACATAGTGAAATTAATCCATGAGGAGAACAAAAGGGCATGTCTGTTTTTAAATATGAGCTTACATCACAGCATACAGCTAGACTTTGCTTTTATTCTAGGTATTTATTATGTATCCAGAATTAGTTTAAATAATTCTTTACAGGGCATATTTCATGACAAGCATTCCAGAACTCAGAAGATTAACCAGTATAAGTAAGTACATAGAAGGAACACCAGACATGTCAATGGTTGAAAGTGATCACAAATAGAGGCGAATGGAAGAGAGGCAGAGCATGTGAGAGCTTACAAGTCTTCATTTCAGAAAGTGATTTATGCTAAACAGGGTTATTTTCAGTAATGAGCTTTTATATTCAATTATATTCATTTGAAATATAGCGATTATGTAAAGCACATCTGTGTTAGCTTACTCCAAGCTCTTTAAATCCCCTAAACCTATCTAACACCATTCTCCTTAGATAAAAAGAAAAATCTCTGCATCTGTGTATACTAAGTAATCACATTCCCAGTACCCAACCTTGCTGAAATCAATCATTTTACTTTTAAGATATTATAAACCATAACTATATTAGGTATATTAGATATTACCTAATACTAAGTATTACCTACTTAGTAAGGTGTTACTAATACTTTTAAGGTATTTAAATATAACTAATAACAAAAATGAAATAAATTATTCACTATTATGGTTATGTCAAACTGCATATCCACTAACAGTGTATATTCTCATATACTCACAAATATTTGTTAATGTCAGAATTTTTCCTCAATATATTAGGTAAAAATTACAAGGTAAAACTCAGTGTTTACTTTGTAGTTTTTTTAATGTAAATAATATACAGTTGTACTTTAGATTGTTACTATCCTGTTTTATGAACTTAAGTACTTTTTAAATATTTGCCTATTTTGCCTTTTATCTAAACCTTTTTCCTTTATTATTTATATATGTCACAATTTTATTCCTAAAATCTAAGAGCATTTTTTACCTTTTTATCTTTTTCTGTGCTTTTAAATAATGGGTTAAATCAAACATACTGACCTTTATATTCCACACAAATTTGATTCTGTCCTTATTAAAGCATTGTTCTCTGCTTTATTGTCATAAAGATAACTGTCTACCTCACTGACACTTTTTACAAAGTGTAGTTTTTTGTTTTTTTTTAAGATTTATTTATGCATACAAGCACTGGGGTACAGGTTAGAGGTGTGTGGGGGTGAGAGGATACACCAGAGACAGAGTGGGGAGCAGATCAGGCAGAGTAACAGAAGTACACTGCTGAGGGGAGCAGTGGGCAAGGCAGGAGAGGTCTGCCACACCATGTGGGTCCCCTCCCTGACCAGCAGCAGGGATCGAACTCATGCTGCCAGTGGCTGCGGTTTGCTTCATAGTGCGTTGCTTAACCCACTGCACCACCAGGGAGGCCCCAAAGTGTATTTTTTTGTTTGAGTTCAATCCAAATGAGTAGGTTTTTTTCAAGTGGTTTGAGTCTGAGATAGTCTTTATCAGGTGTCACTGTACCTACACTCCTTTTTTGTTGTTTTTCAAAGCATTCTAATTGATCTTGGGCTATGTACTCCATATTTAAAATTTGGAAAAGACATAGTAGGCTTTAATAATAATAGTCATAACCATATTTGAATATTTTAAATTAGAAATAAAATGGGAAATTTTCATCACTATAATAGCCTAATCATAGATATGAAGACACCATTTGTTTCAGTTTTATGTATTTTTAAATTAAGATTGAATGTCTTTAATATTCTTGACATCATTTTTGCTCATTGTTTGATATCACTAGATATCTTTTCTAACTTTAGCTGTGGGTGTGTAAGAATCACAATTCATTTTGTTTTTGTGCTTACATATCCCAATATTAATTGCTATACTTTTAAATCTATCAGTTGTCTTCAGATTATCTTATTTTTTCCATGCTGTTAATCCTTGGAAATAATTAAACCAAGTGCTTAAGTGTTTCTTTAAACTATCAATACAATAAATAAAATCAATTATAGAAAATGTATCTGCATCATATTTTGTTTTAAAAGCATATTTCTACCTTTTTATTGTTCTATACTTCTACATGTATTTGTCTTTTTTAAGATTTATTTATGCATACAAGAACTGGGTCAGAGATCAGAGGTGTGGGGAATGAGAGGATTCACCAGAGACAGAGGGGGAACAGAACAAGCAGATGGATTGATATACACTGCTGAGGGGAACAGTGGGTGATGCAGGAGAGGTGTGCTGTGCCTCTCTTTTTTTTTTTTGATATACATTTATCTATTAAAGTCATCTTCTGTACCCAATTTTCTGCCATATATCTGGATTAGTACCTATAAACTTAATCTATTGACTTGATTTTTAAATTATATTCTATATATTTTTATAGTCATCTTTTGGTTTACTTTGATTTTATTTCTCATTTGTTCCTTTCCTGCATTGACCTTGGACTTTTGTTTGTTTTACAGTTTATCCTTGAATTAAGCTGTCACATTAAAAACCTAAACCTAAAAAACTCCATTATTTTCCTCCAATTTCTAAACATGTGACAGATTAAGAGGTGGAGACAATTGAGAGGAAGAGGTAGTTATCAGTTGAACAGCAACTGCTTGTTTATGAAGACAATAATAGACATGCAGAAGGCCAGGGCACATAAAATCTTGGCTGTGCAAAGAGGCCTGTCCTAAATTAAATTAATACATGATCCTGATAATGTGCCTCTGAAAATGCGTCATGAACATAAACACCAAATTTGAGGCAGTGTGAGATATTTACAGATGGAGTGCCCGTAGTCCTGGAGCATCTTAGGTCTGGTGAAGACCCTCAGGACTTCCCCAGCCAGTGCCCTGCCCGTTACCTTACTATCTCCTGAATTTTGCCAAAAGGTTTGTGACCTCCCTGTTTTGCTACCAACTGAATTTGTAACGTGGACCCCTGTCAATAAATTCATACTGTGGTTATGTGCATTTGATGTGAATCGTAAATAAAGCTTTCCAGCTCAATGGAAATTAACCTCCAGAGATTGTGAGCCTGGTAAAACATTAACAACTACCATGTCTCTCATGGCTTGAGTACTAGAAGAGCTGTCTATCTACATTTAGACTTTGTTTTGTTTTGCCCTATGATGGATAAACCGTACTAATGTGGAAACCGTACTAATGTGGAAAGTTTTATACTTGACTCTTCTTGTATTTCATAGTTTTCTTTGGGAATTATTTTTCTTCCTCCTGAATAAAGTTTTCTAATCCTTTCTGATAGTCTGCAGGTTTCTTTTCTAAATGAAAGACTATAGATAGGACTATAAATAACAGTTTATGGTAATTTTATCTTAAAGTAATAAAATTATTTCCCCGCTGAGTTCTGTGACTATTGGCTACTGTTTACTGGCCAGTTGCATTTTCCTCCTTCCTAGATTTTCTCAGTCTGATTTGCTTCAATGGGATTTTCTATTTTTCTTTTTTTAGAGTCATTTGACTTCTTAAATTTGAAGTTTGAAAATGTCCATTATTTCGGGAATATCCAAAATAATTATCTCTTAAAAGTTTGCCTCTCGGGCCTCCCTGGTGGCGCAGTGGGTTAAGCAACGCACTGTGAAGTAAACCGCAGCCACTGCAGCACGAGTTCGATACCTGCTGCCGGCCAGGGA